>CM059221.1:18676307-19276307 GCA_030347435.1 Clarias fuscus
GGTGGTCCCACTAGCCCTGCTTTCTCCGCTCCGTCCAATTCTAAATACTGCCCATAGCCTGGTACTGCTACTCGGGTCGACAGTGGCTTGTTCCATGATGCCGTTAGCTCCCCGACAAAGTCGGGAAACATTGGCAAGCAGTTTCTGACCGTTTTCGGTTCCGGAGGAAGGAAGAATCCCGAGAACCTCGACGGCTTCTGAGTCGGCTGTGGGGAGGGCCATTGCACCTCCAACTTCTCCGCTGCTCGTCGGTAGAGAGCGAAAAAGGAATTGTCGTCTCGAGCCGCTAGGGTTGTAGCCCCGGAGCTCTGAGTCGACAGTACCATTTCTTGTTCGTCTTCTGAGAGGCCGTGTGCTTCCAGACTGATGTCGAGCACGTCATCCTCGTGGAAAGCAGGCCCCTCACAGCCCGGCTGCTCACCGGCGCTGTAGGAAAGTTCACGGTCCTCTGACCCTTCGAAATACTCCATTTGCTCTGCCCAGCTAAGTGCGGGGACTTCTGCTGCAAATTCTTCTTCAGCAGACACAGGCGAAACTGGAACTGCTAATTCGGAGAGGAGGGGGTCTTGTTGAGCGACTGTATTTTTTCCTAGTGTTTTTTCCACAAACGTGACCCGTCTTTCTAGCGTAGAACGCTGGAGCTGGCGACAGAGCGCACACGACTCGGGCTCGGCTAGCGCTCTCCTAGCGTGGAGAATACCCAAGCAGACGGGGCACGCTTCATGCTGGTCCTTCTCATGTAAGGAGAAACCACATCCCTGAGGACAGGGGCGAATAACGGACTTCTTCCTTGCTACAGTAGCTTCCATGCTCCCAATAGTTAGTACTGTTAGCACCGCTAAACAGTAGCCAACCAGGCTGAGATGTAGCTACCACTCACTGACACTGGACTTAGAATCAGCGCTCCGCGGGTAGACGACTCACCAATTGAGGTTGTTGTCGCTAGCACCAACAAGAACAGTTGAGCTGATTTCAAGTCTACTGTTGTAATGAAACGCACGTAGAGTTGCTAACAGCAGCTAGAAAACTCTACCAAGCAAGGTGTTTACAGCGAGGTGAAGAGCGTAAGAACTGAGAGTCAACCGTGGTGACAAGGATTTATAAGGGTAGGCGGGGCTACACCTACGTCACCACAGGTTTGACTGCCTTTAAGGCGTGAATAAAGGTGGCTTCAGCCAGGACACGAGAGGGCGTGATATCCCATACAATATGTGTTGTACTGAGTGAATTGACTGAAAGGGAACTGTGCATGCAGTAATGACAAGTTAAAACATCTGTGATCAAGATTTTGGTCATATTACTGTTTGTAGCTCTTTAATAACTTTGTGAAATCGCTCTCCACTGTTGTCAGCATTGTCTGTGTGTGAGTGTTGTTATCCACATGTTTGGGTTTAGAGTTTTGACCGTAACCTGCCTCACGTTTACTGATTCTTGAGATTTTTAAGTATAAATGCAAAAAGCAATGTTGTTAATGTGTGTTTTGCCATCTTTTTGGCTTCTGCAGAGAGATGAGGAGAGTTGCCCAGCTCTTCCTTATGCATGCACCTGCACTTCCGACATTCCAGGAGCCCCAGGGGAAATGGGATCACCCGTAGGTCTATCACACCTGCAGATTTTATTATTATTATTATTATTATTATTATTATTATAGTACTTGTTAATGATTTATGGTACATATATGGGTGTATATACTTTTGTCTCAGGGGAAACCTGGTCCTCGTGGGCAAAAGGGGGAGAAAGGAGAGGGAGGACAAAAGGTATTAATTACGTCAACCCACAAAAAAGAATTTGTGCAAAAGTCTTAGGCACCCTATGCTTATGCATTTTAGTACAAACATTGTTATATGTGTTCACTTTATGACTTTTTTTGACATTATTAAGTCAGTACAAAAATATTTTGGATCTCCACACATTATTCATCAGCAAAAAAATTAATTTTAAAGAAAAATATCTTTTTGAACACACACACAAAAAAAAACAAGAAAGCTTCTTTGCTTTGCATGCATGAAAAAGAAGCAGGCGCGACAATGTCCTCAGAAGGACTGTGGCTGGTTCTGCAGGATGTTCAGTAAAACTAACCAGTTCATTTTCTAATATGAAATTGTACCTGGGACTATATTGTAATCAATTTAGTTGTCACACCAATTATTGACTTTGTTTCATTGATTACTGTTTACTGCTTTTGTTCAAATGTATGTATGTATATACGTATATAAATTTAATATTTATTAAGCAGTTATTTATAAAGCAGTCATTTGCATGTGCTTAAGACTTTTGCACAGTACTGTATCTATTGTTACAGATGTGTTGCTGTGACTTAAAGGTGAAATAACTTGTATAAACTCTCTCCACCACCCTAGGGTGAAATGGGGCCCCCTGGCAAGGCTGGACCAGAGGGCGGCTTGGGTCCTGTGGGGTCCTTGGGCCCTCGTGGTATAACAGTGATGGGAAAAATAGTATGATCATATTTTGGGCATTATGAAGAAGTTTTAGTTGTAAAGATGCAAGGCAGTGCTACAATAACCCTTGCTTTGTATGCCTGTTTCTCTAGGGGCCTCCAGGGATTCGTGGAGAGAAAGGTGAAATGGGAATACCTGGGAAGATTGTAAGCCTATAGCATCTCTTGTTTTATCACCAAATAAGCTGTGGCATTAACACACAATGCTTTTTATTTCACCTTTGTCATTGTCTTTTTTTTAAGGGTTCACCAGGTCCACCTGGCCCAGTAGGTGAAATGGGAAATCCAGGACCTAAGGCAAGTGTACCTCTTTCAATATCACTTAGTTCAGGTGTGTAGGATGACTTTTTCATCGAGGTAAAAAAGCTACTTTATAATATGATGTTCCTGAACATCACCCCAAAATCCTATATAATAGTCAGTGTGTCTAAGTTATTTGGGTTGAAATTTACTGAAAATTCAAATACTGTATGTGAGCCGTCATATCAAGTCATATCAATTATGTGTGATTTAAGCCTTCTTTGTCTTTTTAAGCTCTGTGGAGGTTTAACTAGCATGCTAACACTACCTGGTTTGCATCATTCTTTTGACAAGCTGAAAAAACAAAATAGTTAATTTAAAATAACCAGGCATCTAGCTAAAATATAACGTAGAGAAGAAATCAGACCCACTTCTAGCCACACCTCCAGCTGTTGCAAATCTTTATTGTTTCATACATTTAATTCTTGCTGGCTATTTGTCTTACTAGGGAACCAGAGGGGTGGAAGGTAATATGGGACCCACAGGGACCACAGGGCCGAGGGTAAGTTACTAAAACCTCACTGCCTGCATTCTCATAGCCTGGATGTGTGAATTCATATTTACTTTATTAAAGAAATTTTTCTAACTTGTTCCTGCAGGGCTTACAGGGTATACCAGGCCACCCAGGGACTTCTGGAGAAAGGGGGCCTCTAGGACCTGTAGGGCCCTCAGTGAGTACAAATTTTATGTTTTATGTAAAAATATCAGGGTTTTTTTTTGTATTTGTTTGAATTTTTATGCAAAAGCATCTGGCAAAAAAAATAAAACAAAAACAAAACACGGATGTATCAATAGTGTTATAATTGGTTTATTGTAATCAGGAAATACTAATAGACAATAGAAAATAAATAAATTTCACTTGGAGAATTTTTTTTTTTTGGCAGAGTGCATATAAACAGCAACATGAGGAGTTACAAGTCTTTAATTTGTAGAAATTTAATGTACTTTAATTCATTGCGCATTTTAATTTATATTAGGGTGAAATGACAGAGGTTTGTTAAAGTGTCTGAATATCCTCTTTTCCTTTTCCTTAATTGCAACATAGTACTTTTCTTTAATCTGAGTTCTATCCGTAGAGGACAATTATCGTGTAACTTAATTAATGTAAATGCGGCTGCATACATGGTGGCCCCGCTCCTGCAGAGTCAGGGATTTGATGCCCACCTCGGGTCTGTGTACGTTAAGTTTACATTTTTCCTTGTGGCTGCTCTGCTTTCCTCATGGAGACTCTGGTTTCCTCCCACAGTCTAGTAGGTGAACTGGCATTTCCAAATTGCCCATAGTGTGTGAGTGAGCATGCAAGCTTGTGTGTGCTCATGGACTGGCATCCTGTCCAGGGTGTCCCCTGGGAAAGACTCCAGGGCTCCCATTACCCCTGTAAGTGCTATAGAGAAAGATTGAGTAATATAGACATGGTGTTCCTCTTATTGTCTTGGCTGCATGTAAACATATTCAGTTCAATTCAATTTTATTTATATAGCACATTTAACAGTATGAAATGTGAGAAAAAGTATGTATAAATTATAGTGATCAAATTGTCCCTGATGAGCAAGCAAAGGGTGACGATAGCAAGGAAAAATGCCCTGAGATGGCAGTAAATAGAAAGAAACCTTGAGAGGAACCCATCCTTATTTGGGTGATATCAGATAGCAGGGATTGATCTGTAGTCATACTGAGTGTTAGGCAGCTGGAATTTCAGTATAACAGGAGAGGTGTTTAAATTAATTCAGAGTCCACTTTCACTGTTGACATATTGACCAAATTAACATTAAACATATTACTTAACCAGCAGTTACAAGTTACATACTGTACAGTATGTGAATTTCAAGTCCCTTATTTCATATTTAATTTTTTTTATAAAGAGCTGCCTTTGTTCTGTAGATTGGAATACTAAAAGGTAAAGTTGATGTCTTTTTTTTATTGTTAGGGACTTCCTGGGATTAAAGGTGAGAGGGGAGAGAAGGTAAGTGAAATGCATATGGTATTTTTCCCTCTATGCTCGCCATTCAGCTTCTTGAAAGAAACCCTTTGATGACATTTTGTTTAATAGGGAGAGCCACAGTCTCTTGCTATCATCTATGACCTTGTCACTCAGGCCTGTGAAAAGCTAGTGCATGGTATGTTTCAAAACACAGTCCTTTGCTGTTCTAATGGTTATTTGCCCTTTTTCTTTTTAAATTAGAAAGTAAGAAATTAGTATTATGTTGTTTTGTGGATGTCCAATAGTTTGGGCTACTGTTATTCTCTTATTCACTTACGGTATGTTATTGTGTCACAGATGAAGTACATAAGTTAGATGAATTTCTAAATGAGATTCGCCGCAATCCGGTGCCTGTTGAGGAGCCTGTTGGACCTCCTGGCGAGCCTGGAATCCCAGGTGGCAAAGGACGCCCAGGACCCAGAGGTCCCCCGGGGCGACAAGGAAACAGAGGGGAGACAGGCAGACCGGGGTATCCTGGAGAACAGGGTAAGACTTCAGAAGGTTGAGGATTTGGGTAACTTTTAACATTCAGGTTAAGTGTAAATTAATTAGTCTAATTACAACATTGACAATTTTTATTTATTTTTCATTGTAGGACGCACAGGTTTGCCGGGAATGAAAGGAGATCCAGGTTCAACCGTCCAGGGACCACCAGGAAAAAAGGGGTTTCCAGGTATCAAAGTTAGACTCAGTCTAAAGTAAGGTTTTTGTAACCAAAATTCTTACTACACATTCAACAACCTTTAGCTTTGATTACAGCATACAGTGTAGTGGCAAATCATTCCTCATGCTCCCAGAACCACTCTTTCACAATTTGAAAAATATGCCCTTGCCATCGGTGATTGTGTAAAGCTGCTTTGCGATGATGACAATTGTTAAAAGCGCTATACACATAAAATTTTATTGAATTCAATTAAATCAGGAAAGAATAATGCATAGATGAGATAAAGTGTTCATTCCGTACATTCATATTTTATTTAATTGCCACATAACGTTACCTGACAAACTGAAGCAACCCTAAATCATAACACTGTCTCCAGTGAGCACTATGCATAAGGGGTAGATCGTTTCATAAACTTTGCATCTTACCCTCACATGCCCATCACTCTGGTGTATGGTCAGTCCGGACTCATCAGACCACATGACCTTTTTTAATTGCTCCAAAGCCCAATGTTAATGCTCCCTAGCAAACGGAAGATTCTTTTGCAATTAGCCTCAAACCTAACAGTGGTGTCATGGGTCTAGCTGGTGGTACTGGCTGGCTAGACCGGCTGATGTACTTGCTGTGGGCATATATGGCAGGCATGCACGCAGAGGGGTGTATGAACAGAAATAGTCTTTTATTCACAAACTCAAACAGGCAAAACAAAGAAACTAAAACAACAAACTCAAACTATAATTAGGGCTCAGGGCAAACACAGGAAAGGATCTGAACACAGGGAACCAGGAGCTGACACAGGGAACCAGGAGCTGACAGAAGGAAACATGGAGCTGGAGTTAACTAAAGACACATAGGGGAACTAGAGATGAGACGGGGCTAGCCAGGAGACAGGACTGGAGAGACGGGGCTAGCCAGGAGACAGGACTGGAGAGACGGGGCTAGCCGGGAGACAGGACTGGAGAGGCGGGGCTAGCCGGGAGACAGGACTGGAGAGGCGGGGCTAGCCAGGAGACAGGACTGGAGAGGCGGGGCTAGCCAGGAGACAGGACTGGAGAGGCGGGGCTAGCCAGGAGACAGGACTGGAGAGGTGGGGCTAGCCAGGAGACAGGACTGGAATGGCGGGGCTAGCCAGGAGACAGGACTGGAGAGGCGGGGCTAGCCAGGAGACAGGACTGGAGAGGCGGGGCTAGCCAGGAGACAGGACTGGAATGGCGGGGCTAGCCAGGAGACAGGACTGGAGAGGCGGGGCTAGCCAGGAGACAGGACTGGAGAGGCGGGGCTAGCCAGGAGACAGGACTGGAGAGGCGGGGCTAGCCAGGAGACGTGGGCTAGGGGCAACAGAGACTAGAGACCAGATGGGTTAGTGGTTATTGAGGTTAGTAGCTACATGGAATACTGGGAACACTGGATGCTGACCTAACCGGGTTAGTAGCTAATGGACTTAGTGGCTAACCAGAGTAGTACTGATCTAATAGGGGGGAACTGGAACACAAAAGGAAAGGCACACATGAGGCTATACCAAACTAGCGGCTAACCTACTAGCGACCAGAACCACTAGCAGTCAACCCTGCTAGTGGCTAAGCCCTCATGTGGCTACACATAACTAAACAAACAAAGAACTACACCAGAAGGCCGACACTGGGGATACAAAGAACAGTACTTACACAGGAGGAGACACGGCCTAACTAAACACTGAACAAGGCAACTCCATGAATCCATCAGAACAAGGAACATACAGAAAACCAAAACTAGAGCCCTCTGAAAACAAAGGTTACAAAACATAAACCAAATATAAACTTAAAGAACCAAAAAGGAATGCCCACATGACGGTATACAAACAAACAAACAGTGCTCGACCCAGTTTCCCAGAACAAACTGCTATTTATAGAAACTTTAATGAGTCACCTCGGTTCAGGTGAGCCCTCATCACCTGACCGAGGTGCCTTCTGGGAAACTGAGTCGGCCAACAAAACTACAAAAAACAGGCAAGAACAGTGACCTCTAGTGGAGGTTCCTAACAAGTGGTCCCACACATTTTATTTTTAATCCTGTGAGTTCTCACCACATTTTTGGGGAAATGCTCGTATATTCACTATTAAATATAAGTTTTTGATATCTTACAGTCCATTTTTCATAATGACACAACTTTGCCAAGTGATTAAGTGATCTCCATTCATAATTTTTTACTTCCACATTTCCTCCATGTGTTGGAGCTTTCTTAACCCAATTCTAGCGATTTACTTCTTAGTTGTTTTCTTTGCTTGATGCAAGCCAATTTCGCCAGACATTTTTTGACCAGACCGTGCACTTGATTATTTAAAGTTTAGAGTGTTTTGTGTTTTTAAAACTGCAACTTTTTGCAACTGAGCCAATTTGCAACTCTCTCACACGCGCTGCAGGATTCACACACACACACTAGGGAGATTCAGTGATTAATGTGATGACATTTGTTTTATTTTTACTTTATATTCTGTATTAATTATTTTTTTTCTATGAATATTTTTGGGTTGTGGAACAAATCATTGTAGTTTCCATTGTATATTATGGGGAAATCTGCTTTGAGATACGAGTGCTTTAATATACAAGCTCACTTCTGGAGTGAATTATGCTGGCAATCCAGGGTTTAACTGTAACAAGTTTTAATATGGCATTGACCTCTGTTATGGTTTTGGCACAGATCTGTGCTGCTCGAGATTCAGTGATGTGATGTGAGATAGTCCATACTTCTCAGTATTGGCCTTGATTTGGGTTTCACCAGGACCTCCAGGGGAAAGCAAAATGGGGAACCCAGGCCCTCGAGGTGTAGATGGTAAATCAGGTATCCATGGAATTTCTGGAGTTGCAGGACAGCCTGGTGAGCTTGGCCCCCCTGGTTTGTGTGACAGCAGCAGCGGGTGTCATCGCGGAGGCCCTCCACCTGCAGGTATATAGAGATTTTGCTCCTGTTATAGAAATCATCAAACATCTGTATGTCTATTTGTAAATAATATTGTTACATGGCTTTACCTTTCCCTTTTTCAGAGGATCCTTACTATGGATACCAGCCTTGACCCAAACATAAGGACTAAGCTGTTACCACTAGAGAGCAACTTGGACCAGATATTATAGAGGCACTTCAGGAAGTCATATTCAAATGGTTTATACATGCCAAGGACATGCTTTATCATATTTATAAACCTGTTTGTTGGCTCAGGAACTTCCTCAATGCCTGACCATTCACACTGGCTCCTATTTTTTTTTTTAATGAGTTCTTTGTAATCTTTGATCATCATTTGTTCCATGTGCAGGCATTTTATGTCTGTTTCATAGAATATTTTCCTTTCTCTCACCAACCTTTTTTGGACATAACCCGTGCCATGGATCACAAGACAAACATTACTGAGCAGGACTCATTGGATTCCACAAGGAGGAGATTTTTTGTCATATGTTGAATTTACTACAGAAATGCCAATATCGCACTGAGAATGTTTTCGGCTGGCATTTTACCCATGCTGTGGTGTTTTTTGTTGTATTTATGCACTACAGTATGTGTCTGTATTTTTCTCATATGTTGTTGAAGGCATATTAACACTACCACCTGTTTGCATAACCTGATTTTAACAGCCACAAAATATTTTTTTAACTAAACCAAATTGTATGAAATAATCATGAAACAAAACTGTGATAATTTTGTGATGTCTTACTGCACAAGGTCTGTTATACTTGATGCTTTGTAAAATTCTTTTAGCACAGTTAACACTATGTATATTCTTCTACTGTCATATTACTGTATAAATAGTATTTTTTCTATCTAAAGTCTGTCCTACTTTTAAAGTGTATGTGTATATACAGTATGTGTGGAGAAATGAGCGTAAATAAATCATTGTGTGTATGAAACAAAACTATATTTTAAATAATACAAATATTTCTACTATGACATTGAAAAACGGATAGTAAAAATCACCTTTTTTATTTAGCAATGCAAATATTTTTGATACATTACATTGTGTATACTGTAACAAGTAAAATGTTTTAGTTCCATTTAACTTACATTTACATTTTTACCATTTAGCAGACACCCTAATTCAGAACTTGTTTCATAATCTCAGTCAAAAATAAATCCTTATGTTAGTTTGAAGGTAAGAATAGTATAAAAAATATACAAGACAATATTTTTTAAATGATTAAATAGTATGTTATTTGTTTTATTTACTGTGTTCCTGAACCTTGCTAAAGCACACTGATAGTGTGGGTGATTATTCAGAGAGTGCTTTTGAATTGAGTCATTACTGAGATGGTAATAATTCAGTGGATGACTTTACAGATGGGTGGAAAAAAAAGAAATTGCATATGTTCTGCTGATTATAAATAAGCGACTGTTAGAGAGGGGAAAAATAGGCAATTAGCAAATGCGTATGGGTGCTTATATACTATCAGGCCAAAGGTTTGTAGGTTCTTGATCATCAAAAGCATACATGTATTTTGCTCTTCCTCAAATATTAGAAGCATACAATTGTATAGAAAGTCTTTGTAATGTCGGTACTATGGCCCCACAAAGTGAGAGACATAAAGACATGGTTTTCCAATGTTGGTGCGAAAGAATTTGTGCAGTCTGCACAGACCTCTGACCAAACACACTGGTTAACCCATATTAGATGTTTTATAGCCAACATTCTGTCTAAGTTCCACATTGTAAACCAATGATAAGATTATTAGGTCACATTGAATAACTCTGTCTGACACATGGACTTAGAGAAGCAGTAGATGACATGTCACTGCAGATGCTACAGTACATTGAAAGTCAGTCATACTTGTTGACACAACACCCGGGGACACACTTATGCTACACACTATGCTATGGAAAGTTCATTTGGATGCTGGGTTGTTTTTAATTAGTTGCTCATGAAAATGGTTAACCTTCATGACATCAGGTTATTCTTGTGTGTGCGCATATACAGTATAACTAACTGACCAAAAATAATTACGTTGCACACTCTAATATTTTGTTGGACAGCCTTTAACTCGTTATGCCATAGTTTGCTGTGGCTTTGCAATGCCACAATGTTTATTTTAATCCAGATTCGCATTATTTTGTGGTAAAATTCTTGTACTGATGGGAAGATAGTCAAAACAGTCCATAAACTCTTCTCCAGCGCTTGCCAGAGACTTTCAGTGGTGTTAAGGTCAGGACTCTGTGGTAGTCAATTAGCATGTGAATTTATTTTTTTTATTTTTTTGTTCCCATAACCACTCGTTTACATTTTCAGCCCATTTTATATTGGCATTGTGGGCCTGGAATATGCCAGTGCCATCAGGGAGGACAAAAAAAATCAATGATGTTCTAACCTGTTCATTCAGTACATTCAGGTAGTCAGCTACCTTAATTTTATTGCTACATAATATTGCCTAGACCTGACCAACTGAGGCAACCCAGATCATAACGCTGCCTGCAGAGGCTTGTACACACATAGTGCACATAGTGTGAGCACTATGCATGATTTCTTACCCTGATCAGACCACAAGTCCTTTTCCAATTGCTCCTAAATCAAGTCTTTGCTTATATACGTACTTATATACAGTACATTTATAAAATATTACAAATGTTGATGGTCTTTCGGCTTCTCCCTCATCGAGAAGTCACCACAGAGGACCTTCCAATTCGCACAACAGCTTGACACAGGTTTTATACCGAATGCCTTTCCTAATGCAACCGTCCCATTTCATCGGGGCTTTGGTCCGGCACTGAGTTCAGTGGCAGGGTTTGGGCACTGGGTGCAAACCAAACCCGGGCATTTCACATGAAATAATATTACAAATGCTTTAAAAAAAAAAAAAAGTTTAATGAATTCAGCTCTACATATTCATTCATCTTCTATAATGCTTATCCTGTACAGGGTTTCGTATCCCAGGAGCTTACAGAGCTTATCCCAGGAGACTTTGGGCACAAGGCGGGGTACACCCTGGACTGGTTCCACCCTGGAGGTGCAAGGAGACAGTGCTAACCACTATGCCACAGTGCCGCCCCAAATGTACACATCAAATAGTTAATTAAATTTATTCTAAGATAGTCAGCAATTAATTCAGTAAAATGAATAAGTAAATACATAAATAATTAGAAAAATAATTAAAACCTAATCCTTTCCACAGTACGTGAGATACGTTTTATATGAATCATTTATTTTCTGAAAAATGACATCTCTACCCTGTGAACAGTGGAGCTTTGATTTGTACTGAGTTACCCAATATGGCCGCCAGCCTCCGCCCCCTCCGGCTTCTGCACGCACAGGCAGAAATGACGTCATGACGCCGTGGTCTGACGGAAACATCCGGTAGTTAAAGTTGTCCAACATGGCTAGTCGCAAGAGCAATAAGAAGACCCAGGGAGAGACTGACAAATATTCAGTGCTGTTGCCGACATACAACGAGCGGGAGAATTTACCCCTGATCGTGTGGCTGCTAGTGAAATATTTCGGCGAAAGGTGAACTAATTATTCAGGTTGTCGAAGCTCCTGAGCTGTTTAGTGTAATTTTGGTTGAATCCCAAATGGTTCCTAAGTGAATATGTAGTGCACTATATAGGGTGTGTAATCACTAGTTTCACACCCTACGAAGTGAATATATGAAGCTAACGCGGCGCGATTTGGAATGGAGCATAAAGCTTCTGCTTGGCAGCTAGTTAATGATGATCTGTCACTGGGCTTGTGGTGAAAAAAGAAGCGTTTATTTAATCAAGATGTACAGGATACGTTTATATACATTTATAAATGTCATAATATGCTTATGAATTACATTTAAAAGTAATGGTATAGCGTGCTAAATAACTAACACTTGGATTACTGTATATAGCGGCTACAACTACGAGATTATTGTGATCGATGACGGAAGCCCTGATGGGACACTGCAGATTGCGCAGCAGCTTCAGAAGATCTACGGAGAGGATAAGATTGTGAGTCAAAGTTAATATTGTACAGTGGTACTTTGCTCACTCATACATACATACTGTTGTACAATTGTCCAAACAAATCATTGTTTCTTTTCTGTTTTTATTTATTAGGTCTTGAGACCAAGAGCAAAGAAACTGGGTTTAGGTGAGTGTGCACAAACAAACAAACAAAAAAATCCATTGACATCTTGGTCTGTTTTTGCTTTGGTGACGGTTGCACGGGGTTAAGCGTGGTTGGGTTGCACCTCCAATCCCTGAATCATTTGAATCTGGTCCCCGGTCTGTGTGTTTGGGTTTCCACTAGGTACTCCGGTTTCCCCCAAGTCATGCACTGTCCATAGTCCACTGTCCACTGTCCAGATTTGCATTGTGCCAATGCAAATTTCTTGCAAAATTAAAAATTCTTAAGGGGAAATATTGTGATGTAGGGTGTTCATATGCCGTGGAGCCACGATATGTTGTTCCTCTTCTTCATCTTTGTTGACCATACTTCCTTAAAACATCTACTGTCTCCTTCACTGATATTGTCTTGACTTCTTCTGTGTTTTGGAGTCCACACACTCAACATTAAGTGCTTCCTTCCCTCATCAGTGACTCCCCATTCTAAAAGTCTCTTAAGGATTAGTGGTATGGAAATGAATGAACGAATAAATGGTTTCTGACGTTACACACCATGCCATTCTACTACCCACTAAAGGTGACACTTGTGCTGTCTTTGACTTACAATTAACATGTTGACTTGCAATTAACATGTATTTGACATGTAATTAACATGGACTAGACTCCTTTTTTGTCTTCAGAAGAGCGTTAATTCTTCATGGTATGGATTCAACATTCCTTTGAGATTTTGGTCCATCTGTCCTATTGGATTGAGATGTGGTGACTGTGGAGATCATTTAAGTAGAGAGAACTCATTGTCATGGCATTTGGCATTTAGGCATTTGGCTGACGCCCTTATCCAGAGCGACTTACATTTTTATCTCAGTATACATCTGAGCAGTTGAGGGTTAGGGGCCTTGCTCAAGGGCCCAACAGGGACAACTTGGTGGTCGTAGGATTGGAACCTGGGACCTTCCAAACCGTAGCCCAATTGCCTTAACCACTGAGCTGATCTTGAGACTCATCAGAACAGAGAAAGTTTTTCCAATCTTCTATTCTGTCCAATAATTTGGTGTGCCCCAAATTCAGAGATGCTCTTCATTACACCTCGGTTGTACAAGATGTTATTCGAGTTACTGTTGCCTTTCTATCAGCTTGAACCAGTCTGGCCATTCTCCTCTGACCTCTGACATCGACATGGCATTTTTGCCCAGATAAATGGATACTTTCTGTTCTTCAGATCATTCTCTGTAAACCCTAAAGATGGTTTTGTGAAAATCCCAGTAGAGCAACATTTTTAGACATACTCAGACCAGCCTGTCTGGCACCAACAACCACACCATGTCCAGAGTCACTTAAATCAGCTTTCTTCTCCATTTTGATGCTAAGTTTGACCTTCAGCATCTTAACCGTTTCGACATGCCTAAATGCTGTCATGCGATTGGCTGATTGGATCTCAGGGAATGGAGGCTGGAGTGGGGTGCCAACCCATCACAGGGCACAAGTGCACAAGACAGGCACACATAGTGTGGGCGATTTGGAAACTAAACCCCCTGGACTGGAGGGGAAACTGGAGTCCCTGGAAGAAACCCAGAAAGCACAGGGGTAACATGCAAACTCCACACATGGAGGCAAGATTCAAACTGCCAAACATGGAAGTGCAAGGTGACCTTTATTTTCTCAGCCACACACTGTTTTCTTCCTATTAGTAACTATGGATTGCAAAGTCATTATATGCAAGTGTGTAAACTGTATAATGGGGTTTTAATTGCCTTTCAGGGACTGCGTACATCCATGGCATTAAGCATGCTACTGGAAACTTCATCATCATTATGGATGCTGATCTGTCTCATCATGTAAGGCTTTTGTTTTTCTTCTACTTATGATTTTAGGTCTGTTTCTAAAATGATTTAAGTTCACTGTATTACATGAAATTACACAGATTTTTCATTATTTTTTATTTTTTCCAGCCTAAATTTATTCCAGAATTTATTGAGTAAGTCCTAAGTTATATTGTTGTATAAGACTGTCTTTTTATTAAATGAACATGTCATGTCACACTGCCCAGGCCGTTTATCAAACTGATATGCGCTCCGTGTTTAGGAAACAGAAAGAATGTGGGTATGACCTAGTGTCTGGAACGAGGTATAAAGGAGACGGAGGTGTTTATGGATGGGACCTGCGCCGAAAGCTCATTAGGTGACTTACACTGCTCTCTTTCTACAGTATGCCTTAAGTTGATAATTTTTCATTAGTATACCTAAGCAATTTGGAGTTCGAATTGAAGCGTTGAAAAGTCATCCCTTGTGAAACTGTAATAAATAAAATTTATAAAAACATTTATAAAACAGTTAGCTGAATAGCTACAGTACATACATACAACATTCATTGGTTTGGGTGCTTTATATTTGTACACTTGTGCAAAAGCTGTGACTTTCAAGTTTTGGTTTTAACACTTGACTTTTTTTTTTAAGACTTTGTATGCGTAAAATAAATGTAATGCTTCTTTTAAAATTTTACTTGGGGAGTCAAAAATTATCCGCACTCTGGCTGTAGAATTTATTTGAATTTACTTTAAATTTCATTTTAAAGACAGATATATATGTGTGTGTATACTGTATATATATATACACACACACACACATTCTTTGCTTTTCAATATACTTCTGTGAACAAGCTTTCGTAGTCCCTCATTAAAAGAATGTTTTAGTCTGAGCTGTGAGCTATGAATGCACCGCTGTCTTCACTTCTTCATCAGAAGTGAATCTTCGTCCTCGCTGTTTGGCTTTTAGGGAACCAATCAGGTGAAAGTCAAATGGAGCAAGTTCAGGACTTGCTTTAGCAAGGAGGATGCTTCAGGATCATGTTCAGGAGGATGCTTTAACACCTCAAAACAAAGTTTTTGCAGAGTTTTGTTAGTGTGGACGTGGATTGCCATGCAAGATCTCAACGCCCTTGGATAGCAGTTCTCCGCATTAAATCCGGAGTTTAGGCTTCAGCTCTTAACCATCTCACTGTAACGGCCGCTGTTTGTTAAACCTTTTTCCTCATAATGTTTTAATACTGGCTCTTGAAAATCCCAGAAAAACTCAAGCACCAAGTTTCCAGCCGATGGTAGACTTTTGAACTTTTTGTTGGTCTGCGGTTGGTCTATGCTTCCGTTCCGTACTCTGTCTTTTATACTTCGTAGTGATAAATCCATGTCTCGTCACCAGTAATGATTCACCAGGAAGTTTAAAAAACGTTCACCTTCCTTAGGGTATTGGTCAAAGTTGTGTTTGCAGATATCCAAACACTTTTGTTTATGAGTTGTGAGTTGTTTGAGCACCATCTGCACCCTCAGACCACAAAAAACAAATCGCTGCAGGCTGCTTTTCTTTCATGCAAATCACAAGTAAGGAATAAATTTTTGCTCACACTGCAATTACAAATGAACTGATAATACATAACACTTATACGTAGTAATACGTTCACACCCGCACAGCAGTGACTGGGGAGACAGTAGCCTTGAACTGAAGGCTGAAAAGACAGTGTGGATCATTTTTGACTTGCCCTCGTACATTACGTACATTATTTTAACTTGTGTAGATGTAAAAAAAAAAAAAAAAAAGTGTCCCAAGTAAAAAAAGAAATGACCTTCTGTCAATGTAATATGACACTCTGTTGCTAATGATTAATGCTTGTTTACAGTTTGATTGTTTGTAGGAAGGCCATTGAACTTATGTGCTATATAGCCAACCTGATGTTTTATTACTCTATTTCCTATGCGCTAATCTAATGTCTTTCTGTAGCCGAGGGGCGAATTTCATCACGCAAGTCCTGCTGCGACCCGGCGCATCAGATCTGACGGGGAGCTTTAGGTATGAGGCATTTTTTTTCACGACTGTTTTCCTTCTTGATGACCCCAAGCCATCATCTTTTGAACGTGTGTAATGAGTTTACATTTAAATAACTGACGCACTGTTGCTCATCCAATTTCTTTTACTTTCCCAGGCTCTATAAGAAAGACGTGCTGGAGCACCTGGTGAAGCATTGTGTGTCTAAGGGCTATGTTTTCCAGATGGAGATGATTGTCCGTGCTCGACAGCTCGGGTACACCATCGGAGAGGTCAGTCAATCTGTTGTTTATATTTTGGGCATGACTTGTCTCATGATGAAAAGTTAAGGTATGAAAAGGAAGCAAAATACTATCTCTTGTTTTCATTACTATAATGCATGACTAGTTTCCTGAATAAAGCATGGTACTCAGACTTAATAAATTTGAATGGACAAGTTGTGCATTACAAAATATCACTGTTCACTGACAGAAGAGGATAATGATTGCTACAGCAATTTCTCTTATAGCGAAGAACTAAATAAGGAATGAAACACGCCAGGACATGCTGTCGTAGGTAAATAATCAGCCATGTGGTGGAGTGATGCAGTTTTCCAATAACCGCATGTCCGATGATACATTATTCATCTTGGACCGTGACCGTTTGCCAAGGGTTACATTTTTTTTGCTTTTTCACTTTATAGTTAGGTTTAAGTATATTGGTTATGTTAAAAAACAAATAAATTCTTAACATTATAGATATTAGCTAGAAACCCTCTTTCTTTCACTAGTCATACTGTTTTTTTTGTTTGTTTGTTTTTGTCATGTGACCAAGAAACCACAAAGTCTGATCACTGGAGATTGCATCCAAAAACGCTAATAGCCATCTCCTCACAGAAAACTCCATCATACAGTATCAATAAGCACACAGTTTTTCTTTAAAAGAAATCCACTTCCACTGCTGGTCTTCAACCCTGGTCATGGACGACCACCTGTCCTGCACATGTTAGCATTTTAGCATTTTCTGCTCTACTGTACATACTTCTGTTCAGAAGAGTTTGTTAATTCAGACTAGCTAACTCAGAAGTGCTGGAACCTCGAAAGTATGTGGAGTTCATCAAAAAAACATTCCATTCCAAAAGTCCTTCCACACCGACCTTGGCAAAGCAAGGTTTTCTGCATTCTGCCTGTCTGTGCACTGAGTGCTCTTGTTAACATGAATGCTGTTATGTCTGTTATTTTATTCTGCAGGTTCCAATCTCATTTGTGGACCGTGTTTACGGAGAGTCCAAGCTGGGGGGAAATGAAATAGTCTCTTTCCTGAAAGGACTGCTTACACTTTTCGCTACAACATGATTCCGTCACTGACGCTGTGACCCGCTGTGTGATGTGGCAAGTTCATACCCACACGACACTCACCTGCTGCACTGTGCCTAATGGATCTAGTGTAATTAAAGATTTCATGTTTGCAAACTGTAGCTGGCACTACAAATTACAATCTGGTAGGAAGTCTGAAGTTTTGCTTTGACAAAGTTTTTTTTTTTTTTTTTTTAACAAAGTTTTCTTTTCTGAACACATAGCCTGTTTATAGATATGTTTTTGTTTACTTGCATAATCATAAGTCATAAGAGGACATGCACCCCATAAGTCTCAGAATGGATATCAAGACCAAATTTGCTTGAATTTTGCAACAAACTGTATCATTTATTGAAAGTAAAAAATTAAATAAAAAACTTTTTTGTGAAGATATTTTTTGTGATTAACACATTTTGTTGTAAGACCCTGAGTCAAATGTTACAGGAGTTGTTATATTTTGAGCAACATCAGTATGAGAAAGTCTGAAATGCATGATGTTGCTGATAAATAAAATAATTTTCAAAAAAAAAAAAAAAAAACAGTATAGTATCTTGTTTTCTCTGGTAATGGAACGTGTTTGTTTATCTTCATGCCCCAGCGAGCATACGGTTGCACACGTTATCCCATTTTTATATTTTAATTGGCTCATTTAATTTTATTATCGTTACCGGATTGGTCATTTAGTAGACAATTACAAATTTTCTAAGATTTATAGACACTATAAAGCGTTAGTCAACAAAATAAAGAAAGTAACACAAACGTGCCATGTTGTTTATATTTAGCATTTACAAACATCATGAATGTTGTTCAATATTTTATTGTTTTAATGATTTGAGTCGTGTGAGGTTTGTGGGTGAGGTGTTCGAGAAACCAAGACATTTCTGCCTGAATATCAAATTGCTATAAAACAGTAGGAGGGTAATTTCCATTATCTTTTAAACTTATTTGAATAAACTAGTCTGTCATAAGGTCTTAATTACTCCTTCTTGTCGCTGTCACTGTGCAGCTGTGAGTGAGGTTAAGCGCATATTCAGGCTGTTTCATTATACTGTATGAACTCCCACAACATTTTTAAAAGTTGAAAATCTTTTGCTCTCATACACACACACACACACACATATATATATATATATATATTCCCCCTAGTGTTCTGCACTGATGACATCATCTCATGAAGCATGTATTAACCATTTAAGGCAAAGTTGTTCTGCACACATCATTACTTGGGTAACTTGGGGCATCCCAGTTGATTTGCAGGTCTGATACCCCAGCATCTCACGTCCAAAAGTAGTCCCGGTAACTTGCGCGCAAAAAAGCAGCACAGCGCCACCACCTGAACTGAGTACTGAGGCACTGTATACATCCGACTCTCATCGGGGGTAGATACCCAATGCAGAATTGACGCATCCAACTTTGTCCAATCAGCTCGTACCCAATGGCGCCCCCTATGGATATTTTGTCTGCTATTACACACGGGGGTTGTTTACTGCGATATCACGGGGAAAAAATACCCGGCGCGAAGACGGCCGGCTTTTTGAAGTCTCCGAATTCCAGGTAAGCTAAAGAGGGCACTCGTGAACAGGTAAAGTCACGATTAAAATGAGTGCTCGAGGACTTCGACTCCCTGCCGCCATCCTGATTTTTTTTCCCCCTCTTCTATCATAATCAAACACATATGTCACTTCCGCCCTCTTTCACACGCCATTTTGAACGGAACATGTTAAGGATAGGGATGCATTGTTAAAAGGAAATGCTGCGAGTGCGTTAAGTGTCGGTAATTATTACTGTAATTTAGATTGATGTAGACGGGATCGTGATAGGCGTGCTTATATTTCCATCGGCAAAGTTTTCCGTCGCCGCTTTAGTTTCAGGTTTTCTAGATGAGTTGCAGCAAATCCCCGCCAGCCGAACGAGCAGAGGCAGACAGCTCCGGGGTCGGATAGTGGCAGGAGTCGAGCTCCCTCTTTCGGTGTGGTGTGTCCGCCTCGGCATCGCTTAGTGCGGAGAGCCGGCTGCTGGCTGCAGGAGGAGGGACAGCACCGCGAAAGCGCCGCGCGTGCTTTGTCTCTCAGCAATTGTCCTGTGTGAGGAGGGGACTAACCTCAGCGGGAAGCCGAGTCCGAGTCAGGTAAAAGTGTGTGTGCTGTCAAAGTCGGGTGTAGATACTTACCGGGCTGCTTTGTGATGCCTAGGAAGCTACTCGGCTAACCAATAAAAATTATTTCAGTCAAGAAGACCCCGGCGACGAGGCTGCTAGCTAACGTTAGCAACAATTACAGGAGTTACTAGCTAGCTAGCAAACGACAAGAATCCTGCCAGTCTCTCGAGCTATGGTGGATAAAGCGCCGCTTTAACTGAAACAAATGACCTGAATAGTTGGCTAAACCACGGTTATACTCCTATTTACACTTCTGTTTTAGCTAGTCGACAAACTAGAAGTCTGCCCTAGCCGGTGAGAAACGGACATCTATATAACAAGCACAAGGAGGAAGGCTCGAGGTTCATGAGCTAACGGAGCTAGCCGGTTGGTCTAGAGACAGTTTTCTGTCACTGTTTTGTCAACAGGATTTACAATAGTAATAAAACCGAAGATAATGATAATAGCACGTATAGTCCAACATGAACACCAGGTAGAGACATATGCTTATTTAGACACCTGCTGTCATCTCTGTACTTCTACACAAATCTGCTACTAATTAATAACTTCTTGTCCTGTGATAGACGCATTACTAATTTACTGTCACAATACAAGCCACTTGGATGAACTCTTCCTTAATAATAATATTTTGAGACATGTTTATTTCATGCCTTGAGGGGATTCATGACATGTCAGGAGTGTGTAAATCTCTAATCTGGATCATTTGTCTGTATAGTGATCTGCATGCCTCATACATATACAGTATGTTATATATGGAGGATCTCCAAGTTTGATCAGAAAGTATGATTCTAGACAAAAGTTGAGCATAAAAATAAAATAATAATAAAGATTGATTTATTAAAAGTCTTAAAACAGATACCTACTTTTGGTTTAAGCTGATGCACAAGTTTACTTTATAAGTTTGCTCTTTAAATTTGGTTTACAGATATGAATGGAAATATGGAGGCTTTCTAACACTATGTGTGAAAGAGATATACAGTAGAAAAGGTTTAAGCATCTTCAATCAGAAGTGACCAAGGTGAACCAAACTTTTGGGTGTCTGTGACGATCTATATGCATGCATGCATGCACGTTAGTGTAATATATATGAAATGTCTTTCCTAATCCAGATCAGCTATATGGGTAGGATAACATTTTTCCGGATCACCTGCACTAGGATGGTCAGGATGAAAATAACCCCCACCCAAAATCCACTGCAGACATTTGCACCATGTTGGAGCCGTTGCCTCAATAGGAGGCGCCATTCTGTGATTGCAGTTCAGGAGGCAGCACAAAAAGAGAGCGGAAAAGGGGCAGGCAGAGTGGGGAGAGGCTTATATAACATGCAGGGCAGAGCCGATCTCTAGCGCCATCTTCTTTGGATTGGTGGATGAGGAAAAGCTAGAGTGAAGAGGAAGCTTTTTTTTTTTCTTTTCCTTTTTTTTTTTTTTTGAGATACAGAGCCGAGCTTGAAGTCAGTGCAGTGATACTGAGGTGCTGGTCAGTGGAGCATCCAGCGCTGTCACTGGGTTTCACTCAAAGAATTAGTTCAGTGCATGAGCATTGCCCTTTGTATATTTTTACTCTCACTATAGAAATGCCGTTTTTGGTGAATGATCAGGCCGATATAGGAGTAAAAAGCTAAACTCTGTATCTGCAGAGAATTAGAACATGGAATCAAAGTCTTTTCTCAGTTGTGTAACCAAGTTTATGAGATGGAGGTGAAATCCACACCTGACTGTTTCAACTATAAACTAGTTTTCGTGCCTCTGAAGCATTTGAATAGTTGGTCATAAAGGACTTGTGTTCAGTGCTAAACAATTACTTCATCTATTATTATTTTTCTGTCTCCAGTCACTTACAAAATGCTAACTTAGAAACTCTAAGAAGTCAGGATGCTAATTGAATAAATCATGTTTTGTTGTAGTACACATTGCTTTATAATAGCAGTATTGCAAATGACAACAATAAACAAACAAGCCTTAATATGGACACGGGGACAAATTAAAGGGAAAATCCAAACTGGAGTGCCAAAACAGATTAAGTGCTGTTCTATTGTACAAGTCTCTGGGACTGTACTGGTCACATATTTTTCCTGGTAGCATTTTGCTCATGATAATGGTGATGAAATAGTGGTGGAGAACACTCTCGTAATGAGTTGATCCAAAATCTGCCATAGGTGCTGAGATCTGGTGATCTGTTGAAGGTCATAGCAACTAATTTACGTCATTTTCATACTCATTTAGTTATTCAATGAGCCCTTGTGTCCTGTAGATCGAGTGGTATACTTGAAGAGACCACTGCTATCGGGGGAAAAAAGCAACATGTCATTATAGGTTTTAGAAGATCAGACTGGCGCAAAAATATAGACATCATATTGACGCTTGAGCGTGCAGTATCCTCACAAATTTCTTATCTTCATAATTTGAATTTGTCAGCTTTTTTGGTACTATTACATTTCCTGGTGAATAAGCATTTTAGTGTCTTTTTTATGCATTACCATGTGCACAACCCCAGTTTCTGTCAGTGAGAATGAAACAAGACAATTATTCAGTCATTAATAACAAACTGAGTCATTTACAGCAGTCAGTTTTTGTGTGTCTGCTGGCTAATCAGAGTTTGAAAAATGTGGTGTATATTTGACTTCTTTGGAGCCTAAGGTTCTTACAAATATCCAAACAAAATTGTTGAGTTTTATTAAAGAGAAAGTTTAATTTGCAATTACTCTTTGGTGTTTTTATATATCGCAATAATTGCACTTTAAGTTGTTTTAATACAGATAAGATGTTCGTGTACTGCGCTACGCGTTTATTTGTAGACCTGTAGAAGCTTAAATATGAGATGCAAGGTGATTGTGCTCCACAATCAAAGCTTTCAGGCAAAAAATTCTGAAGGTCATGTTTTAGGGTTGGTACTATTCTGGTACAATATCTTAATGTTTTATTTATTTTTTTAACTTGCAGAATGTCATGGTTTTACACATACATTTTAATGTATTTTAATCTGTTGTGTGTTTCATTTTGTAGGTGGGCAGCATGTTCCAACTCCCAGTTAACAACCTTGGCAGTTTGCGGAGGGCCAGGAAAAATGTAAAGAAAGTACTGGGGGATATTGGCTTAGAGTTTTGCAAGGATCATGTTGATGTAAGTATTGATGTCACTATCAGACAGTTTTTGTCTCCTACTAATGGATTTAATGATGTTCTATTAACATGGTGCTACAGTTCCTGTGAACTTCTGTTCATGCAGATTATACCGATCAGTTCTGTTTTCTTGGTACTGCTTCATATGCCTTTTCCTATTTTAGTTAAATAGTGCTTATTATAGCATTAGGAATTGTCTAAAAATGCATTAAAGCATCAGCTGCATATTCAAGTATGTTAAAAGCTTATGTAGGTGGAAGTGGTAAGCTTTTTAAGTTTGTCAAATGACGTGCTTATCATATTAGTGGTGTGAAATGAGCCTTTATAGGGCTTGGGCATGTGATGAATATAAAAGATGTATGTAAATACATTATAGTTTCCTATCATTCAAGCCAATCTACTCATGTAACCATGAACTCCATAAAAGCCTCCAGTGCATGGAGGACATACCGTGCCAAATTAAGAATATTCCTGCAGTTAAATGCATATATGTATAATTAAGTAAACCAACCAATCAATCCATCAGTATTTCAATCACTAAAAGCTTTATTTAACGCTTCTGTTAATCTTTACAAGTAGTTGTTTTAAAATACGTTGTTTGTTGTATATGAGCAGTGGTGAATTTATTTTAGAAGTAGCATTGGTTAAGGTATGGTATTAAATTAAAGGTATTAAAAATTAGCTGAGTTGCTGCACTGTGAATAAGATAATCATGTTCACTGTACTGCAAGAAGGTAGGCAAAGTATATTTTTGTCCAGTTAAGTATTTTTCTCATTACTAACACTTGCGCATATTGAAAAGCCAGCACTACAGATTCTGACCTTATTTTTGCTTTTTGTGACTGCTGTACTGCTGGAAATACACCAACACACTATGCAATGTTCATGACTCATGAGTTAAAACAAAAGTATTGTGGAGGCTCTGCTCTGTCATTCCTACACATTTCTTTAACACCAACTCTGTACAAGAGTTATTTACATTGCCAGGGAGACACTGATGTGCTCTGATACTCCCACACTGTTCTGATCAGACTGTTTAGCTGTCGGTTATAATGAAATTATAGTACACAATGTATATTTAACAATTCTACCATTGCTAAATTAGCATTTCTTGACATCTTTGGCATTCACAAATATTTTTAAACATTCCAAGCCATGTTGCCAGGGGCTTTACTAATTTATTAAACATTTATTTTTATGTTTATTCAAGAATTTAGCAATGAATATATTTCTAGATTTAGATGAAGATTTATTCGTGCTATGCTTTAACATAAAAAAGAGGGCTGGGTTTGCTTTAGTTTGAGTTTTTGTAATTGGACAGCTGTCCTGTGATTGTGATTGGACAGTAGAGCAGACAGAGGTGCTTTTTTTTTTTTTTTTTTTTTTTCTCCTCCGATTTTCTCCCTAATTTATTCGTGTCCAATTCCTCCCCGTCACTAGGGGGCTCCCACATTAAGGCTACTACTACCACTCAGCCGGGAGGGCCGAAGACTATCACGTGTTTCCTCCGAACCACGTGACGCCAGCCGATCGCATCTTTTCGAACTGCTCGCACGCGCACCGTTGGGGGCGGCGTAACACACTCGGAGGACAGCGCTATCCGCTCCCTCCGTTGCGCGAGCTCACAGACGCCCCTGATTGGCTGTAGAGCCGTGATTAATGTGGGAGCACTAAGTACCTCTCATCCCTCCCCTCTGAGAGAGCTCGGCCAATCAGCTCTCTCTAGACCTCCGGCTGCGAGAGGTTACAGCACCACCCGGGATTCGAACTAGCGATCTCCGGATGATAGGGCGAGCGCTTTAACCACTGCACCACTCGGAGGCGAAACAGAGGTGCTTTTTAAGTGTACTGAGCAGAGCAGTTGCCAGAATTTGCCAAGTCTTACTGATGTGCTTACGCAACCACATTCATCCTGAACATAATCACCCCAGTAATAACCATAATCATGTTGAAATGTCCTGCAAGGTATCCAGACTACTACATATTCCGGATTTGTAGACCATCAAATGACCGGTACAGTCGAACCTCTTTGCAATAGACTTGCCAGAACTTTCATAATATGATCTGTGTAACTGTGGTTCATTTGATCCAAAATCAGTTCTATGTTCGTAATACAACATGAAGACTATTAAATAAAGGAATGCACTCCTCATGTGTTGTCGTAGTCGCAATGCTTGATGTACGAGTGCAAGTATGACAACCCTCCTCCCAAAAAACAACCGATCTGCTTACTAGACTCCTAGCTACATTTGTCTGTTACATGATTTGAGCTTGCGATCTCATCACAATAATCGGTTGAACAGTTTTCTGTTGTTTCAGTTAGGAGCCCGTCACAACTGGCACATAATGGGTAACCGTGATGCATGTATATAAATTCAAGATTCCAAGATTTACCTTACATGTACACGTGTTCGGTAGGTTAAGGACGAAACACTTTTTCGTCCATGTTCATTTTATTAGTGTCTATACACAGTACACTAAGTCATAGCAAACGATAGCTTGCACAAATCACATTGAAATTGAAACCACATGCAAAAAAAAAAATTGCTAACCCTACATTCACACTAGCAAATGCTAGTTGCTCATGCTATTTGGAGTTTGTCTTGCGTGCATGTAACAACCACTACTTTTGTGTCTCGGGTGTGCAGCGTCCAGAAATTTATTTTTAGTTCAGATGAGTAGATGTATATTGCTTATAAGGGTAACTGGTTAAACACAAGTTAAACAATGCGCTAACTACTGTGAAAATTGGTTGGTTGATTTACACAGTGCATGCATATTAGTACGTCATACAAATTTTGTTGGCTTATTAATAAAGCAGGGTACATTGTATTGCCAAAAGTTTCTAGATACCTGACCTTATGTTCTTGCTTAACTTCACATTTCAGATATAGTCTCCCTTTACTTCTTTTAATAACCTCAAATAACATTTGGCTTTCCACTGAATTTTGAAGTGTGGTTTTGGGGATGTGTCCATTCATCTATAAGACCTCAAGCTTCTCCTTTCTAACCTTGCGGACTGTGTCTTTTATGGACTTCAGCTTCAATGAATAGAAATTGTAATACATGTAATATGTACAGCCTACTGTATAATTGTCTGCTTGCAGCTTTGTGGGTAATGTTTGGGACACATCGGTGTGATGGTCAGGTATCCATAAACCTTTGACCACAAAACTGTACTCCGTACAAGACTGAAGAGCAATTCAAGACCGTCGCTATTTTGCTACATGGCATTGTTTCTGATTTTCATAGAATTGAAAAAGTCTTGGGTCTTTTGCAAAGAATCTAAACATGGGTCGATGTGAAAAGAAAACCTGTTCTAGAGGTTTTCTTTTCACCTCGACCCATGTTCACACTCTTTCACCTTTTACCCTAGTCACCAGTTTCTCATTTCCTTCAGATGATTAAACATTCTTCTATGTGAGGATGCATTTTTAAGGTGATGGCAATTGTTTGCATTTTGGCCAAGCATAGTGCTATGTGCTCAGGCCAAAATGGTATGTTTTTGGTTTCATAAGGTCAGATAGGCTTTTTTTTTTTTTTTTTTTGAGTTTCCAGCATACCTTTTGGCAAATTCCATGAACAATTTTTACATGTTCACTAAATTAAATTGTAGTTTTAATGATTGGGACAACTAAAACTTTAGTTCACATTTGGAAACTCCAAAGATGCTCATTCAAAAGTAGGACATAACCACAGTGCAGGATGTAACAAACTTTTAGATGAAATAAAAGTGTTGTGTATCAAGGTACACTGGATACTGTGGTTAGATATTATATTATTATTATTTATTTTTTTTTTTTTTTTCGAGGAGAGTGAAGCATAGCTGAAGGGTCTCCCTCTAACCCTAGTCCCCTTCCTTCTTCTAAATTTAGTTACAGCTATAAAAAAAATACAACAGACCATTATTAATTATCAAGTTTGTATGTTTTTGTAAGTTTGCTTATGTAAGTTTTTGGCTTTTTCACTCATTCAAATAATGCTATAAATAATGTCAATTTGGACCTGATGTATTCTGTCAGAAATTGTATAAAAAGAAAGTTCTTTGGCTTCAATACATTTTAAAAATATTATTCTAAACATTTAAATATTAATAATAAACAATAGAGGGTGTACATTGCAGTTAAATATTCAATTTTTATCTGGCCTAATGCATAAACTTAACATGTATACAGTGGAAACTCGGTTCATGAACGTAATTTGTTCCTAAATTCTGCTCGTAACCAGATTTGGTTTAACTACATTAAATTTTTTATTTGTTTTGTTTATATTACAAAATATACAACAAATTACAAAAAAGCCTTAAATATACAAAAATAATACAGCACTAAATCAAAATAATAAAATGTATAGGAAAACGCACACTAAATTTTTTTACATGTATTGTTCACACACCTTTCTTGGTGGGACTTGGTGTAGAGGAAGTTATGTTTGGAAGGAGAGTCCCCTTCCATAACAACACTGGGTAATTCTTCTTCAGGGGTTTTCTTTCTTTTTGTTTATTGGCCTCTGGTTTGTACGTGGCGGCCATTTGCACTAAAAATCTATTCAGAGAGATTAGTTTTTTTCTGTGCTGAGAAAATGATGTTAGGGTCAGATGGTGCAAAAAAAGACATAAATAAGGTGCACTCTTTTCGATGCTTTTCAGCCAAGACTTGGACGTCACTCCGCTCCACAAAATTCATGTGCAATCCGCGACCAAGGACTGAGCAAAACTAATGCTTGGCGACGCACTCATGCCATTGTTTAGCTGATAGCTGCAGCTTGGGATCATGGTTTCTGGGTCGTGTTCCGAGAAGGAGTTCATGAACAGGGAGAAATTTTATGCAAATTCTTTGGTCGTGAACCGATTTGTTCATTCTCGAACCAACCTCGGCTTTCTTGAACCAAGGTTCCACTCTACCTTTCATATTTGCCCAATAATTAGTAGAAGAAAAAAAAACTTATTGACTTTACTCTGGACTCTCTTGATTCATTCATAATGAAAATGCTCAGGCACTGTTAATATACGGAATTACGGAATACCGTAATTTATCCATGTGTTAGATGATAATGAAGACCTGAATAGAATCCAAATGATTAGATTTGTATAGATTTTTTTTTTACATATTTCCCCATTTTCTGTTGCAGGACTATAAAGAGTTTGTGCCCAATGAGTTCTACGTCAAGAACACCACATGGGATGATGTGTGTATGTGGGATCCTTCTCTAACGAAAACACAAGTGAGTATAACTACTTTGTGCTTAACATTGGAGAAGCAGCATCAGCCGACAAATGCTACATTACGTTGTCAGTTGTTCTGTTTTTGTTAATAGTCTGTTTACATTTTCTGCTTCTAGGACTACCGGTCAAAGCCATTCTGTTGTTCAGACTGCCCATTTTCTTCTAAGTTCTTTTCTGCTTATAAGAGCCACTTTCGCAATGTTCACAGTGAAGATTTTGAGAATCGGATCCTCCTTAACTGCCCATATTGCACTTACAATGGGAACAAGAAGACCCTGGAGACCCACATCAGACTCTTTCACATACCCAACAATGCAGTGCGCCAGAGGACCGGAGGCCTCCAAGGGGCAGTAGCTGGCTTGAAGGATGGTAATCGCCTGGACAAGCCTCGAGACAGTGTAGAGCAGGCAGTGTACTACTGTAAGAAATGCACTTATAGGGACCCACTATACAATGTTGTGCGCAAGCACATCTATAGGGAACACTTCCAACACGTAGCTGCTCCGTATTTGGCCAAACCTGGTGAGAAGTCAATGACTCCTAATGGATCAACAGCTGGTCCTGACACAGGCAAAGGTAGTGTAACAGATTCTAATAGTCTTGCAGGTGCTAGTAACAGTAACAGCTCAGCCATTCACTGTAAACGCTGCCTTTTTGTGCCCCGTACTTATGAGGCCCTAGTGCAACATGTCATTGAGGACCATGAACGAATTGGCTACCAAGTTACTGCCATGATTGGCCATACAAATGTTGTTGTACCTCGTGCCAAGCCTGTTATAATGGTGGCTCCTAAGTCCCAAGTAGACAAAAGCGTTTCTAGCGTTCCATCAAAGGGCACTTTGGTGACATCAGGGCTGCGGCCATTGTCCACACAGCAGTTGAGTCGTATTGTAATTCCTAAAGGGAATTTGAACTCCACTCGGCTCTTATCGGATATTAATTTAAAGTCTGGTACATTTGGCTTGAAATCTGCCACTTCTCAGGCAGTGTCCATTGGGGGACAGCAAGTGCGCGTTGCTTTACCAGGCAGTTCACAGCTTTCAGTGACCCAGCAATCCCAAACATCCAGACCTCAACTTTCTTCTAATAGTCTACGCAGCCCAATTTCTGCATCAACATCTGCTTCTGTTCTGAAGATTCCACCACTGACCTCACGAATCCAGGCAGCTGCTACTAGTGTAACATCTGCTGCTCCCAGGAAAGGTATTTCTGTCCTGGGCACATCATACACTCAGAAATGGAAGATCTGCACAATCTGCAATGAGCTGTTCCCAGAAAATGTGTATAGTTCTCATTTTGAGAAAGAACACAAAGCTGAAAAGGTGCCAGCGGTGGCCAACTACATTATGAAGATCCACAACTTCACCAGTAAATGCTTATATTGCAACCGCTACCTGCCGAGCGACACGCTACTCAATCATATGCTAATCCATGGTTTATCATGTCCATACTGCAGAGCTACATTCAATGATGTGGAGAAGATGGTGGTTCACATGCGAGGGTCACATCCCAATGAGTCTGTTGGGGTACGTACCGATTCCCCACTGACATTTGATCTCACCCTTCAACAGGGAAACCCCAAGAATGTCCAGCTGATTGTCACCACGTACAATATGCGAGATGCTCCTGAAGAATCTGTGGCATTCCATGCCCAAAACAAATCTTCACCCACCACACAGGCAAATAAGCCTCCAAATCAACGCTTCTCAAAGATATCGACTGAATCCCCAGATGCAGCAGTTGTTAAGAGTGGACCACAGACGGCTGTTCCCTATAAGAGAGATGTGGGTAAGACCCTTTGTCCACTCTGCTTCTCCATATTGAAGGGTCCTATCTCAGATTCCCTTGCACACCACTTGAGGGAGAGACATCAGGTGATCCAGACAGTGCATCCAGTGGAGAAAAAGCTGACCTATAAGTGCATACATTGCCTTGGTGTCTACACCAGTAACATGACAGCATCTACTATCACTTTGCATCTGGTACACTGCCGAGGTGTGGGCAAAACTCAGAACGGTCAGGACAGCAGGCCTTCTGCATCTTCTCGGCTTGTTAAGGCTCAGGGTGCTTCCTTAAAACGTTCCAGCTTTGCAAATGATGGTGAAATTGACCCAAAGAAACGCAAAGTAGGGCTCGAAGACTATGTGCAGTCAGGCCCACTTTCCTTAGTTGAGCAAAAAGAGGAGCTTGTTGTATTGGCCTTAAATCCAAAGGGCCATGAGAATGAGTCCTATGAGGCTCGCAAGGCTTTTCTCACGAAGTATTTTAACAGACAGCCCTACCCCACCCGCCGAGAAGTGGACAAGCTAGCATCTAGTCTCTGGCTGTGGAAATCAGACGTATCAAGCCATTTCGAAAACCGAAGAAGGAAATGTGTCCGTGACTGTGAAAAACAGAAAGTTAGTGTTTTGTTAGGATTCAAAATGAACCATGTTATGCAGCTACAGCATGTAATGGACTTCGACGCGGAGTGTTACTTTGAAATCCATGAAAAGGAGCAAAATCGTCGAACATCACGGGATTTCATAGGCAGATCTGCCGTTGCAATTAGACGACAAAGAGAGCAACAAGCTATTACTAATGGTGATATCCAGGAGCATGACGTGCCAGATAGATCTACTGCCAATGCCTCACCACACTCTAATGGTCAGAAGGTCACCAGAGGGTACGATTGCAATGAGTCTGTCACACTTTTAAAACCTGGGGAACTTATAAATCCAGAGCCCATCTCTGTCGACTCGGACAGTGATGATGAGAGAGATCTTAAGGAACCACAAGAAAATGACTCCAAGTTGAACATCCAGATAGCTAGTGTCATAAAAAGTGAAGAGAATACAAGTGACTCTTATCCAGAGGATTCTCTCAATGGTGAAAACGGTTATGGGTTATTAGATGAGCTGCAAAACAGAGAAAGATCCACAGAAGAGGGTCAGGATGGACAATCAAGTACCTCCCTTGGAAAGCAACAGGTCTGATATTTAAATACAGTTACAAATGCATACAGTTCACATGTTATGTTTCCCAGCGATCAACAGTGCTGCCTCATTTGAAATTGTGGACCACGCTAACAGGCAGTAAGATGGAATACTTTTCGTAAACTTTCTGAAGCCATTTTAAAGGCAAACAGACAAACTTTTGATAATGTATAGGTGAGTGTTAAATTAGTTTACTGACATGGAGGCAAGAAGGAGCTTTTCCTCAGGCTAGGGAAAGAGAAAACTTAAAATGCCCCAGTCAGTAGAATATGTTTTGCCTTTAGTTTGTTTCTTTGAAAATTTCACAAAATACTTAATGTACGTCTAGCCACTATTGTGTGGCCGGGCGAGTGTTTATTAGAATCACAGGTATTCCTGAATTTCATGTAATCATATAGCTAGTGTATATTTGTACAGTCTTTTAGTTCTGTCTAAGATGTTGGTGTATGTGTGCTCAGATTTGCTAATCATTTTGTGCTCACTCTAGATGGTCATACGTTATACATTGGTTCACTTAATGGATGTGGCTTTTGGTGGCTGTTCAACATGGTTATTTTCAAACAAACTATTACAGTTTGCTAAGTAATATATCTATATATTAAAAAAATCTACTAAAATAACCTTTTGCTTTATTTTTTTCTGTTTATAACTTAAGTATTTTTTTTAAATGTTTGCCACGACATACAATTAGTCCACTGTAAGAGCGGTTTGCTCTGATACAATTGCTGTCCTGAGGTCCGAGCACAGAGCATTGAGACTGACCTTCATTGTGTTGTGCTTTGTTTTATTTGTGCCCAGTTTCAGCCTCTGCAGAACAGTGCTTGTTTTCTCACATAACTACTTTTTTTTATTGCTTCCATGAATGGACTCTGGATTCTGCCTGTAGTGCACAAGGAGCCTTCACCATCAACCTGACTTGTTGTCTATATGTTTTAGTTTGTGACCTGCAATTACGTTTGTATGTTTTGTTTCAGTTTGTTTATTTCACTTAAAGCATTTCTGAATAATAAAGTGCTGTATTGTGCTTCATAGTGGTTCTAACCCTGCCCTCCTTCTCAAATTTAACACCATCTCAGTCCTTTCCAAAGAAAAAAAACAAATGATGTCCAGCAGCACACAGATTCATTTAGCTCTAGTGCCAACACCTCACCACATACTGTTGGTCCACTCTAGGGTACAGTCGCAATGAGTCGGTCAAAACTGTTTTAAGACCTTGGGGCTCTGAGCCCGTCTCTGTGGACATTTACATCATGGTCTGCTTGTAATTAAGATGTTCTTTATCCTGTTTAGCTGACCCCGACAGTGGAACCCTGGATATTCATATTGGACAACAATTTAGCGCCTTGATATCCAACACTAGATTTCTCTGTAGCTTCTTTTCAACCAGGCTGGGAAATGGCTATCGATGCTGTATGTGTTATACCCTTACACAAAGTGCCACAGGATTAAATGAGGTTCATGGGTAAATTTAATCAATGCGCCTACCAGGGAATAGTGAAAAATAAAATTAAATAAAATCGCTAACGTCTAACTTTGCCATGCACAGGAAAGACATCAGGCCGAGTCATCAAATATCACTCAAACAATGGAAATGCCAAGATTAAGATTAATTTATTCACCTTCAATTACTGCTTTCCACTAATCAATCAGGAAGACCTTCCCAAAAACCCTTGTTCTTTAGTGGGAATGCACCTTGGATACACTAGGGGCACATTTGCATATGAGGGTGATGTGATGTAGCCTGTAGCATCCACTGGCTTGATTTGGGAAGCCCACGCAGATATGGGGAGAACATGAAACTCCACACGGACTGTAACCCGAGAGCAAGATTGAAGCTGGAGCAATGGTGCTGTGAGACTGCAACACTACCTGCTGTGCTACAAAGCCTCCTGAAACTAAACCTACTTTAAAAATTCTGCAATTATTCCAACCATATCAACAATCTGAAGTGTGAACTGATTACCTTTATTATTATTATTATTATTTATTTTTATTTTTTTTCATCATTACCCATTTTCTTTGTGTGTGTTTGTGTGGCAACTGAATGCCACAAATAGTTGGGAATGTGTATTCATGGCTTCTCTTATAGTGAAAAAGGCCTCAAAATGGAGGGAAAGTCTGAGAATGTATCCCCTCCCCCTCCCTGCTCAATGTAATCTGCTGTCGTAGTCTGAGAGAGAAAGGGAGTGTGTGTGCATGCACGCGCGCGCGCATGTGGAAGGAAAGGAGGCTCTGAGAGGCCTGGCTGGCTGATGGAGGCCCTTGCAGTCTTGTCTGCAAAGCAGTACTGACATGGGGGAGGGGAGGCGGAAAGCAGGCGTCAGTGAATACTCTATACTGCCTCCTGTTGTTAGAAAAAGAAAACTTCCTGCAGTAGTGGGTGAGGATTGTGAGTAAAATTCCTGTCAGTATCTCATCATCTGTTTGAGTTTTAGCATCATACACCTAATAGGATCATGCAACACTCCTGACTTAAGCGTAGTCAGTGGTGCCTAATCAAGCGCCTAAAAATGGTAGCATGAGCAATGGGGGGGAAAATCTAAACTAGTTAATGCATGATGAAACCAAGGTGAGTAGAAATGATCTAAATTGTTACTGAGCTTAATCATGCAAAATTGTGGTGAGGTAAAAGAGGTCAGCCAGTAACTAGAGCTCACCAGTACACGAAGAAATAAAAGGCTTCCAATAATCTTTTTTTTTTTTTTTTTTTACTTGAAAGGCCAACATGAAAGGTTTGTGTAGCACTTACTTGAGTGCTAGCACACCCTTTTGATATAATTAGAGCCGATTTAATTCACAGGCACTGATTAATGAACGTGTCTCATACAGCATGGGCATCAGCTGGAGTGGGAATAGGCTGTGTGAAATGTAGAAGTGACTAATTACAAAGCATAAATTCTAATAAGCAGAGGAACTGGCCAGGGGGGTGAAAAGTTGAAAAAGCTTAAAGATAAGTATGGACTTCTAGTGCTAATAATTGTACTTGGGGAAGTTCTGATGGTGCTTTAAATCCCAGACCCACATTTGCAAACCACCGGACACAAGAGAATGAAACCTATCAGCTGTCCAAAGTCTAGATGCAGGTGTCTGGCTGTCTGGAAGGTTGTCAAATTGCAGCTGTCTTTATTATGGGAATGTGTGAAATTGTGGGAACCTCAGGCACCACATGGAGGGGAAAAAAAGCTTGTTTTGTGCCATGACATTTTTAAAAGTCACTCTTCTTCAGCCAAATAACACAACGTTTGTCTTTTAAATGATTAATAATGTACGTACTACTTTGAAAACCCGAGTTGTGATGTTATGATGTTTATGTATTTATGTTATGAGTTTGTTTTTGGATGGAATATTCTTTTGCGGATTTTGACCTATTTGTTTGATGCTTAGAAGCATTTCATTTCCACATCATCGTAAGCATTTCCATTTTGACTTCATGCATCATATATTTAGACATGCTTATGGTGCCATACAGTATGCTGGTAAATGCTCAACATTTTCTATTAATTACTGCCCCACTTGCAACCATCATTTTCCAGATGTGCTTACATATTCTTTTATGCGTTTGAAAAAAATGAACAAAAAAACGCCCTAACCATTTTTGTGAACTCTCATTGGAATTCATTGGGTGCTATGTTAAATCTATTGTGGTACAGCTACTGTCTAAATTGTTATGGCTAAATTATTACCGGTATATATTATTTTTTAGTTACTTGTATTGCTTTTTTATAGTATGCACAGATTTATAATCCCCTAAAACAAAACCAATGGCTTAACCATAGAAGCAGCATATAGCCAGAGGTGGCAAGTAACAAAGTACAATTCCTCCAATTATTCTCACTTCACTTTTTTCATGAAAGACCTGTGTACTTATACTCATTACATTTTAAATAGATGATGATCACACAAAATCGCATTGCTTTTTAAAAATCTAGCATTCAGTACATTGTACTGCACATAGTACTTCTACTTGAGTAAAAAATATAAGTGGTACTTTACTTGGAGTGGAGTATTTTTGTTTGTTTGTTAAGTACTATAGTAAGAAGTACTAAATGTGTGTACTTCTGCCTCCTCTGCCTACAGTATAACAGTCAAAAAGTAAGAATTCATTTAATCATTCATTCAAATTTACTGACAAATCTATTCTGGTTATGGTCATGATGGATCTGGAGTGTATCCTAGGAAAACAAGGCAGGAACACACCCTTAGAGAAAGTCCACACAGGATCAAGCCATTAATCCTGGATGCTGTGTGGCATCATAGCTGCCCCCTGTACCACCCAGTTATTAACACATGAACATCACACTCATGCTTTTATAAACACCCTATTCACCCCCTTTGCTGTAATATATGCCTCCTCTCTGCTTGGAATGCTTTCCACTAGATTTTCCATGCCAAATTCATCATTCAGTGGGGTTCAGGTCGGCGCTCTGTGTTGACCACTGGAGTTCTTCCACTTCAAAATTGGTAAACCTTGTTGCCATGGATCTTGTTTTGTGGACAATGGAAACTGTCATGCTGGACCAGGTTTGGGCCTCTTATGTCTATTGAAGGCATAAATTGTACGCTTCTGACTTATATGGAAGAACCACATATGAGCGGTTGTCCGGTGTTCACTTATTTGTGACCTTACATTGCAGTTATTTTGTGAAGCATCTTGTCAGTTTTACTGCTCTTTTTAGTAATAGGCCATTTTTTTATTAAGACTAACAGAATGCACCAAATTGTTACTCTTACGCTCGCACATCGTCTATACCGCTTTATCCTGTATACAGGGTTGCAGGGGTGGGGGGAGACTTAGGGCACGAGGCTGGGTACACCCTGGACAGGGTGCCAATTTATCGCAGGGCACACACACACATACACACTAATTCACACACTATGGGCAATTTGGTAATGCCAGTTAACTTAATCCGTATGTCTTTGGACTGTCGGAGGAAACTGGAGTACCTGGAGGAAACCCACCAAGGACAGGGAGAACATGCAAATTTCTTGCACACCTGGCTGGGAATCAAACCCAGACCCTGGAGGTGCAAGGCGACGGTACTGACCACTAAGCCATGTGCCTCCTACTAAACTTACTTAGTTTAGTACTTTAGTATTTTAGTTACTTAATTTTGGTTAACACACGCTATCCAATAACTAAGTGATTGGATTGACAAACACATCTGTATTAACAACAAAAAGATTAGAATGCAACCTAACATGTACATAATATGTACAGAATGAAACTCTTAACAGTTGTAAGCCTCTTATGCAAGGCAGTATCTAATTCAAGCACAGAGCTGAGTAATAAAGAGTCCTTAATCAAGCATCCAGCAGTGACTCTCCATCAGTGTTGAAATTTGATCAGTGTCATTCTTAAGTACTGAGCCACAACTGTAGCACTGCAGTACAGCAAATAATGAAAGAATGAGGCATAAACATAAAGGTTGAAATTCAGAACTGTTTATCCATTCGTCTTCAGTAACCGTGCTTATACTGATCAATCAAATCAAAGTTATTGTTATTCTTTCGATGTATATGTGTTATCTTTTTTTAGTGGGGTAAAAGTATTGAATAAATAAACATCACTTTAAATATATCTGCTTGCAAGTACTTTGCTGAAGTCGGGAATCCTTGGAGATTGGATATTCATGTGAAGTGTCTTCAGACATGTAGTGTTGATTGTGTGCATGTTGATGTTCTACACGTACAGTGTCATGGTAACCAGAGTTCTTCCACTAAGGAGGATTTTTTGAAAGCTGCCTGAAGGTGAATGAAAATATAACCGAAACTCTGAAAACTGAAAATAGCCAACTCCACCTTTCAATCTCCAGTTTGTGGCGTTCAGGTCAAGAGCCTGCTTAGTCAACACAGCTTTATAAACTCCATAGTGGTTTCAGTAGGGTTCTGAACTGCTGCAATGTAACATCCTTCAGAATGATGTTAGTTAGACCTTTACCCAGTTAACCAAACGTTAACCATTTGAACTGGTAGAGAAAGTGTTCAGTGAGACCCTCACTCAACCATTTGAACCACCCATAAAAATTCTTTTTTAAAACATCCCACACTGAACCAAAGCCCTCTGTTAACCTTATCCTGCTGCTGCGAAGGGCAGGCATGTGGTCAGTAAAATGTTCAGTTCTACTTCAGACATGAGCACAAGATTTTAAAATCATATTATAAGCAAATCGTGTATGTCAAGAACTTGTACAAACTCTGGACTCCATAATAGGAACACCTGCAACCCTTTTCAATTCATGCTATAATCCAATTAGCTGCCAATGATCACAGTGCATAGAATCATACTGTAACAAGTCACATCGCTTCAGGTAATGTTCACATCAGACTTCAAAAGAGGGGAAAAGAGGCCAGAGGAGGATGGTCAGTCTGGGCTGAGTTGAAAGGAAAACTATGCTAACTTAATGCTATGCTATGCTTATGTCAATGTTCAAAGTAGTAAGTCAAAATAGTGATCTATGACATCTGTAAAAAGAAAAAAGAAAAAACAGTAGTCAACCGCATGACATGTAGTGGTTAGCACTGTCGCTGCGCACCTAACTCAGATAAGCATGCTTGACAACCTTGGTGAATAGTAAACAATCACAGAACATGCAACACATTGAACCTTGAGGAAGATAGTCTACATCAACAGACCTCATCGGGCTCCAGTCAATCAAGGACGGGAATTTGTCTCTACGTTATGCGCTGACTCCCCAAATATGGGCAGTTTTCATCGTCTATACCGCTTTATCCTGTATTCAGGGTCGCCGGGGGCCTGGAGCCAATCCCATGAAGAAGGGTACAACCTAGACAGGGTTCCAATCCATCACAGGGCACACACACACACACACACATACGCACACACTATGGGCAATTTGGGAACGCCAATTAGCCTAATCTGCAGGATGAAACCGGAGTACCCAGAGGAAACCCTCCCAGCACGGGGAGAACATGCAAGCTCCATGCACACAGAGAATCGAACCTGGACCCTGGAGGTGCGACGCGACAGTGCTAACCACTTCACCACAGTGCCGTACAAAAATACAATGTATTTTTCTTTTTTTTATTGTTTTTTTTTTTTTTTTTTTTTAGAAATAGAGTTTTCATGGTAGTGTTTAATAAATCTGACTTATTTTCTACATGACTTTGCATTTAACGGGTGTTCATCTGGAAATCGTAAGGCATACACTCAAGACACTCGTTTTCTGTAATGGGATTGTTCACCCTCTTCAAACATATGGGTCACTTAGCATATTATAGTTAATATAATGCTGTCAGTTAAGGACAAAAGCGTATAATATGAGCTGCTACTGTACAATGAGTGTTTTGAGCCACATTTGAAAACCCTTAGTATATGCGGTATGTGCTATGAGCCAATATTATTCTTTATTTATCGCTCTATTCTGGTCACTTTTGACGAAACGAAGCCTTTCAAATTGTCTGAAAGCCAAAAAACATTTTAAACAGGTATGATTTCCTAAATATATTGCTTACTAATGCTATCCTCTTATGTCTTTCAACTATGTTGATGTGCCTCCAAGCAATAAACTCCTCCCAGAAGACTTCTCCTGTCATGTTTATTGTCCCATTGAAGATAATAACCTCCCAGTCATAAAGCATCCGAGCACTAACATGTAGTGCCGGTATTAATCTAATGTCTCTCATAAAGTGACGTGAAATTCACAAGGTTTTTTTTCTTTTCTTTTCCTACCATTAGATGGCAATAGTATACCTTGAGTCAATTTTGTTTTCAGCTCACTTTATGTTCAGCTTGTATCAGTGTGTGGGAGTAGGAGTGTGCTGTGATTGTCGGTTTAACAAAATGAAAGGTCGGAAGGGAAAGGAGTGTTGCGTTCTGGTGCTCAGGTAACCTACGCAATGGCAACTTGGTTTACAGCTGCTTGTTTATTTCCCACTGAGTGGAGTCGAACAAATATGTTACAGGTTACAAACCATTTATTACTGGACGAGCGTAAAAATAGCTGGAGAAAAATCGCACCAGGTTTGGGGACGTGGATATTTCCAGCTCCTGGATGTGAATGGAAAGACGGTTAACATTAAATAAAAATGTAGAGCTATTAGTGGTGAATGTGGCATTAAGGAAATTATAATTATAATAAAAAATTTTTACTTTTTAACATCTTAAAAGAAACAACGTTAGCATGGAATATTTTTTGTTTCAGGCTTTTGTTTGCATTTTTCCAGAACAGACGTGCAGGCTTGGCCCCATCCGCAGCAAAGCTCTGCCTTTTCTTTCCTTAAAAGGCATGAAGTACAGATGGATGACAAATTAAAGAGAAAACATGGTGGCTACTTCATGCTCTGGGGAAATTTCCTACCATGCAGTCAGCCCAGTAACTCACGAAAAAATAAAGAAATTAATAATTCTGTCCATCATTATGGCCTGACTATGGCCTTAGCGGCCACCTAATCATCACAACCATACTGAAGACCTATGAGAGGTTTTATACAATCACTAACCAAGAAAAAATCTTTAGGAAGAATTGTGTGTGTGCATGTGTGTGTGTGTGTGTGTGTGTGTGTGTACTTTTTCTTTTTTCTTTTTTTTTTTGACAAGCCATATTGGAGTTTTTCTGGAGGCTTTAGTGGCCCAAAACCTTATTACGACACACAGATTTAGACTATTCATTTAATTTCGCACTTGTTTGCATGTTTGTTGAGAAGGCGACGACTTTTTGCCTTCGAGGCAGCAACGGCTTCTAAAATTACAGAATGATTCTTTAATAGTTAATAAAGTCTAGCTACCTGGAATTGTGTAATCTTCAGCCCTATTTAAAAAATATATAATAATAATAATAATAATAATAATAATAATAATAATAATAATAAAAAGTTTATGATGAATCTATAAGAAATAAGTAAATTGTCTTCATTTTGTGTCTGTAAACACTTCCAGTAATGCTGCTAAATATGCAGAACAATCCTGCGGTCAGCTATGATGAATAATGCTCTCATGGCCTGTAGCTGTTGAGCTGAATTATATTATAGGTGCTCGTTTACAGCACCAGACCGGCTTATATCAGTGTAGCTCCTCTGCTGTAATTGGCACAAAGCTCTAATGGGACTCGTGTCATATCAGATGTACAACGGTGCCAGAGCGAGATGTAGCACATGCTCTGCATATGACGAGATGCTATAGAATCGTTCGAGAGCACACAGTGGGGTAGTCCACTGAACAGTTGGAACGTTCTCCCCTCACTTCCTGTGCGCTGGTCACCGGCCATAAGAGCAATCTGTGCCCTCAGCACTGTGTTCTCGGTTAATGCTCTGTTTATCATGGAGGAAACCATTAATCGCGATTAGTTCCTCAGCTCAGATCTAATGTAACTACTACATTAAATAGATGATTATGTTATGTTTAAAATAATAATAAATAATAATATGTTTAAAATAATAATAATAATAATAATAATAATTTTGAAATAAATGAAATCTGGTGATCAGGTGGAGCTTCTTAAAAAATGTGCAGTATATGGATTAATTAACTTGTGAACTGACTAAACATTAGTTTGTTTTATTGCTCTATCTCATTCTTCCTCTTCCAAACACTCTCACTCAAACCATCAACACGACTCCCATCCAGGCTCAGACTCTTCATTCTTCACATAATAAAAGCTCAAGGTTGGAGAACAGGATGGCAAAAGCCGACACGCAAAGCATTTGACAGAGTCCACAGGGAGGAAGGTGAGACTGCTATTTCTCTTTGTGTGTACAGTACAGTATGTGTGTGTGTCTGTGTGTGTGTGTGTGTGTGTGTGTGTGTGTGTGTGTGTGTGTGTGTGTGTGTGTGTGTGTGTGTGTGTGTGTTCTATAGATTTGAGTGCTCTTCCTCCCTGTTTTATGATGTTTACTCTTCAGTATTCAGAACAAATACCTAAGCCTCAATGATGCTGTGAATACATCATCTTTTTTTTTTTTCAGGTATAGATCTCATCATTATTAATTTTTTAATATGAAAATGATTCATGCATATAGTATACGGCATGTGTCTAATATCCGATCTCTTAAAATCTTGTTCGTTATTAGATGTTATGAAAAATAAAAATAGCAGCAAACCCTTTTGGAAAAACTTGCATAGGAGAAGGATGTCATCTCTGACCCAGTTTATTGTTCCCCTGCTTGTCATTTTATTAATAACCTCTAAAAATCTGGGGGAAAGACTGCTTTGGGCCACAGGTCCTCATATTCACAGAAATATATTCAGATTTTATTTGATTTTATTTTTTTACCGTACTTGAAAGACAGACTTCAATTTTGCGACACTAAACCGGTTGTCTGTGTACCTGATTTGCTTTAATGCTGTTGGGGTTGTAGGTGATGATGCAAACAGGATCCATCCAATATCATCGGTAATACAATAAAACCTGTTATGTATCTTTCTTCGCCTAGTTCATGTTCATGAAACAATCATCTGTGTCATTAAAATACAACAGCGATGTAATACTCATACTAAAATAATTCAGGGTTTTCATGAATTCTGTCTTGGCATAGACTTCTGTATTTATAACTTGAGTTGTGGCCTTTGACTCATCTTGTGTAAATGAAATACAAAAATCAGAATTTTAATGTTGTTATTATTTAGAATACGTCTCATACCATCTGAAATGTAGCTTTGAACTGGAAAAGAATTGACAAAAAACATCTACTGTATTTGAATTCTGTGTGTGGTATTGATTGAAGGAAATGTGGGTGCATGAACTTTCAAGTCCAAGAAAATTGATGGCATGATTTTTTGGTGGCCAGTTTATGTGTGCATATGGTTCCTCATGATCCCAGAACCACTCCTTCACAATGTGAGTTCTGGAACATGTCTGCGCCATCAGGGAAGAGAAAAATCCATTGATGTGATAAATTGGTCATTCAGTACATTCAGGTCATCCGCTGCCTTTGTTTTATTGCCACATAACGCTGCTGAGTCTAGACCTGACCAACTGAAGCAACCCCAGATCATAACAGGACATTTTCTTCTCAATCTGGACTCATCAGTCCCATTGCTCCAAAGTCCAAATCTTTTACGATTCGCAGCAAATCGAAGCCTTTTTTCTAAAAAGCCTCACTAACAAGTGGTGTTCTCATGGCCACACAACTCTTTAGTTCTAATCCTGTGAGCTTTGTCACATTGTGTATATGGAAATGTTCTTAATTGTACTGTTAAACATTACTGTGATTTCTACTGTCATTTTTTACAGTGCAACTTTCCCAAACGTTTACGTGATTTTTCCAGTCAGGATTTTTTTCTCTACATTTTTTCATGAATTTGACAGTGAATTTTTAGATTTGCAGGCAAGCATGTCAAACGCAGGGCATCTCTCACCTTGTCCAAATCATCCTTATTTAAACATCATAACATTTACTTTGTTATAAGCTATGTTAAGAATTAAAACAAAAAATAAATAAATCATGCTATCAACTTTGCCTTGGAAGTTCATGCACCCACATTTCCTTCAGCACTTGGGGCAGTGGTGACTCAGGGTGTTAAGACTCTGTGTAATTGATCAGAAGGCTAGCAGGTAAACCTTGAGCTCCACCAAACTGAAATTGCCACTCTTGGGCCCTTGAGCAAGGCCCTTAACTTAACGTTATATAAATCTTAGAATTTCACTATAATGTGCATGCGACAAATAAAGGGTCTTATATCCTTCCACGTCTGAAGAATGTGTTGGACAGTTCTTAACCCAAATCCAGTAATTTTACATTTTCTTAGTTGTTTTCTTGATGTGATGCAGACCAATAATTTGACCCCTCTGGTGATTTCGTTTAGCCAGGTAGGGTATGTCTGATAGCATATAGCAATAGAGACATTGTACTTACAGTATGGTTCCATGTAAGATGTACTTTACATAGTATGTTCTATAGTATAGTACGTTCCATAGTACGTTATTTCATAGTTTTGAAAAAAAAAAAAAAATCTTGATTTCAAACTTTTGACTGGTTTGGTACATGCATGTCAGAAGCTGGACTAAAACATTGCTTAAAACCACACTTACCATCTAATTTATTAGGAACACGTGTATACCTGCACATTCATTCAGTTACAGCCAATCTACCAATCATGTGGTGACAGCACAATGCGAAACCAAATCATAAATCATGCAACGTTCACACCAAAAATAAGAAAAAGGGACCTCTTTGACTTTGATTGTGGTATTGATGTAGCTGACAGAAGGGCTGATTTGAGGTCAGACGAGATGGCCAGATTGGTTTGAGTTGCCAGGAAGGCTGCAGTAAAATCTTATAAGCATTCTTTACAACTGTGATGAGCAGAAAAGCCTCTTAGTATGCACAATGTCACAACCTGGCTCAATATCATGTGACAAAAATGAGAGGCCACACATAGTCCTTGAATAAATTAACATCTTTTCATAATAAATATAAAAATAACACATTATGTTCATGGATGAATCGCTGAACATATCTGGAATATGAAGATAAGAATAAACACAATCTAAAACCAAACACAACTGTAAACCCGAAACATATTAGTGAGAGATATGAGAACCGATGCATCAACAAATTGCCAAAGAAAGAATTGCCAAGAGCTACAACAAAGTAACATCCAAGAGCACCAACCCATGAAGGAGATCTCGTGGGCCTCCTTTTATAGGCTCCAACCACGCCTACTAAAACACACTGCCGTCTAGTGACTCCAGGTTTCAGCTTTGCATTCTGGCATATGGTAAGACAAGAAATAAATGTAGTCCACCAAGAATAACCTGACAGCGCCCTGGATTTCACAACAAAAAATTTGAACCTTGAGGTGGACTGGCAACAAAAGGAAAAGTTCACATTGAATCATGTGCACTGGCTATACTTACATACATACATTCATTTACACCTGTAAATTTTAGGAACATCTGTGCACCTGTTCTGTCATGCAATTCAGTAAACCATGCTAATCGGTGAACCTCGTGGGAGTGGTGCAAGGCATAAAATCATGCAGATACCCAGCATAATTCCCAGTTATTACTGTGTATAAGCTAGCAACTTCAGGTAATGTTCACATCAACCATCAGAATGGGGAAAAAATGGATTTTGGTTATTTTGACCATGGCATGATTGCTGGTGCGAGACAGAGCTGCTTTGAGTATTTTTATAACTGTTGATCTCCTGGGATTTTCACGCACAACAGTCTCCAGAGTTTACTCGGAATGGTGCAATTAAGAAAAAAAAGCGTCAAGTGAATGACAGTCCGGTGGACAGAAATGGTAAGAGAAGACAATGAAGAATGGCAAGACTGGTTTGAGCTGGCAGAAAGGCCTCAGAAACAAATGACAGGTCTGTATAAATTTGGTAAGCAGAAAACCATATCAGAATGCACAAAATACACAGGTTTGCCATAAGCCCAATATTGTGTATGTTCCCTCGTGTTTCTGGAGCAGCTCTGACCCCTTGACAAGCTCTCTGGGGGTGTGCTGTGGGGTCCAGCACTGGGACGTTAGCAGAAGATGTGGGTTGCGGGGTGAGGCGTACATGGATCAGAATTGTTTGTCCAGCACATTGCATGGGTGCTCAATCGGATGGAAACCAGGGAAATTTGGAGGCCGGATCAACTACCTTACACAGCAGGCTGTGATGCACCAGGTGTTCTAATACTTTTCTGTTTCTATCCAACATTGACTTTTTTCAGCAAATTGTACTACACTGGCTTTTCTGTGGAATTCCAGCAGGCATAGATGAGCCTTGGGTGCCAGTGGTTCTGTCACCAGTTTGCCGGTATTTAATTGATACTAAGTGTTATTCAATTAATCTGACAGTTGTATACAATGTTGATGATGTACTATATGTACTGTACATAGCCTAACCTGATGAATTTTGATTTCTTATGAGGCACACATGTGGTAGGCTCAGAATTTGGATTCAGGAATCCATGTGGAGCCTCATGATGTTCTGAGCTCAGTGATGTTCCGTGACCTTTCCAGTCATTGAATCTAAATCGAGTACACCTTGTAGTGATGTGGGAGATTGAGAGATTTGAAAGTGCACCTGAAAAAAATCTGCAGAAATTCCATGATGGATTCATGTCTACATGGATAGCGTATTAGTTCAGCGTTCCTAATAAAGCGCTCAGAGAGTGTACTGTATATGGTAATATTACAATGGTAACTATACTGTTATTTGCAGTTATTGTGATGTATGGATGTGTAATGACTCAAGCTACCTTCATTCGAATTGTTCGTTTCACAGTACGACAGTAGTGAAAAATATTCCTCGGTCTTTAAACCTCCATTAATTACATTCCACAATGCCACAATTTTAACGCAATATGCCTTCCGCCCACCAACTTCGATTTTTGGAACTGGGCTTCTGGGAGTCCTTATTGCGTTATTTTAGTCACACAAGCGACAGCTAAGTGAGGTATGTGGTTGCCAGTGGACATAAATGTGTGCCTTTGTAGTTTTCTGAGAACCAGAAGACAAAAGAGCATGCTAATTGGAGACCACATCTGAGCAGACGAGGGGTCGAAAATAGCACAAATATTCTCGAGGGTGAGAAGAAAGCCAATATTCAATTAATGCAGAGAGCTCTAAATAAAATGCTCACCTTCCCCTACCTCCCCCCCCCCCCCCCCCCCCAAAAAAAGAAAGAGCCATTGGTGTCCTACTTTCTTGCACCTTTCCCCACACCAGTGTCTGTTTGAGTAATGAACGTGTCCTCACTGACTTTGTTCACTGTGAGCCACAAAAATTCATTTCAATTTCTCACAGAGTCCAGCCAGTTCTGATATTATCGATGTACTGTAGTATGATCGACAAGTACCAGGTTATCAAAGTGTAAAATATCTTTTACACATTCTCTCTAGAGGCTGTTGCCAGTAAGTTCAGTAATCCCTGCCCTACATCTCCATTCAAATATAGCTTTACAATTAAGGTCACACAGCTCACGTGGCCGTTGTGGCTTTAACTTGGGGAAAGATTCATTTTAGGCATACTGCACTTCTACTAAACATCTGCAACTACAGTAATAGAAAAGCGCATTTTGGCGACTTTAATACTGGTAGATAAAAGTTTTAAAAAGGTTACGGTTTGAGAAGATGATGTCTGACCTTTGAGTTTCTTTTCCCTCCATCCTTCCTAATTTTATTAGAAAAGGAAGGTAGAAATAAACCAGTGCTGAATCTCACTGTTGAGTTCATCTCTAAAACGTATGCTCAAGCCAGGCAGAAACCTACAAATACATATTTTCTGTATCTTCTTTTAAATGTCTTTTTTTTTTTTTTTTTTTTTTTACACAGAGAAGAACATCTCACAGACTCAAGGCCACGGTATGAATGTGTGTGGGCTTAAATTGCAGACAGCTTTTGCACTACATGCAATCTAAAAAACAGTAGAGCAATGCATCAAGAGCTGATGTGCATCAAACAAATCAGAAATCATTGTAACGATAACAACCAACCTGTGAAAAGAAAATAGTCCACATCTTAAATTCAAGTGTTCGATAAATTACGTCATCGAAATGATTTCTTTCATTCTGATCATTCATAGCTTTTCTTTTATTCTGATCATTCATGTCTAATGCGGATGATGTGCTGTAAAACCGAGAGTTCATTACTCTGAGACGCACGGATGAGCATCCAAAAATAATGTAAAATCTGAACGAAATGCAAAACTTTCGCACACTGGACATATTTACAGCCTCATCCGAACACCCATTGCAGTGCAGTGATATGAAATGTGAGAGTATGAGAGAATGGTGAATGGAGTGCATGTGGGACAATTATAGGTTGCCTCATAATGGCCTGGCAGTAGGGCTGTCCGCACAAAAAAAAAAGAAAAGAAAAAAAAAAAGCATATCACCATGTCGCCCCACATCTGAATAATTACACAGAAGCATTTTGGGACTGTGGGTCAAGGACCAAATTTGCTACTCACGAGTCTTCATTGAGCAATGTATGAATATAAAATATATTTTCAAAAGAAAACATACTTGCTTGTCTCTCTCTCTCTCTCTCTCTCTCTCTCTCTCTCTCTCTCTCTCTTTTTTCTTTTTTAAAATACCATGTACTGACAGCCAATTTTATGTTCTTCCAATTTGCCAAGGTCAGCCACTAAATGTTAAGATTTCTATGGGTTCTAGTTGGAAGGCAGAATTTTTTGGCTGACAGTTTGAAGCATGTCAGGTGTGTCAAGTCTACTAAAATCATATTTGTTTGAGGTGTTTTTTTTCCCCATAAAAGTCTGCATCATAATGTAATTTTAAATAACAATTTGCGATCATTGTTCAATCATGTTTACATTAGCCATTGTAATAATATCAAATCTTTACTACAGTTGCAGATGAATACATATAGGCAGATATCATGATTATTTTTAGCATTTAAAATTACTTAACAATAAAAAAGTACAGTTGCTTCTCAACTCCCTAATATTTTTTCAGTATATTATCCTATTCGGTTTCTTGCATTTCTATACTACCATATCTGGGCTTTGTATTTGTGATTGAAAACCATGTTGTGGGAAGTGCTTTAATGATTGATAAAACCGTTAAACGAAAAGGATATAAAGCACTGGATATGATGTACACTTGGGATCCGACTGTAGTTCTGAGCAACAGTCTAAAAGTCCACATCAAACATTCGTTTATCTTCTCATTTTTAGTAACTGCTTCATCCTGGTCAGGGTCGTGGCGGAGCCTATTTTGGGAACCTTGGATGTGCATTCAATTGCAGGGCATCAATGCACATTCATTTACTCCTAGTGGAAATATAGCATAGCTAATCCACCTACTGTTTTTAGTAGGTGGGAGAACACTGAAGAAGCCATGGCAACCCCTTTATCAAACAATCAGACATATTTACTTCAGAAACTCCTCAGCTCTATATAAGCAATATGATGCAAGAATGACTACGGTCCTGCTTTCTTTCATCTTTCATTTTCTCAGTCAATCCAACTGAAGTACAGATGTCAGTAAAGCCAATCTGACTAAAACAACATCTGCCTTATAACAGACTGTACTTGCAATCGCTGACCTACTAGTTTTAATAGCTGAAAAACTAGGAACTGACTTTTAAAAAAACACACACACACACACACACACACACACACGCAGGTTCATTTCTGCATAATTAAGCAGCCATCTGGCTGTAGCCTATTGGCATGGAGTAGTGAAAGACTGCTGCCTTGCCACAGGGTAGTTCACTGGCCTATCTGCTTAGCCAATGTCTTACTGCTCACTTACCCAGAAAGACGGGTATATAACAGGAGAATGTCCTAATTATAGGTGACACTAATTCTGTGTAATGACTCTAAGAAATAGGATACATTTACAAGGCAACCTTGAATGATATCAGCAAACAATTGCACTGTGCAGGAGGAAGAAACTCTAGCTCAGTTGTCAACAGTTTAAATGAGTATCCTACTACAGTATTAACAACACGCTCAGGTTTCTTGAGAGGAAATGCAATATATGGTGGGAAAAACAGAACAAGACCATATTCAAGTGTACAGAGCCATCTATTCTGAGACGCTACCATTCTAAAGTCATATCTGAATTGCGCTGATGAATATCCACTGATGAACTCCCGCAACACACAGCAATAAAGTCCAAATTAAGTTCTCTGTCTTCCACAAAATATCACATAATATCACTGCGCTATCAGGGGCACGGATACAAAACTCGAAGCACTTGACGGCTTAATGCACTGCCACTGAGAACCACAGTCGATAATGATTCGATTTGGCATTGGCAAGAAGAGGTCCATTTGTGCCCTGCCAAACTTTTCCTCCTCCTGGTACAGGATTTCACTCTCCCTAGCGTATGCACAGTCTCAGCAGCTTGTCCTCTGTCCAGGCAAGTGAGCTGCTAGAAATGAAGCTCGAGATGAGTGGGCCCTCCTGACCAGGTTTTGTGCAAGGCAGAGAGGGTGGAAAGGGCCATGTCTTTCAGCATATGGTGCTGTCTCAGAACTGATAATGAGAATTTGAATGCTTCCAGGCAGACCAGTTTTGTGAGATACTCACGCGTCTCATGTAAGCTGGTGGAGGCTAGATGCGGATGCTTCTAAAACCAGGCTTGAACATCCCAGTTCTTTGTTAGACTCGGTTAATTGCTGAGACCTCACAGGCAGAACTCAGGCTGGCAGCCACTGTGCTCCAAATATTGCTCCAAAAATATAGCTGGTCTTTCTCCCACATTTCACTTATTTCATAACTATATTTCATGACTTAGTTGAAGGTGATTCTCAACACTCCTGGAAGTTATGAAGGATGAAATAGAGTTTGAAATCAAACTGTTTGACAGAAGGATGTCTGGAAGGGGGCATTGAAAGTTTTGCACATCACAAGAATATATATATATATATATATATATATATATATATATATATATATATATATTCTTGTGATGTTATATGTATATGCATGGTTATATATAAAAAATGTTGCATTTTAATACAGACACTTATCCACATCACCCCACCTGCAGGTGGTGCTATTTGCTGCAGACCTGTTTGGAAACTGGAGCATTTTGCTCTCTTTTACTGTACAGCTTAAGACCTATAATTATTCTTCAGTTTCATATGCAATAGAAAATATATATATATATAATATTTTTACACAAACATGAATCATAGATATAGATTTTTTACCCCACTGGAATGCTTTACAAAAATAATTTCTTTAATTTATTACTGATGTCAAAGAGTCACGAATAATCCACTTTGACTATAGTTTCAGTAAAGGTCCTCACGAGCAGGGTAGGACAAGCAGGGTAGGACAAGAAATATTTCGTCCTTACAGATGCTAACTCCTTTGTGTGCTAACATACAGACTTACATGCCTGTCCTACCCTGCTAGGGGACCTTTACTGAAACTATTATTAGTGCAGGAAATTAACGCTGGTGGCATGATGGCTTACTGGATCACACTTTTGCTTCGCACCTCCATGGTTGCACCTCCACCTCCAGACCTCTAGTCTGTGTGCTTGAAGTTTGCATGATCTCCCCATCTATGGTGGCGGATTGGTCTTTCTAAATTGATACATTTGAATGGGTTGGTGTGTTAGGGTGAAGTCAGGTAAATTGGGCCAGTTTAAAACACAAATGGGGCGGGATAGTGGTGTAGTGGTTAGCTCTGTGGTCTCCCAGCTCCAGGGTTGACGGTTAAATTCTTATCTCAGCTCTGGGTACATGATGATGCATGTCCTCTCAGCTTGGTTAGGTTTCCTCTGGGTACTCTGGTTGCCTCCTACCATCCAAAGACATGCAGATTAGATGATTTGGCATTTCCAAATTGCCCGTAGCGGGTGTGCGTGTCCTTAGATGGATTTGCACTCTGTCCAGGGTGTACCCCCTGGACAGTGTTATAAGTTTGTAAGTCTCAGGGAATATTCTCCAGGGCCCTACGACCCTGTACGGGATAAGCGGTGTAGAAGATGAATGAAACACATCAATCCATATAGAATAAAACAGACTAATCAAATCAACCGAAACACATCAAGTGCTGTTGTGGCAACAAAGAGAATTTCTTAACAATGATTGGCTATTAAAATTATGTTTGAAATCGACAATTCAAGCATATCTGGCTCAATTTACCCGACTCCACCTTACTACTTTTAATAAATATTTTATATAGAACAAAAATACAAACAAAACAATAATTTAGCCATTCATTCATCCTCTGTACCAGTTTATCTTGTGTACAGTGTCGTGGAGCCTATCTGGAATCTATCCAAGGAGACTTTTGCAATTTGGGAACAGCAGTTAACCTAATCTGCATGTCTTTGGACTGTGGGAGGAAACTGGAGTACCCAGAGGAAACCCACCAAGCACTGGGAGAACGTGCACACAGACCTGACAAACCCATGACCCTGAAGGTGCGAGGCCACAGTGTTAACCACCATGTCACTGTGCCACAACAACAATAACACGACAAAAACAAGTATTAATGCACCTGTTCTAACCATCCTCAATAACCAGGGGAACACATTTAGGCTGTTTTATTTATTTATTTATTTATTTATTACAATAAAAGCTGAAGGGTTTGTGTGTAAAATGAAATCAAATTTAAACCGGCCAAATGTCCCCATCAAGATACACCCTCCACCCAGAGAGAGTGAGAGTGAGAGAGAGAGTGTGTGTGAGTGAGAGAGATAAAAGCAGAGATTATTTATTTCTCAGCGCGGGCGGAGGCTCGGAGTCTGCGCGCGCTAATAGGCGTGTCAAATCTCGAGCATCTTCACGCATTAGATTCCGCGCTTCACCTCTCGGCAGGCTACACAAACTACGAGAGAGAAACAACAACAACAACAACAACAAAAAGGATTCTAGGACTGTCGTCAAAGTTTGCTTCGGGTCTTTAAAGCCGCGACCGGCGCTCTGTGTCCTCCCTCTGTATCAGCGCGCGGAGCAGGTAAATCAAGTTCCCGGTCTCTAATGAAGCGCGCGCTGGAATCCTTCAGCAGGTGATATGGTTTTCTCTGTGATAACGCGGTTTGCCTGTAAGCAGCAAGACTACAACAAAACAAACCAGCTGTTATGGATGTACATTATTCTAGACAGTACTTTCCTGCCACCCTTGTGCATTTATACAGAAATATGAGCATATGCATTAAATCATCACACTCTTTACCAATGCATCATCAGAATGTACTGTAGTGTAGGAGAATTTTTCTCTTGTCTTGAATTTGGTCTGGCATGCATGAATGATTATTTTGAAAAAGAATTATTTTTTTTCTTCAGATTTAGGCTCTGTAGCTTGAAGCACAGTCGTGCAGCCGGGTAATGTTGGTCCTCGGTTCGATCCTCTAGCCCAGGTGGCTGTCTGTGTGTAGTATCCTTCTACTGAGTTTCCTCCAGCATTTCTGATTTACACCCAGTACATGCCTAGGTGTACTGTAAATGTATGCATACTCTGTGCTTGGTGCCCTGTGGTGACCCTCCTCACCTCACACGCGGGTTACGCTCTGGATCTCCTGCGACCTTGACCTTGTAGAACACGCGCAAGAATTCTCCTTTTTTGAAATCCCAACTCTGATTTTTTTTTTTTTCAAGAGCTGCAATCATAATGCACCATCTGTGCCTAAACAATGTTGTTGTTTTTCTTTTTTGTCCACTCAGTGTTTACAAGTTTAAGCGTTAAATTTGCATTTTCTTTGTCACATTCTTTCCTTAAGCATGGCGTGGCTGGAGTCCTGAATGTTCTCACGATCCATCTATGTTGGGCTTACAGCGCAGTGCCACACTTAATGGTACATTAATTGCTTGCAACAACTTTGTCTAATGAGGAACATTGTGATTGGTGGCATTTATACGATCCTAACAAACATAATGACATCAGTTAATTACTTATTAATTCATCGGTAAATGATCTACAAACATAATTGGGGAGCTTGTATGACATTTTACTGTTGCATCTTTATTAATATTATTGCTAACCTACACATTACACAATGAACCACAGGGTTTGGTGGCTTTTCTGAGCCCAGACTGACATTCAATCCCTAATCCTGAATCTGGAACTTGTGTTTCATAACCTGAAAATAATGCTCAGTGAGGCAATGACAGAATACTAGAGCAGGGATGCAGTCTTCTTCTTCTTATTTTTTTTTTCATCAACCTATCACCTTGTGTTTGGAATTAAACCAGTGCATATCTTTGCTTATTAGGTCTAATCGTTCTGATAACCTTCTGTATTTATTACAAGCTTCTAGATGTGTTATCTATGGGGCATCGCTGCTTAACACATGTTACTGAATGCGACCATGCACCTTGATAGGAAAATGTCTCTCTTCACACTCCTGACAGCTTGAGAGGTGTTTCTGAGAGTGAGAGATGCACCAACAGGTGAGCTGCGATCTCAACTCTCGCACTTCTCTTCAACACGTCTCAATATGACGCAGGATTTCCCAGCACTCTTCCTTTTAGACGTGCTGCATCTACAAATCCAGCTGCACCGTGAGAGGTTAACAGCTGCGATCAGTGTCGTTGGCGGAATGTGCTAAAGCCAGTGCAGCATATGAGGCACCGCATGTGATGAGGCATATTTGCAGAAGAAAAAACAACAAACAAATAAAAAGTGAGATGCCGGGTTTGCACAGTCGCAACAGCGCAACATTTCTGTTTATTTATTTATCTGGCAGACTCTTTCGTCCAAAGTGAGGTGGAATATGATCCAAGCTTTAGGCTGTTATAGGAGTTTACACAAAGTGCTATAGAACTCAATTTCCAACAGTCTTGCAGAAACAAGTGCATGATGGTTATAGAAGGAGAAGAGAGACATAAATAAGCACAAGGGTTGGCGTTAGCGCTGATGCGCTACAAACACTCACGCCGCAGTCAAACTACAAACAATACAGATCACATATCTCAAAAACATAAAAATACACTATAGACTTAAAGGAAAAAGCTGTTCGGTCGGTCTTTCTGTGGAAGGCACAGCTACTCCTGTGTAAGTACCTACAATAGACTGGTTTCTTTTTAGAAGAGGTTCCAAGTACACTCTCTTTGCAAAACTTTTTTTTCTTAGTTCTGCACTTCTAGTGCTTCTATGCTTTTTGGGAAAATAAGTCCATTTTAGACCTTACATACAACCCTCATTCTAGATTTCAGACAAACCAAAGATCTGCTAAGCTTGTTTCACTGGTGGAACTCTTTAAGATTGAATGTAGAACCCTATATATGAGGGAGTGTTACAAGGAAAGCTCTGTTTAGGAAACAAAATGGAAAGTGTTTTGCGATTCTTTAAGTATCATGATTTTATAAATATGCCGATTCAGTATTCTTTTTCTCAGATTTTGTTACAGTTACATTTCTAATTGAAGTTTGCAAATAATTTTATAATACTAAATGGGATGAGTACTCATAGTCCCGGACTTACGGACATTCGAGTTTCGAATTTCCACAGAAACGAACGGACCGTGGTTATGCAAACATACGTAGATGCAAACAAATCACTCAAGTAGCTCACGTGTATTGTACAAATACATATTGCAGTGCACCAGATACCAATATTTAAATTATATACAATATTATCAGTGTGTAAGTGAATGTACTAGACTTTGGAAATTTTATACATTGTATGGTGGTGCGGGAAAAATGAGTCAGCCTCACCGGTTTCAATGAATCAGTTCAGGAGCATGATTATAGAAAATGGCTGGTAAATAATCCTAATTTTGGAAAATCTGCAACAAAATAGCTTTCACAGTCCAATACAGTGGAAAACAGCTCTAAAACTAAATGGCGTCCAGGATTCCCCTCACGATATACAGGTGCAGAGACAACACTGTTACATTTGACCTGTGAGATTCATTTCCTTAGGCGCGGTTACAGTTTTTGGACACATGATGCTTTAGCCTATATATTTGTGTCAAAGGCGTATAAGAATCAGTTTTTCAGACTTAAGGACAAATCTGGCTTACAAACGTGCTTCCGGAACGGAATTAATGTTTTAAATCGCCTTTCAGGTGTACACTCTAAGATAACATAAAAATTATAATACTGAGAATTCATTGATTTCTTTGTAGAACCCAAAATTTTTCTGTGTCCGGGGGTTTAAAGTATAGTCCACAAAGCATATAAAGCTATAGATTTAACGAATCCTGCATTATCCTTCTCAGAAGTGTCCGGGGAGCTTTGATTGCTTAACCTTAACCTTAACCAACATGCAATTGTGCAGTTACACACGTGGACAAAATTGTTGGTACCCTTCGGTCAATGAAAGAAAAACTCACAATGGTCACATAAATAACTTTAATCTGACAAAAGTAATAATAAATAAGAATTCTATGAATGTTAACCAATGAAAGTCAGACATTGCTTTTCAACCATGCTTCAACGGAATTATAAAAAAAAATGAACTCATGGAACAGGCCTGGACAAAAATGATGGTACCCCTAACTTAATAGTTTGTCGCACAACCTTTTGAGGCAATCACTGCAATCAAACGATTCCTGTAACTGTCAATGAGACTTCTGCACCTCTCTGCAGGTATTTTGGCCCACTCCTCATGAGCAAGCTGCTCCAGTTGTTTCCGGTTTGAAGGGCGCCTTTTCCAGACAGCATGTTTCAGCTCCTTCCAAAGATGCTCAATAGGATTGAGGTCAGGGCTCATAGAAGGCCACTTTAGAATAGTCCAATGTTTTCCTCTTAGCCATTCTTGGGTGTTTTTAGTTGTGTGTTTTGGGTCATTGTCCTGTTGCAAGACCCATGACCTGCGACTGAGACCCAGCTTTCTGACTCTGACTCTGACTTTTCCGTCTCTTTGATTTATCATCAATTTTCCTCCTGCGACCACGTCCAGTGAGGTTGGCTACAGTCCCATGGATCTTAAATTTCTGAATAATATGTGCAACTGTAGTCACAGGAACATCTAGCTGCTTGGAAATGGTCTTATAGCCTTTACCTTTAACATGCTTGTCTATAATTTCCTTTAGAATCTCCTGAGACAACTCTTTCCTTCGCTTCCTCTGGTCCATGTTGAGTGTGGTACATACCATGTCGCCAAACAACACAGTGACCACCTGGAGCTCTATATATAGGCCCACTGACTGATTACAAGATTGTAGACACCTGTGATGCTAATTAGTGGACACACCTTGAATTAACATGTCCCTTTGGTCACATTATTTTCAGTATTTTCTAGGGGTACCATCATTTTTGTCCAGGCCTGTTCCATGAGTTTATTTTTTTTTTTAAATAATTCTGTTGAAGCATGGTTGAAAAGCAATGTCTGACTTTCATTGGTTAACATTCATAGAATTTTTAAAAATTATTACTTTTGTCAGATTAAAGTTATTTCTGTGACCATTGTGAGTTTTTCTTTCATTGACCGAAGGGTACCAACAATTTTGTCCACGTGTGTATATTAAATATAACTGAACCCTGCCCATAGACACTACTGTAGTAACTGTTTCAAAATGGGACGTGGAATTTTTAAGTGGCATACACAGACAAACAGAACACACAAAGCAAAACATCTCAATGTGGTTATAGGAGTGTAGGCACTGTTGGAATGTCATTGAACAATCAAATTTGTGGATTTCAACTAATTGTTGCATGTTTTATTCTATTATAGGATTCTAGACAGGCTTCTACCATTTTTTCACCAGTGGCGCAAAAGAGTGCTAAATGTAAATGCCAGATTTAAAAACCAGATTTAAATATTATAAGGGAGCAAATGGTTACCACAAAAAGTCCCTGCAAGGTTAAAGAGAACACATAATGACTTGCAGTCCTAAGCCTTGAAGTGTTTCTACAACAAATTTCGAGTGTGCTCTAAAGGGAGTCAGTGAGGCGAAATGAAAAAAGGGTGTCACGTGTGCGTTTTGGATGACTGAAGAACTGACAGGTTGCCCGATGTGCCATCTTTGTTATTAGGGTGAAATAAATAGGTGAAGGACTCGCATGGGTTCAAATATAGTCATTTGTGTTGTATTGCTGGGAATACGGGAGAAAATAAAAGCAGAAAATGAAAAGCAAAAGAATTCATCTTTGTTAGAGAAACCACTGTTTCAGGAAATACTGTGTCGAATATGATGTTAAAAGTCAGATTTTATTCCCTGATGCCAGTTTCTCTTGCCATTCTTAATGCACATTAATTTGACAATTTGCGCATTCTATCTCATTTTGTAACCTGCCCTAAGCCGGCTCACAGCTCACCCCCGACTTCCATTTACTACACTTTTAAAAAGAAATGTTTGTCTTTAGCCCATTTCAGGTCATTTGTGGCCCACTTCCTTAGACAAGTCCATTTCAGGTAATTTTTTAGAGCATGAAAATAAGTCATTTAAAAAAGTATGGAAAGCCATCAGTTAAAGAGTAACATTGTTGGCAGTTTACACTGATATATTTAGAAAGATGCCCATACTCATTTGCAGGATGATGGCAAACATTGTTTTTACCCACTGGTGCATGGTAACTCAGACATTAAGACAGCTGTAACAGATTGATGCAGATGAAGCTTGGTTGCTGGAAAAAGTACTATTTGAATATGAATTTCATACAGTACATTTTGATTACATACATATTACATTAAAATAATAATTGATATAATATGTTTTATATAATAAAGTTACATTTCGGCTAATGCTTTTTTCTATGGTTTGAACTTAATAGGGATCATTCTTGCCTTTTTTTGATCCTTCTGTTTTTAACATATTTTGTGAAATGAGAGATTTTTGGGCTAACTTACTGTACATAATTTTTTGTTCTGGTTTCTTAATCTGAAAACCATAACTAATTTGGTCTCGGCTGGGTCCTCCCCACCAGCAAGCTCTATCCAACCACACGACAATGACCACATAATGTTAAACACTTATGTACCTTTTTATAGTTGTAAAAGTTAATTAAAAATAAAACACAGTGAGAGGTATAAAATTTAATCTAAAGGTTACACTACAGTGACAAGAAAAATGAAGACTACTGCATGGTACCTTTGTTTTTGACAGCGTAGGAGGTCTACGATGCAGCATAGCATGCAAGTAGAGTGCTCCAACTCTTAATTACTTTTGTTTTTGTTTTTTATAATAGCAATTTTGCCGACAGTTGCTACATTTACATAGACAATATTTCTTCCATCTGATTAAAATATTCATATTCAATATATATTATTCACAATACGGGATGGGTGAAAATGAACTAGTCGATATTTAATGCCTATAGAACTTGTATTATCACTGGAGCATCACCCCATGGCGCACGAGCCCATGTTTGCTCTTACCGTGAGTGCGTGCTTAGACAAGCATTTTCCAGGACATTGACAGGGATGACGCAGAGCTCATGAATGGCCTCCAAGAAATCCAGATCTCACTCCATGTGTGACAGGACAAATCTTTGCACATCGGAGGACTTGGAGGCACGGATTCAAGAGGTTCTTAGTAATATCCCAAATGACCTTCCTTCAGAAGACTGGGCAGTCCATTCCCGGCCATTTGAGGAAACTGGTTGACGCCACTGGTGCCTAAGATGAAATAAGAAAATTGCTTTCATATTCCTATTGTAATAAATTTGTATTAGAAATATGGACCTTTCACCCAACCTGGTTACGTTTTTGACATGTCTCAGTTGGTTCTGCCTACTGAGAAATATTGAATCTGCTGAAAATATACCACAATTATACTATATAAAAATATAACAGAACCTCAAATCTTTGAGGTTAGGTTAGGCTTCCCATCTATTCTCATAAATCCAACCTTCTGCATTATGAGAGGTTACAAAAATTCAATCTCAGCTATAATTGGTTAGATGCTTTCCTACTTGTGAAATGGAAGTCAATCAGTGCTCGTTCCTCTGCCAAAGACCCAGTGGAAGCAAGTCTGAAGTAAAGACAGCTGGAAGGGAGATGTTCTCACAGAGTTTGCCCATCGGAAATGAAAGCAAAATGTTACCCCATGTTCAAAAAGAATATATTTATTTCAACAAGTGTTTACATGGCTAATATTTTTCTGTTGAACAGATAATCCGATTATAGATTCATTCCGATCATGCCAGGGTCAGACTGTTATGAATAAGGTGTTTACATGATGCATATTTATTCTCATTAGGCTGTGATCCCAATTATTAGTGGAATATTAGGGTCCATGTACGCATACCTACTTAAAATGCTTACATTGATCAATGTATAAATTTCACACAGTCTATATATAGATTTAATCCAAAAGTTGTTAGTAGTAGTAGTTAGTTTCTGTTCTCACTTATGTCATTTCTCTCTCTCTCTCTCTCTCTCTCTTAAAAACATGGTACAGAGAAACCATGAAGCGACAAAATTACATAGGCCACATTTAATTTGTAACACAGACATCACCTTACGATGCTGCACAGTGTTTAGAGTGGGAAGAGGACGTGCAAATTTTGAGCTACAAAATCCGGTCCAATATTTATCTCATCTTCAGAAGAACTGTTTAGAGCCAAGATCTAATGATGCTATTAATCATGAATCAGCCTGCTATAAAGAAACTCGTCACTCTGAAGCTTTGTTTCCTCTCAATGGATGTTTTTCTTTTACTGACAATTGAAGTGAGTATTATAAAAGACTTGTGAGAAGCATTATTTATAAGTGTGGTAAAGTTCATATCCAGCGACTATTGACATGACAACAGTTTTACACTGTACTCGAGTGTCCTATAGAGATTTGTTGAAGGATCAGTAGATTACTGTACACACACTCAGTTACAGATACACACACAACACCTGGGTGCTAGATGTTAAAGCTGAGCTTTGGGCCACCTTTGCTCTGCATGTGTGAGACAGAGAGAGGCTGAGAGGGAAGAAAATAAGTAGCTGTATGAAACAAGATACAGATGGTCTGGATTTCACCAGAGATGATGATGTTAGTCTGAGACTCTTGGGCGTCTACTCTTCAAAGTTTCCTGTATTTGCCAAGGTGGATTTTCACTAAGCAAAAATATTTGTAATAAAAACCAGCTGATTGAGTACCTGTGAATCCTCTAGAGGTTAATATTAATTAATTTATTAATTGAATCACGGTGGATTATTTGTCAGCACTGTCGCCTTGCACCTGCAGGGTCTGGGTTCGATTCCATCTCTGTGTGCATGGAGTTTGCATGTTCTCCCCGTGCTTGGTGGGTTTCCTCCTGGTACTCCGGTTTCCTCCCACATTCCAAAGACATGCAAATTAGACTAATTGGCGTTACTAAATTGCTCGGAGTGTGTGAATGAGTGTGTGTGTGTGTGTGTGTGTGTGTGTGTGTGTGCCCTGCAATGGATTGGCACCCTGTCCAGGGTGTACCCCACCTCATACACTAAGGTTCCTTGGATAGGCTCCAGGTCCTCCTCGCCCCTGTATACAGGATAAAGTGGTATAGACGATGAGACAGTAAATCTAATTATTCATTCATTAAATATTTTATCCTGTCAGAGTCATGGTGGATCCAAATCCAATTTCAGGAACAGTGGGTGTGTGGTCTGGAAACAAAAGATTAGAAATAGAAATACCCGTGATTAGAGATGACTTAAGTGAAATGGCATTACCAAAATTAACAGTAGAAATCACAATCATGTTTAACAGTGAAAGTAAGAGCATTTTCATATACACAGTGTGATGAGAACTGACAGAGTTAGGACTAAACAATTGTAAACCATAAGAAAGCTATCAAGAAGGGAAGTGCATGAACTGATGCACTCATCATGCATAGTGCCCACTGTACTGTACTTTGGAGGCAGTGTTATGATCTGAGGTTGCTTCAGTTGGTCAGGTCTAGCCCCAACTAAATCTTTTTTTTCTTCCTTGATTGCACGGGCATATTCATTAATGCCAAGATTCATCAGGCTCAAATTGTTAATGGGTGTTTCTGGGAGCACGAGGAACCATTTTCATATATGAATTGGCCAGAAAGACATTGGGATGTGCTGGGTGAGATTTTAGCTCAGCGTTCATCAATACACGATCCTGGCCAAAAATTAAAGCAACTCTGGATGAACTTAAAAGTTGTACCAGTGCATAAGTTTTTCAAAACCATGCCATTATTAAAGCCAAAGGCGGAAATAACAGAATATTGGAGTGTGCCACTTTTTTGGCCAGGTAGTGTGAACACAACCTGAAAGCACTTGCACCTGCTGTTGCTTCATAGCCTATTAATTGCAACGCAATATTGTTTTCACTAACCAATTGTAGCAGGTTTGTGTGGATCAAACATGGTTTATTTACCGTCGCTAAGTGTAAGTGTACCGAGAACATCAATCCACATAGAAAGAAAGATCATGGAGGTGAAGACAGCCATTGCCTGATGCAGGCTCTATAACGAATCAGACCATTGCACTTGAATTCCTAATAAACATCGATGTTTAGTGCATTTTTATTTGGGAGAATCGAATTCAAGAATAGAGTTGGGCCCTAGCGCTGGGATCTGAACATACAACCGCTATTTCTTTTCACTAGCTTAACCCCTGAGCTACCACTAGCTCATTAATACCTCATTCCAGGCTAATATTATGCAGTGTATTTTTACTGAAGATGGAGCTGGTTTCAACTGTATTTGTGAAAAAAAAAGCATACTTTGTAAGAGCAGAATATTTTACAAGGGGTTCAACCCGTGTAGAACACAGCAGCAATTTCATATGAATAGCCAAACTATTACAGAGCGCATGGTGTCATGTGTGGTGTTTACTCACACACCCACATCCTCACACACACTCACATTTTTGCTCTCCTCAATTACTTTTATTAACTACTGTAGCGTCTTGTAGTATTAAATAAAGCATGATCTTTGGATCACGGTGGCAACTTAGGGCCTTTTAACAGCAATCAAGTGGAAAAAGTGATTGGTCTTTCATCTGTACAGAACAAAACGGACAGAGAGAGAGAGAGAGAGAGAGAGAGAGAGAGAAATTTGTGATTGTGATTTATGAGGTTAGGGTGCCATCGAGGCTTTTCCATGTCACAATGAAAACTGCCCTCTTTTGTGTGTTTTGTGTTCATCTGGAGCTCCCCACTGGACATAAACGTAGTAAATAAATGGACAAAAAAGAGCGTGCATGAATTAGTTATGAGGGCACTTCATCCCGCATCCTCCCTTCCTGCCTTTGTATGTTAAAAGAGAAGTTGATAGACAGACAGCGAGAGATAATAAGGGAGAGCCAGATGACAGAATGAAGCCTTGATCTCTCTGTGTTTTACCCACATCATCCTTGCCAACATTCAACATTCATCAATGCCAACATCTCTCTCTCTCTCTCTCTCTCTCTCTCTTTCTCATCTGTTCTTATCCGCTTTCAAGAAATTAAAATCAGCTGAACTTATATGCGTAAATCGTATTTTTTTTTTGAACGAATGAGTTCCAACATCCTTAACTTCTCATCTGAAAGCAAGCAGGGCGACAGACCCATCATAATGATCCCCCCCCCCCCCCGAATAGATAAAATTCATCCCTGATGTCATTTTTCGAAGCTTCAGAATGTTCAGGAGTGAAAATCAATGTTGTTTTGACTGGAGAAAGTAATGATTAATGTTCTTTATATAACTGTGTCTGGTCAAAGATGCCTCTTATTGTAAAAAAAAAAAAGCTTTCTGTACCTGACACTTTATTGTTTTCTTCTACAGCTTTCTTTCAACCCTTGTTCACCTGTATTGTTTTTTTTTTTTTTTTTTGAGTCACAACGTTCTGTCAAGAGCAGCAGTGCCTTGTGTCAAACCTTGTGGCAGAATGCTCTTGCTCATGCTGCCATGCATGCATATTCAGGATGTAAGAGAATATGAATACATTATCTGGAATAAACAGAATGTATTCTAATTACATATAAGTACAGATGGGAATAGTGAGTGCACTATTCATTTGTTTAGAAAGCTTGGCAAAAAAAAAGTTGACAGGGCATTTTGATTGAGACTAAAGGTCTCCAGCGAGACTCCAGAGATTGAAAAAAATCTTTTTTTTCTGAAACAGAACCAAATATCTTTGCTACAACATTATATTGTAATAATATTATGAGCAAGAAGAATCAAAAATACTCCCAATTTTAAACAAAACCAATTTTGAATATTAAGTGGGAGAATGGTGGCACGATGGATGGGACTGTCGCCTTGCACCTTCAGGGTCCGGAATCGATTCCCTCCTCGGGGTCTGTGTGTGTGTGGAGTTCTCCCTGTGCTTGGTGGGTTTCCTCCACGTATTCCGATTTCCTTCCACAGTCCAAAGACATGCAGATTAGGCGAATTGGCATTCCCAAATTGAACGTAGTTTGTGAATGTGGTGGCCGGAGGTGCTACCACGGTTGTAAAAATGGGAATAAATACAATGGTCACCACAGGTCTTTACAGTCCCTAAAAGGGTGGATGGATGGAGTGCGATAATATCTAGACCATTCTAGTACGTCTGTAGACATAAAAAATTTTAAAAATTCCACTCCTAAACCCCTTGTGGCTGCACATTATTTGTCCCGTGTACACCATGGAAGCTCAGGCATACATGATCCTTTGGTGCCCGTGATCTTGTCACCCGTTTACTGGAATGTAATTGATGTTATTTAATTCAATTAGTGTTGTGTTGTAAATGATTACTGTAAATATGGATATTTAACGCACTTAACAGATCCATGGAACTGTGTTACATCCTAACACATATCCTTATATTACGGAAAGACCCTGGGGCAATTCATTTAAATGCAGTCCTTCTTCAAATAACCAGACATTTTAACCAGACATTTGTCTAAGCTGATGTTTCAGATTGTAGAATAGCTGAGACAATAGATTTGCAGCAGCATAAATAGGAGAGGAACTGCAGGGGTGTTATGTAACAAATTCAGCATCAAATGAATAGCATGTGAGGAAAACAAGAGCAGAGTCTGTTGTGCCTTTTCCTGACCTGGTTTTAATACATAATCCACCTCCTTAAACCTCCAAAACGTCACCTCTGAGTACTTAATTTGCAGGCGTTGTAAGCAGTGTGCTGCCATCTGTGAACGAACTGGCAAGGTCTGTTCTCATGCCTCCGAGTATAGCGCTGCGATGTGACAGAGTAAACTCCAGATCAAATACAGTTTACAGTCTGAGGATGTGACTGAAGCTCAGTTGGCAGCAGATCTGTATTTGGGTGCACGATGCGAGGGCCATGAAGGCATGGTTTGTCAAGGTTGGCGCGGAAGAACCCAAGTGACCTGCACAGAACCCTGACGTCAACCTTAAAAGTTGACTCTGCCCCAGGCCGCTCGCCATCGTTGCCCGCCCACGCCGATGCCCATGTGCCTGATCGAGCAAATCCTCACAGCCACGCACCGAAACACAACCTGTAAGTTATTGTTACAGAAAAGACAAAATAAAAAGATGAAAAGATAGGGCATAATGCTCAGAGGTTATTAACGATAAAGAAATACTCAATGCTCAATTTTTTTTTTTTTTACATTTTTATTTGAGCCAAGGGCCACACACATTATTTATGCATTTTTTCCGTCAGATATTAACAGACATTTTCATGGACGAATCCATGTTTTAAAAACCTTGCCAATCCCTTTTCACCCAGCAGTGCTGCCAAGATAGTGGCAAGTGAGTGGTTCGGCTTTACCATAACGACTTTAGTAGCCGTGCAATATTGGATCAGGTTGAGCTGTAAAAATCCCACTGTATGAACAGAGATCAAATTTCACACCCCCTGTTGTTCTGCTCCATTCACGTCAGTGAAGACGCATTCATTCCTGACCACAAAAATAGCAACACAGTGAAAAGCACTGGCTTATGTATAACCAAATTAGTAATACAGCAGCGTTCTATCACCAAATAACACTCGCTTCTGCAGAAATAGAGCTTTTTCATGCAAGAACATATTGGCAATCTAAAAAAAAAAACTCTGACCAGGATTTCTGTGTCCAGGAGCCTCATGCTGATAAAAAATATAATATATATATATATATATATATATATATATATATATATATATATATATATATATATATATTATTGACCTATGGGATACAAAGTCTCTGTTATCTTCTTACATTTTTCCAGCCAGATTCTCGAAAGATGCGATCTAAATAAACGTCCACCTGTATACACGTCTCACAATGCTCAGAATACCGTAAAGAATACAAGTGAACATTTTTAGAGCAGGACATGCCAAACGTTCATGCATCCTGCCTTATTGTAGAGTTTTTGCTTGAAACTGTCATGCCTGGTGGTGGAAAGCTTCTGTGGTTCAACATGTCATAGGGATAATACCGTCTGTCATCTTAATTATGCATCAGACTCCTACATTTCTTCCGGTTTTACATGATCTTTCCTCGTGCTATGACTTTGAGTGATCAAACTTTCATAATGTATACGATTTTATACAAAGACGATGTTGAGGTTAATAAACTTTGGTAGGTGAAAAAGTGGATAAAAATGCTTTTCAGACTTGGTGCGACTCAGCCACCATTATCCTCACATCACTGATTAGCTCTCGCTCCTCGTGGGAGAGGATTTCACCACTGTATATTTTAATTTTTCTTTTCTTTTATGTACTTCTTTTATTTTCTGTCCATCTATTTCTCTTGTGGCGATCTTTCTCATGGTCCTCGCCTTTCTCTGTCTGAAGTCAATGCCCTTGCAGCAATTCTCCCACCATTTTTTCCCCCTGTAGGGAATCATCCCTGTCTACATACTGTAGCAGTTTAACTCTAGACTAATAAAATTGCTGGTATTTTACTGTTAATGTATCATGGCCCAGATAACAAAGAGGACACCAATAGTAGGGAAAAAAAAACACTGTATATGCTCATTGATGTTGGGTTTAGAGGCAATAGTTTTTAAACTGGAAATTATACTATCAAAATTATTTGCAATCTGAGTTATCAGGGCAGTCCTGAGATAGTTTGCTTCCTGATCATTGCCTTAGAGGATTTGCTGTAGTATATCCTTTTTTTTTTTTTTTTTTTTTACATGACTGTATGGCATAATTCCAGAAGGCCAACTAGATTCCCGTTTGAAGCCTGGTCCCACTGGAAAGCCCTAAATATTTCATCGTTCTATTCCAGCCACAGCTAATTACCCATTACAGTGTCAAGTAGGCCCTACAGTACAGAGCAGTAGAGGAGAAGGAGAGAGGAAAACTGTAGTTTGAGAGTCATACACGTGTGAAACTGGAGTGCTATAATACTGAAAACGGTGCAATATCTGAGTAATCTCGCATTGTGTTATCAGGTACAACACCGCCAGTAAAATGGACGTGCTCTAGTATTACCCTTCTTTTAGAAATGTTACATCATTTATGGTTCTTGTCATATAATATCGGTTTAGATGTAACATTTATATCTTCAGTTATTTAGTCAGTAATCGTAATGCTGAGATGATTATGCATAATATAAGACAGAAGACACAAAGTGAAAGTTCTCAATGCATGAACTATCTAATAATCTTAATGTACTGTAATTGGGTTTTTTTTTTTTTAAACAAAATGTAAATCATTTCACCATTCCACTGATATTATAATTATTATGTCTATAAATAATATAAAAAGAAATCACATCATAACTGTGGTAAAAATAAATAAATAATAATAATAATAATTTTAATTCAGGTTAATGTATACATTTAAATGAAAAATGTGCCTAAATTTTAAAAGCTCATTTGTTCAATAACTGTATGATTTATACTGTATATACATATATACAGTAGTTAAAGGATGTAAAAACCCTGGAATAGACTATAGACTATACACTGTTCCAAGTGTGAGGTTACAGTCTCTCAGTTTTATTCTTATCAAGTTGTTCTTTCCACCTCATTTTCTTTTTTTTACCCTGTCCTTTTCTGTACCCATTTACTCTTCAACCCATTGTCATTTTCTGTTCCTTCTCTCTCTTTCCTTGTCTTTTGCTCTCCCTGGAGCTTGAGTGACCTAATTCTCATCAGAAGGCTTGCACATACTTGCAGAGCACCACATGCTCACTGTACACTTCCCAAACTCGATACACAGCATGGCCCTTAAACCACATTGCTAGGAAAGAATGCCACTCTTTTAATATATACTGATGCTCTTATCGCTTCCGAGAGCTTGGAGGGCTCCTTTTATGATTCAGGTTGTAAATTAGTGGGAAGGCCCAAGAGAGTCGAGTGAAGAGAAACATTAGGTCTTAATGAATTGTGTAGTGCATGGAGACCATGTGCTGAAGTGGCAGTATATTTAATGGTTCCTGAGGCTACAAGGTGCAGTTCAACACTGCATGTACCTCGCTTCAACTGGACAACAAACCCACAACTTACCACACAGTGACACAAAATGCTCGACAACCTCTTAGACATCCTGCGTGTGTTCATGGTTCTGCGTCTTTAGCGTTTAATACGACTTTGTACAAACTAGGATATTTTTGGTGACGCCTATATTTTTTTAAATGAGTTTTTTTTTTTTAAATGGCAATTAAAGCTTCGAAGTAATATCTTTGTTCGTTCAGGATCACATCTAAAAATAGAGGCATTTGCTATTATGTTTTGATACTGTAGCTCAGGTTCGTGTGTGATTCTTCACATGGATGGATTACAAACAGAGAAAGAACGTGTGACAAAAGAGAGCTGGAATGAACAATGGTGAAAAAGATCAAAGCGGCTTTATGCAAAAGTGAAAATAAGCAAATGTCTCTTCTGTGTGTGATCTGTGATGCTTGGGCTAAATATGAAACTACAAGAATAAATTTAGAGTGAAAAGCTGCTAAATAAGAAACGGGGTTGTTTTTAAAAAAGGATTTGTCAGAAGAATATTTATTCATAAAAATATACAAACACACATGCACATGCAAGTATGTTTGTGTGTATGCATAGACATACAGTATGCATTTATATATGTATGTACTGTTTGTACTGTATGTATGTATGTATGTATGTATGTATGTATGTATGTATGTATGTATAAGAGGTGTTCAAGTAAAAACAAGACTTTTGATTGCACAGAATAACAGAACCCATTATAAAGTAATCACTTAGAGATCGCTTGGAGCGAGGTCAGGACTCACCAGCCGAGTTCCTGTGATGTCCAAGTTGTGTAGATTGTGTGTACAGATGCATCTCTTTAACAAATTGCCGACTATTTAACAATCAGTTTTCAAGAATCATTGAAAGGCATTCCACTTTCTGAATGATTACAGCAATAAATTCAGTGGGCTCCGAGTCACCTCAAATGGGATCATCATTCACGGACATACATGCTTCTTTAAAATGCTTGCACCATTCAGACGTTTTACTGCGGCTAAGAGGTTCATCACTGTACTACTGTGCTTGAAGTCGTCTGTAATCGGTTTTATGTCTTCGCTTATGATAAATCTCACACTCCTAGAACCAGATTTTCACGATTTGCGATCCTGTACACTCAGAGAGTCAGCTGGCACATAATGTTGCTTAGTCTAGACCTGACCAACTGAAGCAACCCCAGATCACACAGAGAGCACTATGCATGATGGGTGCATCGCTTCATGCACTTCCTTTCTCAGCCTGATTCACCCATTACTCAGGATTTGGCCTGTATATTATCAAACCTGCGACCCTAAATAATTACATTTTACAATAATTACAATTACATTTTGATGATTCTGTACCACCATGGCATGCTTTTTCGCCTATCTGTCACTCCTAGTTTATCTTCTGCCAGGTGGATGTGTGAGCCATCCTCTGATGCGACTGCAGGAATGTAACGTTCCAATGAGCTTCCCCAAAGGTGATATGCAAATGGATAATCAGTGCTAGTTAGCCTGTTCAGTGTCATAAGCTATGCTATCACCATTATGAATATATTAATCAAAAAGGGAATGCCTGATGTGAAGATATCTAATCCAACACTTTATTAGTTGAAGGAATTTTGAAATTAGATCATTTACATAATGTTTCATCTTGCAGCAAACATAACTGATTAACCAAGAACAAAAGTGTCAGTGGGAATTTCGAACCCTCGACAGAGTTCCCTTTAATGTTCCCTTTAAATGATCGCCCAACTTAATTACTGTACAGTCTTGGTCAAGACCAAAGTTTGCTCCTTTCTTTGCACACGGAAGCTACAAGGTGTAAGTAGCTAAAGGAAGTCTAAACGATTTCATTTTTGGCCAAGCAATTTCTTTGAGGTCTTTAATATTAATGATGAAGGATGTGGGTCCAGGTTAATGGAGGAAAAGTCACCTAAGGATGAAGCATGACACCTACCTTTCTTCATTTACTAAAGACTATTAATCCGCTTATCTGCACTGATAATGCGTAGAGGCGGTTTGAATTTCAGCACACATGCTCTAAATACTGACACACAAAGCTCCAGACATTAGACTTTTAAATAATCAGTAACAGGGCAGAAGGACAGCGTGTCTTGCATTTAATGTTTTCAGGTCAGCTTTTTAAGTGTAATGTTATATGCAAATGCTGTTTCTGAATGTTGATTGTGTTTTATTGTTCACATTAACAACATTTCAGTACTTAACTAAAAACTTTAGTCTAGCGATTATTATTGCTAGACTAAAAATCCTGCTAATCCTGATTGTAGACAGAATTATTTTGCCCAAACTTGTGTTGTATTGAGCTGTTCTTTCAATATTTCATCTATATTTTATGGATCTCTCTCTCTCTCTCTCTCTCTCTCTCTCTCTCTCAAACATAAACCCTGCTGTTATGAACACCCGAAAGGTGGAAATGGCAGCACTGCAGTTGGCTCTAGCAGTTCATCAACGTCTAGTTCATTATTAGGTCGAAATGTACAGTATTTTACAAATTTTTTTTTTAGCTTGTTTTCTTTTAAATCCCACTTGAAGAGTTACTATTTTTGCACCTACCACCAATATTTTCTAACAAATGTCATTGAATTAATCCTGAAACATAAACAAATTCATCATGTAATTAAAACACTATGACCTATAAAAGGTACAAATACCTCATTTATGCGTGTTCATGTTAATGAAGGTACATAAAAGAAAAATCTCCCACTTTCATAACGTGGAGATTTTAGTTGTGTCCCATGGGATCTCAGACCAGATGCACACGTCTAGTCTTAACCAGATGTTCTTTGAGCTTTTGGTACAGAAAATTTAATTTCATATTGACTTTTCAAAAGACACATTACCTGGTTATTTCATATAATATTTGTTTTTTATACATATACATATTCCTAATCTATGGCAATTATAAATGATCATTTCTATAATGATAATATAATCGGACTGCATTATTGCCACCATCATTATTGCCACACTCATCATCGTGATCATTATATGCCGAATCATTTTTATACAATGTGGCCAGAAGAAAACCACCTGCTAGTGAGACTAATCAGAAAAAGGCTTCAGTTTTCTAGGGGGCATTAAGAATGGACTTTGGAGCGATATAAAAAGGTCATGTGGTCTGATGAGTTCAGATTGACCCTATTCCAGAGCGGTGGGTGCGTCAGGGTAAGAAAGGAAGCACATGAAGTGATGCACCTACCATGCACTGTGGCCAAAAGTTTGGAGACTTACACAAATATAAATTTTCACAAAGTCTGCTGCTTCAGTGTTTTTAGATCTATTTGTCCGATGCTAATATGGTATCATTCATTCTCACTCACTCGACGTCTATACCGATTTATCCTGCATCCTGGAGCCTATCGGCAGGAGAATTAGGGCATGAGGTGGCGCACACCCTGTACTCCAATGGATGGGACAGGGTGCCAATCCATTGCAGGGCACACACTCATTCACACACTACGGGCAATTTGGGAATGCCAGTTAGCCTAATCTGCAAGTCTTTGAACTGTGGGAGGAAACCAGGGAACCCTAAGGAAACCCACCAAGCATGGGGAGAACATGCAAACTCCATGCACACAAACATGGGGATCGAACCTGGACCCTGGAGAAGCAAGGCAACAGTGATAACCACTACAACACTGTGTCGCCTGTTAGTATGGTATACTGAAGTATAATTACAAGCATCTCATAAGTGTCAAAGTGTCAAAGGCTTTTATTGACAGTAACATTAAGTTTATGCAAAGAGTCAATATTTGAAGTGTTAACTCTTCTTTTTCAAGACCTCTGCAATTTGCCGTGGCATGCTGTGAATCAATTTCTGAAGGCAGCCCATTCTTGCATAATCAATGCTTGGATATTATCAGAATCTGATGGTTTTTGATTGTCCACCCGCCACGTGAGGATTGATCACAAGTTCTGAATGGGATTAAGGTCTGGGCAGTTTCCTGGCCATGGACCGAAATTTTCAATATTCTGTTCCCCAAGCCAATTAGTCATCACTTTTGCCTTATGGCAAGGTGTTCCATCATGCTGGAAAAGGTACTGTTTGTCACCAAAGTGTTCTTGGATGGCTGGGAGAAGTTGCTCTCTGAGGATGTTTTTTGTGCCATTTTTTTTTCTTCTGTTTTTAGGCAAAATTGGGAATGAGCCCTCCCTTGGCTGAGAAGCAACCCCACACATGAGTGGTCTCAGAATTCTTTATTGTTGGCATGACACAGGACTGATGGTATCACTTACCTTTTCTTCTCTGGACACGCTTTCTTCCAGAAACTCCAAACAATTCATCATTTATCAGGGAAAATGACTCATCATGGAAAAATCACTTTAACCCAGTCCTCAGCAGTCCAAACCCTGTAGCTTTTGCAGAATATCAGTCTGCCCCCTATGTTTTTCTTCTATAGAAGTGGCGTCTTTGCTGCCCTTCTTGAAGGTGAGCACTACCAGGCAGCGCGGCAGAGCTTGTGAAAATAAATGTTTCTGTAATTCTCAAAACCTTTGACCATGGCCTCTAGAAGCAGTGTTAGAAGCACGGTGTTAGAAGCATGGCCTCTAGAAGCAGTGTTATGATCTGGGGTTGCTTCGGTTGTTCAGCAACATTATGTGGCAATATGAAGTCAGCTGATGACCTGAATGTTCTAAATGCCCAGATTATCACATCGGTGGATTGTCCTCACCAGATGGCATGGGGAACTGGCCAAAACACTGTGTTCTATAATCAAAGCCAAAGCTGGTTCATTTTTGGCCAGGGAGTGTATTTCATTCATGAGTAAACTCAAAGCATCACAATCTTACCAGGCAATCGTGTGTCATAATCACAATGTGTGAATTCATGGAGATGTGATTATTCAGCAAACATATATGTCAGACTGTCTAAATATGTGGACGCAACATATTTATAGCACCACACTGTTGTACTGTATGCATGGACTGCTGTGGTCCTGCTCACTGCCTAGTTCTTTCCTGTTTCCTGTTCTCCTCTGGTAGTAAACAGCTTTGTCTCCAGTACTCACAAACTAAAAGCTACATGCATAAGCTTCCTACCCACATTGTCCCTCTGAGAAATGGAACTAAATCTCTTCGTGTCAAAAAAGGGAAAAAGGTAATGATGCGGATTTCCTATATGGCATCGGCAGCCACGAGACCCCGGAGACCTCATTTAGACCCAGAGATAAACGATAGCCAGGACATGGGAGGTTGGGTGAAAAGCAGTAAGCCTTCTGCAGGACGGTTTCATAAAAAGCTACAGGGCTCCTCAGCTCCCATTTACAGCTGTTATTAGCAAGGCTGAGGGACCAGAGACAGGTTCTGTCGTGCCAACATATCTCCTGAATAGGCGCAAAGGGAAAGTGCCTCATTAGAGCACACTGAACTGGGCAGTAGGGCACGGGATTTGTGTGACACTCGGCTCTAGCTGTAGGACGTATAATAAAGAACTTATTGCACTGAAGGAAGTGTTGTTTCCCAGTCGCGTGCGCTATAAGAGCAAAGGACAAGTTCAGTGGGACCGTGATTCGTCTGCGAGACTACATTTGCACTTTGTTTTCTCAGGCATTTTAAAATATGCCCCTAATTTCTCAGCCATAACACACCGGGGTGCTTGCCTTTCTGAATTTGCATCACTGGACTCAGCAACATCGCCTTATTAAAAACGGATGTGTCTATTGTTTTCCGGTCTGAGAATAGCCCGCTGTCAGCGCAGTGATGAGAGATGCAGTGGTTAGAATTGGGTGAATCATTCATAAATGTTCAGAAGAGGAAAAAAAAAAGCAAAATGAGACAAGAAGAAAATCGGTTATAACTCTGTCTGGTGTGTGTTTGTGTGTGTGTGTTCACACTAAGTGAGTGTTTTATTTTTATCACTTTTACCACTTGTGTGTGCTTTATATAGCACCAAACATAAAAGATTTAGTCATGCTTGTTTTTTAATCCTCACACACGTTTAGATTTCCAAGCTCTAAACCATAATCTAGTTTCTAATCTAGCAATGCTAAAAAGCCATATGGCAAAAGCACGTTATTGGTGCTAAAAAGTGCATTTTCAGATAGGATAATCTAACACCATTTTCCATAATACCTAATGCTTCTTATCTCCCAATCCATGCTTCGTTTTTTGTTTTTTGTTTTTTTTGTGAATATGCATATACATTTACAATATATTTTTTATCAAATAAAAGAAACACATTTGCTGAAGGAAGGAAGATGTTGGAGGCTTCCATGTTGCCTATACTGTGTGTGTTTTGGACGATAAAATTAAAACCAACTGCCTAATAGTGAGTAAGTCTACTTTGGGTTAACCCTGCCAAAACAGCTCTGACCCTTCGAGGCATGGATTCCACAAGACCTCAGCAGTAAATCATTTAAGTCCAGTTAGTTGTGACGTGGGGTCCTCCATGGATCAGACTTGTTTGTCTAGCACATCCCACAGATGCTTGTTCGAATTGAGATCTGGAGAGTCTGAAGGCCAGGTCAACCCATTGAACTCTTCGTCATGTTCCTCAAACAATTCCTGAAGAGTTTTTGCAGTCTCGCAGGGTGCATTATCCTGCTGAAAGAGGCTACTCCCATTAGTGAATGCTGTTGCCATGAAGGGTACTTGGTCTGCAACGATGTTTTGACAGGTGGTACATGTCAGGGTAATATCCACATGTACAGAACGAAAGGTTCCCCAGCAGAAAATTGACCAGAACATTATACTGCCTTCTTCCCCTAGTGCCTCCTGGTGATACCTCTTCCTGAGGTGAGTGAAGCACACACACACACACACACACACCTGACTGCCTTCCTCTATTGCTCCGTGGTTCAATTTTCATGTTCACATATGCATTGCAGTCATGCTGACATGGGTCAGCAAGCGCTCTTTGACCAGTCTGCAGCCCCATATGCAGCAAGCTTTCTATCATAGCCAGTCTTTTTAATTTTTTTACATTTATTTTTACAGTCCCCAGACTGGCTAGCCTTTTCTCCTGCTTTGGTCTTTTGCTGTGGTAAACCATGCAACTGTAGGTTTCATTTTTGTGTGTTCAGAGATGTTTCTCTGCCCACCACAGATGCAAGAGCATTCCTTTAAGCTCAAAGCAGTCTGGCTGTTGTTCTCTGACCTGTCTTTTCATTTCCATCTAAAGAACTGCCACTCACTGAATGTTTTTTGCACCATTTCTATATAAACGCTAGAGACTTTAGTGCTGGAAAAATCACAGGAGTTCAAATTTATGATACTGTGCTGTGAAAAAAGTTTTGTCCCCTTATTGTTTCTTTTATTTTTTACATATTTTTCACACTTAAATGATTGGGATCATCAACATTATTAACATTACACAAATATACGGTCATGCCACAGCATTTCAATTGGGTTTAAGCCTGAACTTTTGACTAGGCCACTGGTTTGTTTCGGATCATTGTCTTGCTGAATAGCCCAAGTGCGCTTGAAGCCGTCCGGGTCCTGAAGCTGCACAGTAGCACCAGACTACCGTCACCATGTTTGACTGACATGTTTGGCATGAAGTTCTTTATGTTGTGTTAGTTTTACAAAGGATGTAACAGGACAACACCATCAGTTCTTTTGTGTCATCAGTCTACAGAATATTTGCCCAAAGGTCTTATAATAATTAAATATAATATCATATAATAAAATAATAAAATTCTTTTAGTGTTTTTTTTTTTGTTGTTTTTTTTGCTCAGCACTGGCTTTCGCCTTGAAACTTTCCCATGGATTCCAATTTTGCCTAGTCTCTTTCTTATTGTTGACTCATGAACACGTATCTTACCCAAGGCGGGTGAGGCGTACAGTTATCCTAATATGTTGTTCTGGTTCTTTTATGAGTTCCTGGATGAGTCATCGTTGTGCTTTCGGAGTAATTTTGGTAAGCCGACCACTCTTACCAAAAATTCACCACTGTTCCAAATTTCAAATTTTGTGAAATATAGTAATTGACATCTATCAGTCTGAAAGGGGTTACGAAGCCGTTTCTAATGCTTCGGGATTCCAGCGAACCATGCTGAAAACCATTATCCAGACTGATGCATGTCAGTTGCTTCGTTTCTCATCTTTTCATGAATTTCTTTAGATCATGGCATGATGTGTTGCTTTTAATTAGGCCTCAGTAATTAGGCCTGGTTATGGCAAGTGAAATTAAACTCCCCAAAAAATTCCAAAAAAGAATTTACAGTTCATTCATGATTTAGCCTAAATAAATAAATAAATAAATAAATGGGGGGGGGGGGATTACTTTTCACATAGGGCCAGGTAAGTTTAGACAGATTTTTTCCCTTAATTAATTAAAGCTTATTTTGTATTTACTCATTAATATTACCTTTGTGAAATATTAAACTTGGTTTTATTATGTCAATAATTTAATTCTGACAAATTTGCAGAAAATAAAAACAGTAAGGGGAAACGCTTGATTTCTTGAGAAGCTAAGCAAACTTAAAGCAGACAGTAAGCCTTATGATCTTTATTATGACATGCTCGCTCTGACATGTAGGGTAAGACCACGTTCGTTAGACTAGCAATATGACTGGAAGGTGAAGACACTGAGAAGTAACAGGTTGGTAACTGGATGGTTAATAGTTTGCACTCAGATTGGTATTTTACTAAACGCCCTTTAGGAAACATGGTACCTGTGATTATTTTAAACTCAACTGTTTAGTGGCGGTGATGCAAAATGTCTTTTATCCCTTGTGTGATGAAACTTCAATAAAATGAAATATATTAAATATTTTTCACACATTTTATAGTGTATATACTGTAATGTTTTTTATGGTGTGGAAAATGATCCATGCTTAATAGTAGTTGGTGTGTTTGAGAACAAAAAAAAAAAAACAGTTTACAAACAAATAAAAAAAAAAAAGTTCAAGTTGAATTTGACTGAAAGAAAAACCTGTAAAAAATTAAATAATGCAACTGGTACTTAGTCCCACAGAGACTATGTTAAATTACAGTGTACATACCAAATCTCTACGGCTTTCCTCAAGTCTTTTTTAGTCTCTATCAGGGGAAAAAAATCAGGATGAGTCTGTTTTCCTTTTTCATCAGTTTTCAGTGCATCTAGGCCAGGCAGCTGGCATATATCTCTTCCAACTGTGCCTAAAACCTCCAAATGCACAAATGAGCTCAGCACGGTAATGATTATTAGGATACATCACTCTGTGGGATGTTGTATGGTAATTTAGCATGAGATTAAGTGGAAGAATGAAGACAACAGGAGGAGGGACAGTACCATTACTCTTGCACTTGTAACCTCTGTATTGTTGCATGATTCCTCATCAACTCATTGTTTTCCATCTGTGTGTGTGTGTGTGTGTGTGTGTGTGTGTGTGTGTGTGTGTGTGTAGTCTAGCACGTGCTTTGGGTTCAAATGTGTTGCAAGAACAGCGTGGCTTCTTGAAACTATCCTGTGGGATTCAGCGTGGTGTTTAATGTGTGTGTCTCTAGAGATGAAGATTCATTGCTTTAATAAGAACAGCCTCAGAGAGGGAAGAGAAAAGCTAGACCATCATGTGACAGAACTAAGAAGGGGGACAAAGATTATCTTTAATGATGGAAAGGGGCATAGTCCTTTATCGGACCCATTGTTCCAATCTCATCCTTGCCTCATTCTCTTTTTTAAGTGTGTCTCTGGTGGACATGCCATCTGTTGCTGCCACCATGGCATGCTAATATTACTGTGATATACGAGTTCATGCAGATCTCTGGTGTGTGTGTGTGTGTGTGTGTGTGTGTGTGCATTGGGAAGAAAGAAATATGGTAGTGATGATCATAGAAAAAAGACAAGTCAGTGTGTTTATTTTCAGTATAATTTAAATTTAAATGCATTACAAATGAAAAAGAGTTAAAACAGAGTTAAAAAAGAGTTATTTTTCTGCTTAGCATGCTTCCCCCCCCCCTCCCCCGCCCCAAAAAAGTTCCATGAAGTACTTTTGAACATTTGGCATCCACATGGGCTTGGTTTATAAGGATGAGAATCAGCTCCTGATATGATGTTATTATGATAGCTAGGTGCAGATTCGATGAAAACTTTAGATTCTGTATCACAATTTTATATATAACATTATAACATATAACATTTTCCCCAATTTTGTTGCAATTTTAAACCTTTAAAAAGGTTTAATAGTTAATTAAATGTTACCTGTTCCTTATAAAATTTGTTTCACTACTTAAAAACATTCTAAACGAACTTTAAATGCAAGAGTTTAACATTTAAGTTAAAAATTAAATTAAACAAAAAGCTACATTTTTATTGAGCAGCACAAATAATTTCTTCTAAACAAACTTAGCAAATAATTCACTCCTACCACACGGGATAAAAATGCGTAAATAGTTCAGCGTACCTCATGTAGGATTATAAAGAAAGGGTGACGTTTTACCTCCTCAAACGCCTCCAAACTCTCACAACTTAACTTGACAGTGAGTGCGCGGGTTGAGTGGCTGCGAGCACACGAGCATGTGCAGCTTCTAACGTGGGCACGCAGGTTTTCTAACGCACACGATGTTCAGCTAATTTGCGTTCGAATTTGAGACTGATCATAGTGTTTGGAGAAAAAGGGAGATCAGAGGCATTTAACGTGCACGGTTTCTGATAATGTCGTGCCACTCGGAATCTTCTGCGCCTGGGACAGCTGACACAGGGTCAGGTGAAGGACCTTAGCCAAGGGACAAATATGGGCAGCACAGCAGCGATGCTGGGGCTCAAACCCTGGACCTTCTGATCAGCAGGTCAACTCCTTAACATCCACGCTTCCTCTGTCTCTCCAACCAAACGAGTGTGTAACATTAAATAAAAATAGTCTTCTCAGATACAGTTATGTCGTCCCCTCGGAATTATAAGGTTCTACCTACATTCTGAGTGGTTTTGAGATATTGAGTTTGCACTCCATATAGTAAAACTGTGCTGTACCTTTTTTATTTTCCAAGCAACCTGAATAACATGTTTATTTTATAAATAGATGCATAATCTAAAAATGCATATCACTTAAAAAAAACACTTTTTTTTATACATGTTAATACATAGTCACAGAATAAGAAAATGTAAATAAATCATTAAATTAAAAAATTTATATAAACAAATAAATACATTTACATTTACACATTTGGCAGACGCTCTTATCCAGAGCGACTTACAAAAAGTGCTTTAAAATTTACATCACTGGATAGATACTTACACTGGGTTAACTAGGTCAATAGCTAAGTGCCATTTGTCAAATTTATTTAATTAGATTATTTATTTAAATAAAATGTAAATAAATCAAAACAGATAGTCCTTATAATCCAGATAGAACATTATAATTCCAATGGGACGATTTTTATTAGTAATCTATAGTACAGATTAACCTGTAACACAATAACCTGGACACAAATTTAACGCTTTTAAAGTTCTTTTTACAAACACATCATACTGTATGCTGCCATAAAAATAGGTCTACTCAGTCGATTCAACTAATTAATTACAGAACCCCCAGGCCATATTCTGAATATCTTTGTGAATTTGTGGATTTCATCTCGAACCTGGTTATTTCTTTAGACAAAGTAAATTAACAGAGTAATTAAAATCTCAAAGAGTTTGCGTCCATTCTAGATTCAGTAACAGTTAATCAATATGTAGTAGGACCCTTAATGCATACTTAATGCTATTGATCTTATACTAACACTCTGATTAAATATATAAAATATAGTCACATTTTCACAATCTGAGGCTCATCTCATTTAAAGTGCGTCTTACGAATAATGTACGCTCCCCGCCACACAACCCCATCAAATGTACAAATAAGTAGTATTTTAAACAGCATTGAAGGGGGAGCCTCCTGAGTTATAGAAAAATTCATAAATCTGCCAGATCAATGTATCTCTCCACCCTAATATATAATAAAAAATAATCCTAGGTTCTTATTTAATACTGTCTCAAAATTAACTAGGAATAAGACCACCACAGAAACTTGCACACCAATATGCTGTTGTAGTAATTACTTCATAAATTTTTTTTTTTCAGTGATAAAACGAAAAAATACCAGGCAAAAAAATTCAGACATTGAATTTAAAGCAATTCAGTTTGATAACTACTGTATATCAGAGCTGCCGTTGGAAAATTTTAGTCCCCTTTTAAGAGACTAAACTAATTTCATTAATTTCCTCATTACAGTTATGTACTACTAGATCATGTTCCCACACAGATAATACCACATACAGTATAACTGAACCTCTTCTGAAAATACTCAGTTCTTCCCTTAGTATTGATTATGATCTCAATCTTTTAAAAAGATAAAGAACCCTGACCTCAACCCCAGCCAAATATAGGTCCATTCAGTTTTGCTCATACAGTACCTACTTAGTAATAACATTTATGAAATGTATCAGTCGGGATTTAGGTCTCATCATAGCATAGAGACCACACTGTTTAAAGTGGAAAATTATGTACTACTGGCTTCAGATGAGAGATTAGTGATCAGATTAGATATTAGTGCCTCCTTGCTTGTGCTGCTTGACCTCACTGAAGTTTTTGACACCACTTACCATACTATTTTCCATGATAGGAGTGATCATTGACAGTTTGTAGATGTTAGAATTATGAGAATTGTGGTAGAAAAAGGTGCACAAGTAACAGGTCCTTATCCTTACCCTGTACACATCCTTAGGAAGATTGTCAAACAAGTCTGTTCAAGAACTTGAGAATGCTTCAGTCAGTGGGTGGGTTCAGTGGATCGGTCACGCCCAGACGTCTTCAATAAATAGACTAAAACTGTTGCATTAGTATTATCAAGGCACTTCTGAACCAGCAACAACATCAGAATTGTTCTATCAGGGCTCAGGAGAAAAGACTTGGAACACTGTTGACTGATCCAAAGTCCACTTTTCAGTTGAAAGTCAGTTTTACATTTCATTTGGAAGTCCAGGTCCAAGTTGCTTGAAATCCAGTGTAAAGTTTACATAGCTAGAGATGATTTAAGCACTTCATGTTTCTGTTTGCTGACAAGCTTTATGGTGATGATGATTTCCTTTTCAAGCAGGATTTAGCACCTGCACATGTTGCCAATAATAAAACTAACTGGTTTGCTGACCATGATATTGCTACTTTTGATTGGCCAGTCGCCCTGATATGAACCCCATAGAAAATCTATGAGCTATTGTCAAGAGGAAGATGAAGAAGCACCTGACCGAAGGCTGATATCAAAGCAGCCTCATCTTCAGTAACACCACAGCAGTGCCACAGGGCTATCTCCTCCATGCCATGCCGCAATGATGCAGTCATTTGAACTAGTGAACATATTTGACAAAAAAAAACCTGACATTTCTGTATTATAAATACTTTTTTGATTGTCCTTAGGACATATTATAATACTAGATACGACCACGACTTCGTTCAGTCGAATTTAATTGCACACTCACAACCACGTATTAGAAAAAATGTACAGCGTCATCTATTGAATTTTGAGATCAACTAATGATGTTTACAAGGTAGAATTTTTTTATGATATGAGGGCATTTGACAGTTAAATTTCAAATGAGCATTTCTTTTCTTTTCGTGGGCCAATTGCAATGAAATAAAGCCTATATGTTAGCTAAAGCTAGACAATACTCATGTGAAAAAAACATTAAAATTTGTTTAGTAGTTTTTAAGTGATGCATAGACAAAAAAAAGAGACAAACAGACAGACAAAAATTCCAAAATCCATCTTGATGTGTTCTATTACTCATCTTACGCCTCTCCAAATGATTTTTTTCACAAATATCTTCAATGTACAGACACGCTAACTTTACAGATTTATTATGTGATAGATTGGTACAGTACATGCAATTAGAAGTAAGGCTTCTGATTATACACTGACATAGTGGCCTTTTTGTTACATTGTAAAGACTCCAGTCTTTCATTTAAAGCTAAGGTAAATAATATTTTTAGGAAAAACCTTTTTTTAAATCTCGGAAATATTGCTAAGAAATATAAGGCCATTAAATGATGCAGAACAAATATTTCAGGCTTTTGTTCGCTCTAGGATAGATTATTGTAATGCCTTCCTGTCTGGAAGTTCCAGTAGGTGCATTAACAAGCTCCAGTTAGTCTGAAATGTTTTTACAAGAACAGGAAGAAATGATCACATTACCCCCATCCTATCCACACTGCACTGACTTACAGTAAAATTCTAAACTAAAAATATCACTATTGACCTAAAAGGACTAAATGCTATAACACCACACCTGAGGGAACTACTGGTATTCTATGATTTGCCATATCTACTTACAAGGTGCAGGTCTTTTGTTTGTTCCTTGTTTAATGAAGAGTGCAGCAGGGTGCAGAGCTTTCTTTTACAAAGCCCTACAGTTATGGAAAAGGCTTCCAAATAGAGTGGACTCAGACACTGCCAGTTTTTTTTTCTTAGGTAGAGGAGCATATCTAGGGAGTTCATAGTTATTGTGTGTGTGTGTTTTTTTTTTTTTTTTTTGGTAGAACTGGAATGTTTGGATGCTATCACCCCAACTCCCACATGTGCGCTCAGGTTTGATGACACTGAAGTGCCTGGCTACCTTATGTCCCAGGGTGCCCTCATGTCTGTGTTTCCTTCTGGCGCTGCCTCTTAGTTATGCTGTCATGACAAGTCCTGTTGTCGTCCCTGCTTGCACTCTGCATAAAATCCAAACTGACCTTATCCATTACGTGACAGTGGGCATACCTAATTATGTATCACTCCCTTTCTCTCTCTCTCTCTCTCTCTCTACTGAGCTATACATGGCACACCTGAGAATCCTGTGATCCTTACCAATTCTGCCCCCTGGAAATGCTTGAGTCATCTCAATGACGTTGGCGATCTCAGCACTCGGATACATCTCATCAGATCCTTGCCAATGGTGGCCCTCATATTTATCTTCTTAAAAATACATGACTACTGAGGATAGCTCAACTTAAACTGCATTTTTGGCTTTGAACTGCATTTTTGCTGAGATGACTTCTGACTGCAATTGCTCTGATAGTTTCAGGACTGAACTTGCCATGAACAAGTCTTTATCAGTGAACAGTTGGCAACCTCAACAAAGTGGACCTCAAGTTAACTAAAATGAATTTCCTAAGATGAAGGTGCACGTTTCGACCATAGAAGCATCGACCATTTCGACTTATGGTCCAGTATCACCCAAATAAGAATGAATTCTCTTTTGAGGCTGCTTCCTCTTAAGGTTTCTTCTTCTTGTCATCTCAGGAAGAATTTCCTTGCTACTGTCGCCTCTGGCTTGCTCATTAGTAATACATTGATAAATCTTTAAATGTATCAATTTTACATAATATGATTCTGTAAAGCTGCCTTTGACTTTATCTATGGTTAAAAGTGCTGTACAAATAAAATCGTAAAAAATGTGAATAAGTACTGTACATCACTGACAACACTTAGGTGAGAGAGGAGTGATAAATGTCAGCTTTCAGAAAGAACTGGATTGAAGATTAAATAGGCTTTCAAAGCAGTGGGGGAAAAATAGGGCTGCATGATTTAATAAAAAAATTAATCACACTATTATTTTGACACACACCACAATTGTGATTTAAACTGCGATTTATTAACTGTTAAATGTATCATTTTTTATTCAACCATATTTATCCAGGCTAACACTAAATAGTGGGTCAAATGATCACATTAGGAGTATGTTTGGCAATATTTACTGTACTAATCACCACAAAAAATATAAAAAGAAATTAAGAAATACCTAAAATTATTGACAAACTGTACATAAATTCCTGACAATTCCTATATTAACTGTAATAAATTGCACCTTTTTGATTTCGATTAAAGCTTTGCAAAGGTCCGTATTACAATTTTGGTCTTTATGTAATTAATTGTATAGCAATAGAAAAGGAAAAGAATATTCTTAAAAATATGCCACAGATTTTTCTTGAATTGTTTATCAAATCTGTGATGTTAAAAGGGTAAAGTCGACCATAACTGTTACTCTCTGCAGGAACTGGCAGTAATCACCACAGCCACAGGGTGGATGTGCACAGAAAGACACACAGATACACTATCTTATCAATTAAAAGTATATGAAATATTACCAAAAATGTCTAATATTTCTCTTGATTAAATTGTTTTTAACAAATATTACCATGAATATGTGAGATGGCAATGCAACCCAGTGTGTCACATGATTAATTATACAGTTTTACTTTACATTATATTAATTATTAGTATTAGTAGCAGTGCTTACAAATTCCATTTATATGTTTTTTTAGCTTGTGCACAATCATGCAACAACTAAAAGAAATATTCATGGATGTTTTTGTACAAACATATATTCTGGTCTTTGAATATTAGAATCATGTGCCTACTACTACTAATAATCATCATCATCATCATCATCATCATCAGTTCATATAGTGCATAGTTTAATCATCGATAAACATTCTTATCGTATTTTAAAATGCCAGAGGAAAGCTGTACATATTGCCATCCATGAAGAGATCCTTCAGTTGCAATGTGCACATAATTTAGCTTGCTGATTTGGCAAAAGTTATTTTGTAAACAGCTGAACTGTCCTAAAGACAGAATCTGCCAGTTTCTATCTTTAGGGCAGTTCAGCTGTTCAGGAAACATCTTTTGCCAAATCGGCATGCTAGATCGTGCAGGCATCAGGTTTTAAGGATCTCTCCGTGGACACACAGCTGTGTAGCATCGTTTTGGGTGAAATGCACTCCGTCACCCACAGGCTGAAAATAGGCCATTGATTACCATGTCTGCACCGTAGAGCAGGGCAAACAGAGGGTATTACAGTATATCCAGTGTTCATTTTACCAAAGCATTTTTCTGTCTTTAGTCATGTCACTATGCTCAAAGTCCTAAAACATGATTACGTTATATGCAATAAAGCTGGTTCTATTTAGCGCTTGCCTATCTCAGATTGTTCCCATCTCTCCACCTACTGCAGATGTGTGTGTACTGTATGTACGATTAAGGATTAGGGGCTAGAGCTGGATTACCATGAGTTCACAACTGCCCTCGTCTCTCAGAGGATAATGCAGATTTTATTAGTGGCTCTGCCCTTGGTTACATCATGACAGACTTTGATTTTGCAGGATTTTTGTGACTGAAGCTTTTTCTTCATGATAGTGGGATCTTTACACCATGTTAAGGTGATAATAACCATTAGGTAATAGTGAATCAATTTAGCTTTCCAACATCTTCAAAGATCCATATGCTATACAATATACTGAATGGATGTGTTAGCAGGCTGTAGGTTGAGGCTGTAGGTTTAATGCCACGATGCCATTGTGACATTGGATGGGAGGGCTGCAATCTAATATCTAATCTATCAAGAGCTCCACAATAAAGCTATTAGGGATGAGGAATGCATTATACCACATGTCACGTCAATGGTGTTATAAGAACGATGTGGTGCTGTTACACAGAATTTTAAAATAATCTGACTTTTGTAAAAGGCAAGTCTGATGTGCAAATCTGAAATTGGTGTCATTTTACTTTTGAAAGTGGGCTTAAAAAAGGGCTTAGCGCTGCTTGAACATGTATTCAAACAAGAACGATAAGATTTATTGAGATGGCATATTTTGTTTTCTCTTCCTGCATGGCATAGGTAGATGCTGTCATGCCATTTGGATGCCTTGCCCTGCGAGATGGGAGGACGTACAACAGCCTGTCAGACATCACCGATAAATATGAGATCGGGCAGGTCCTAAAGGCGTGAGTCTCACATCATACAATGCATATGAATTGCAACCTCACCTTTACAGTCTAATGACCTCATTACAAGGAAGATCTTCATTAACATACATTAATTGACATTGACACCTACTTTGGCAGACATGAATGATAAATTTAGATACACTCATGCTACATCATGTGGTTTGAAATTGAATACACCCCCTTTAATTATTGACTCGTACACTGGAATCAATATACATCTACAATCCATTTTACTTGCTAATGTCTACACAAGACTTAATGTCAAAGTGAAAAATTTAACAGTTAAAAAAGCACTAATTTATTTAAAAGTTGATCAACTACAATTTCTTGGTTTGATAATTATAGATTAAAACTCCTTCATTACAACATCCCTTTAACAACATCAAGTTATCCCATACAGGTATGTCAAATACACATAGTCAATGTCACTTCACTTTCCTACACCAGTGTAGAGTCACTGCAATTGACTTGATAGCTTAAATAAAAGGCTTTTGTTTGCCAGTGCAGATCGACACAAAGTAAGCATGATGCTCTCCCAAAATAACCAAACCAACAAAGCTAAGGAAAAGTGCACATCAGGTGAGGGATGTAAAAAGCTTTCCAAGGCTTTCAAGATGTGATAACATTATAGTAACATTGTTAGGACGTGGCACCACCCATAGTCTACGATACTCTAGACGTCTATGAAACTAGATGACCAGGAGAGAAGGCACTTGCTCAGACAGAGAGAGAGAGAGAGAGAGAGAGAGAGAGAGAACACTTAGAGACCTATAGAGTTTTATGGCCAACCGAGGAAAACAACACCATATTGAGCGTATATTGCAGTAATCTGGCCTGTAGGGTAATGTAGCAAGAAGAAAGCAATTTCTCAAAAAGGTCCATCTGGAATTCTGTTAGAAGTTTGCACAAAGACACCTGAGGCACCTTGCAACAAGCTGTAAGAGAGCTTAGTGTTCATATGAAACCAAAGTTTGATTCTAGGGATGAATTTTAAGGGGTAGTGGTGGTTCAGGTGGTTGAGGAACTGGGTTGCTGGTTGGAGGGTCTGGGGTTTAAACCCTCCCACTACCATGTCACCACTGTTGGGTCTTGAGCAAGACTCTAAAGCCTATACAACCCAGTCACTGCATGCATGAAATGGCATGGTTGCAACCCGGAAAGCAATTTGGCTTAAATCCTTTGCTCTTGTGAATCAAAGGATCCAATATGGTGACAAAGCCCAAGAAAAAAAATGGCATAAAAAGCTCATCTAAATTGTATATCTGGGCTTGTATAAAATGTCTTTGTGACAATGTCCATTGTTAAAAAAAAAAAGCAATTGCAAATTAAATTCTATTTAATGTCAAACATTATATTTGGTGAAAACCCAATAACACCAAACAAAGCAACACATCCAAACTTGGTGGAGCATAATGTAGGAAGCATAATGTTGTGCGGATCTGTACACCTTTATTTGTCAAGATCAATGAAAAGGATCAATGAAGCCGTGTACAGGAAAACTGGTGGAGAACCTCATGGGTCTGTTAAACGTCTGAAAATGGGTTGAAATGTCATTTTAAGAGGACAGTGTCCTGTGAAGCTGGATGTTCTAGAGTGGCTTAATCAAAGCTCTGACCTAATCACTAATGAAAATCTGTGGAATAACTTGATGGACCTTTTCAAAGAGGTGTGTGGGGGAGAAAAAGCTACCCAAAACGGCTGGTAGCTGCTGTCAAAGGCGTCTCTACTAATTATTGCCTTTGGGGGGGGGGGTGTATGCTTAGATGTCATTTTTAAAGGGGATGTATTATTGTCCTGTGCACTGTTTATCATGTATATGAGCACCTTGCGACAGACGGAATTTGTATCAAAGCCAGCACATGCTGCTGTTTTCTTTGCAGGAAGGAGTTTTGCGAGCTGTGCCTGGTAAAGGAACAGCAGACAGACAAGGTCTATGTGTGCAAGAAATTCCTCAAGAAAGATGGCAAAAAAGTGCGGAAGGCTGCCAAGAATGAGATCATGATCCTGAAAATGTACGGGATAATTCAAAAAACGCCAACAGCAGGTGATGGGGTCTGGGTCTAAAAGAAAAAGAGAGATATACAGTAGAAGGAGAGAGAGAGAGAGAGAGAGAGAGAGAGAGAGAGAGAGAGACGGTGATAGAGGAAAAAAAGAGAGAGGGAGACATAGATTGACAGATGGAGGAAGAAAAACAAAGGGGGCCATTTTGTAGTGAGTGAGACAGACAGATATGGTGAGGAAAGAGAAAGATTGAGAATTGGAGATATGGAGAGGCACATAAAAAGAAATAGAGAGAATCAGTCATCTCAACAATAAAAGCCAGAGCGAGAGGGCGAAAGAGAGAAAGATGTGGGAATCAAGAGAAAGAAACAGGCCACTTCTACCGTTCCAAGCCCAGCAGGTTGCTATATTTAAAGTAACTCTTCTTACAAGTTAGAAAATAGAACAACTATTTACTGTGACCTTTTCTTCTCAGGGTCAACCACCCAAACATTCTAAAGCTGATAGATGCGTTTGAGACCAGGAAGGAGTTTTACATCATCCAAGAGCTGTGAGTCTGACATCATCATTAATCCCTGCTAGAGTCCATGTCTGGCCACTCATGGAATGAAAGTACAGTACATCATGTCCTATCAAGTGTCTCTATGTCTCAGGGCCACAGGTGGGGATGTGTTTGATTGGATCCTGGATCAAGGGAACTACACAGAGAGAGATGCTGCCAATGTAATACGGCAGGTCCTAGAGGCAGTGGCTTACCTCCACTCCCTTAACATAGTTCACAGGAACTTAAAGGTAGGTTTGAGATTTATCTGCACGTCGCCTTCTGTTCTTACTCTCATTTACTACCAGTTTTGCGATATTATATCATCTTGCCAGGGATTAATTAGTGCTCAATGATTTCATCGTTAGTTTAAAACGTTGCTCTCGTAAACCTGCAGCTAAGAGAGGATGTGATTCATTAGTGGTGGAGAGGAGCTATTGTGGCATGTGCTTTTGTGTGTGAGGAGAGAGAGAGAGTGAGAGAGTGAGAGCACGGGAAAAAGATTAACCCAATCACTACAGGGTATGAGAAACGGTAATAAGAGATATTATCCTATCTCGTAGCCCTGCATGATTCATAAAACTGTACAACCATGATGTAACAGATGGCTCCTTATGGTTAGTGTTAATATGCAGAATATGACCGACTGAAATAAATAGTATTACAGCCCTCACTAGTCAGTCACATCGGCCTCTTCTAAAGAGCTCAACATGTGTTTCTAGTGCCCCCTAGTGCACCAACACAGTTCCTGTACGATCTGCTTCTGATGCGTTTCCCGACACTGCATGTCTGTTCAATAATTCCCAGGTTGCAGACGGCGCAATACGGTTTAGGTTTAGGAGTTGTCCATCTCAGAGCCCCGAGTTATCAAGCAGATAAGACCCACCTGTCCATATAAGAGCCCCCAAGTTATCAAGCAGAAGAAAAGAACTCACTGCTTGAGACTGGATCTCAATTCACACTTTCTCATGTGATAATGGATGCTATAATGGCTGTGTCTTTTTCAGCTGGAGAACTTGATGTACTACACAGAGAATAACCACAAGAAAGTAGTCCTCCGTGATTTCTATCTCTCCCGGTTTGAGAACGGCTCGATCACTGAACCATGTGGAACACCGGAGTATCTGGGTAGCTACATAAACTGGCAGATGATCGCGGGATATGATAGTGAATGCCAGAATATGTTTTCTGTCCATCTGCATGACTGTGTTTCTCTTTCCTTCCAGCTCCAGAGGTGGTGGCTCGACATCGGTACGGAAGGCCAGTGGATTGCTGGGCCATTGGGGTCATCATGTACATGCTGTAAGTTTGCATTGTACACAGTAGACAGGTTTAAGCCTTGAGTTGAATATAGTCCTCGGTATTACAGAGTTGCTAACAAAATATTTTGTGATTTTTTTTTTTTATTATATACAAAGGTGAGTCGAAAATGATCCGCACTCTGGCTATAGAATATATTTTAATTAACATTTAGAAAATACATCATTCCATGACATTTTTTTACATTCTTTTCAGAGCACTTTGTCCATCTGTCAACAAGCTTTCGTATTGCCTCATTAAAAATGTTTTAGGCTGAGTGGCGAGCCATGAATGCACTGCTGTCCTCACTTCTTCATCAGAAGTGCATCTTTGTCCTTGTAGGGCTGCTTTCAGGGAACTAAACTGGTGAAAGTCTGATGGAGCAAGTATAGGACTATAGGGAGGATGCCCTAACACCCTAAAACAAAGTTTTTGCAGAATTTTGACAGTGTGGGCAGAAGTTGTCATGTGAGATCACAACGCCATCGGATAGCAGTCCGCTCAGTTTAATCCAGTTGAAGTTTAGGCTTCAGCTCTTCAATAAGCATCTCACTGTAACGAGCACTGTTGATTGTTGAACCTTTTTCCTGATAATGTTCCAATATTGGTCCCTCAGAATCGTAAAACTGTCAATTTAAGACGTTTCATTGCACCGCGTTCCTGTTGCACCGTGTTCCAACAGGAATTTTAATATAACCGGAGCGTGGATCATTTTCGACTCACCGTCATAGGTTTGAACACACGTGTAACGCCATTATTCGACAAACGTCTTATTTTTAGGCTGTCAGGAAACCCTCCCTTCTATGATGAGACAGAAGAGGAGAACACAGATATGCACAACCGTATTATATTCTGCCGGATTGTTGCCGGAGACTATGAGTTTGACTCTCCTTACTGGGATGACATATCACCTGCAGGTGTGCAAAAAGACATTGTTCGGTATAACCCACTCGAATATGGAAAGCAATTCAGATAATTTCACTTTTCCTGCATTTACAGCTAAAGAGTTGTTGTGTAGGCTGATGGAGGTTGACCAGATGCTACGAATTACAGCACAGGATGCCCTGTGGCACGAGTGGTAAGCCGCATATAGAGTACTCATACTACCATATGGGTAATTTATTCACATGACCTCTTACAGAGCTCGCATTGCATCACATTATTATGTGAAATTGACAGGATCGCTGGAAATGGAGCCTCCGAAAAAAACCTGAAGGATGGAGTGTGTGCGCAGTTCGAGAAGAACTTCGCAAAAGCCAAGTGGAGGGTAAGGTCATAAATGAATCTCTGCTGCCTCTAGTGAATTTACACTGTCCTGTTGAATTGAAGTGTTAAAAAATATATATACAGTATATATATATATATAGATGTCAAGGACGGTTTTGATGAGAATGTGCATGACAGAATTACTGGTGATTTATAGAAGACTAAGCGTTCTGATTACTCTGTTAATCGTTTCCTTTCCCCTTGCATGGGATACCCAGGAGCTGAAGGTACTGTTATTCTCTGTCAAACAGGAAGGAGGCACTGACTCTTTTCTCTGCCATGACAATCAGACTTGAGCAATCATATCACCTCTAGGAAAACACATTACACAAGAGCGATAAGTGCAATTATAACAGCTTTCTAACACCTGCCATTGTGAGGAAATATGCAGTTCAAGTCTGATTGCTGAAAAGAGTCTTTATCTGTTCAAACCTCCCTCTGTCTGGACACCAATAAATGGCAAGCCTGTCACTGCCCAGCTACTCTCATATGCCTCCAATCATATGCAGCCCAGCTCTATACCCACACTAAGTTTTCCTAAACCCTCCACCGTCGCAGACGATACACGTAACGAAAGTCTCATTGAAGTGTCACATGTATGTGTGAGACGCTATCATGTGTCTGTGTGTCTGTCCTATAAGAGAAACAGGAGCAGGTCAAGGGACAGAGAAGTGAACAGCGGGTCATTGTATCACAACATGATTAACTGTGTCCCTGATCCATTGGTCTATTCTAGTCCACCTTGTGCTACTACCAAACTATATATACGTATACTTTATTCTAATAAAAAAAAAACATTTTCTTGTGCTTTTCACAAATTAGCATCTACAAAAAAAAAAAAGACTGTTAAAATGTTCTTTAGATCTGACATCAGTGAATATTCAGTAGTTTAGTGATGAAAGGTGTTTTCACATTTGTATCTTTTAATTAATGTCATGAGTATGATCTGGGTAAATCTTTTAGTTTAATGTTTAAAAAAATATTTCATTATTCATTTTTGCGATCTGTAGCCACTTGGGTTTGAATGATTTCTTCAATCAAAATATCAAGAAGAAGTACTGTTTCCTCTGCAGATAACACAAAGCCTTCCCTTGGTATTTTCAAATGGGAAATAATATGACAGGTTGGAAAAAAAAAAACATTTAAGTGGATAGCTTATTGTACTTCCTTTCTTTCTAGACAGCAAGGGCATGTCCTTGCAAACTAGTGATGTTTGCTCATTTGTTGGTCAAGTACTAACAGCATTATCTATTGACCATGGTCTTGTGTGTAGGACTACTCCTTTTCCCTTGTCGTCTTGTCAAGGAGCTGAGAAAGTGACTTTAAGGTGCAGTGCTTCGTGGGGGGGGAGGGGGGGGGGGGTAATGGGGAGAATAGAGAGGGGTGGCTGAAATTGTCATTCAGGCGGCACTATGTGGTGCTACTATTACGGCGGCACTGTGGCCTGGCACTTCCAGGGTCGAGGGTTAGAATCCGGCCTCAGGTAGGTGTGCATGTTCTTGGTGGGTTTTCACCGGGCACTGAGAGTGTCTCTGTGTGTGTTGGATTGGCTTCAATCTCCTGGGATAGGCTTCAGGCCCCTGTGACCCTGTTCAGTGGTAAAGAAGAGGAATGTTGTTATTGCTAAATCACTTTGTCAAACATATAAAGAGTTGGTGCACATACGGATGGTAGTAATTCTAATATTTCACTTAGTATTGCTTTTGTCATGATTGACTTTCACTGAACAAGACATGTTGCGATCTACCCTAAATGCCCTAATTGAATTTAATGGTGCACATGGTCAATTCATAAATTATTTGGGACTGGCACTTACAGAGCCCTGCCCTTACTACAGTTTTTTTTTTGCCATGAAAAATGCATTACCTTGTATACCTTGCAAACAAGGAAGTACTGCTGCCTTTGCAACAAATTCCTCCAGATGCAGCTGCTGCCACTGCAGATAAACCAGCCAAGCCTGTGTAAAAATGTAATATTCTTGGCCATGTTGCAGTGCCAGTAGCACAAGACTAATGGAGTTTGTTTGGCCAAAAACAAGCACTGTTTGCAGGGTAACGGCGCACTGAAGAGCAGAGCTTAAGGGAGCTTAGTAGCGTATAAAAGCCTTACATACAGAGTCGCACCCTGAAGTGCTTTCATTTGCTATTTCTCATTCTACAAGCTTGAGTGCTGATAGCCTGCCCCAGGAGTGGCTTATGATCACAGTGAACAGGCATAATGTACTAATAGTAAAGCTGCATTTGTGAAACTGAACTGATCTTTTACTTAAATCTGATAGTTATGGTTAGAAATCGTTGTATACAGTACTTTCCAGCTGACCTGGACTATACCACCATGTATCAACTGTGTTAAAAAGCCCCTTTGTGCACACTGAAACTGCAACCTGACTCAAATAGGCAGCAATGATTGATGTGGAAGCATTATGAGGTTAACACCTCCATTACAGAACCATATGGTACCCTTGTGAAACATCACTAAAGTTGAAATTCAACACTACTATTGCATGCATGTCAGAGTACTGGAAATATTCAGCTCAAACCAAACAGGACTCACTGGCAATTGGCAAAAGTCTTTTGCAAACAAAACAGATCACACAATTCACCTGGAGAAGCCACAAAAAGGGGGTGGAATACTTGCACTCACCCATCAACCACTTCAATATTAGCCAGTCATGGGCATCTGGAAGCTTACCTGGTTATCTCTTTCCACCTGCCCCTAATGGTGCAACTCTTCAAAAAGTTTCAGTCAGCTTGTCACCTTGTGCAGTTTTTGGAGACATGCATACAACTGAATTTTTCATTAAATAAAGGAAGAAAGTTCTTCGAAAGCAAGAAAACCAGCATAGTCTTGGAATTGGGCAGACAAGAGTAAAAATCGATATAGGCATTCCCGAAATAGTTATCAGCCAGTATAACTGCAGTCTGTGCAGCTTTATTGAAAAACATTGAGACAGCTAGGCAGCATATCTGAAGATGAATAGTTGTCAGATGCACCAAACTCAATTGGCTTAAATTGTTAATACATTTTAGAAATTTTTACTGGCAGTCATTATGGACAGATGACTTGGTAAATGACATGAGCTATGTTTGGTGATGAAAATGTGTCAATAGACGGCTTTCAAACCCTATCTGGAAGCGAGTGCCCAGTAGAGTGTAAAGACAGGTTTGCTGATCGGGTAAAGCAATAGAGTGCACAAACATAATTATTTGAATGCAGGTCAACAGGCTGTGTAACACTCACCAAAGTAATAACAGTCAAAGAATTTAATAAACCATAAATGTAATCCAAATCTACAGTTTTTAAAATAACAATCCCACAAATGCGTCAAATTTCCACAAATGTTATACTGTAGCTATTGCAGTGATTTTTGCATTTGTGGGAAATTTTTACAATAAAAGAGATTTGCAGTACGTTTGTGGCTTACGACATTTGTGGGCTGTTACAATGTTGGCGGGTGTTACAATGTGCCTTCTACCGTTAAATGCAAATTAAATTGAGCAATGGCGACCCCAAAGGAAGTGGTAATAATATTGCTACTTTTAGACACCAGATTTTACATATTGACTTTTGCTTAGTCAGAACCCCTGTGTTTTGTGGTAAGTTTAAGTGATACACATGACTAATAAAATACAATTTTGAGGTGATGACCATGCTGTTAGTTCTTGGCAAGGAAACAAGCAAACAGGAAAAACTCCACTAGCGCTGAAGGAACCCACTCTGGGCTGCCCTGAATAGTAAATCCATGATTTGTTGACTGAAAATTATTTTTTAATAAAATGTGAAAACACCCAGAATTCATTACATGTTCAGATTTTTGGTAAGATAAAAGCTGCCTGTTTTTTTTTATTTTCATGCTTTGTTTTTTCAGAAAGCAATCAGAGTCACTACATTCATGCAGCGTCTTCGGGCCTCAGAGATGGGCTCTGCAGAAGTTACAACAGAGAGAAAGAGGAGTGTCCAGGCGGATGAAGAAGGAAGTGAGGGAGTCACTACTGACTCAGGGGGATTGTCATCAGTCAGCATGTCCAATGAGGTGACAGTGGAAAGCGCACCAGTTGAGGTTAAAGAGAGAAAAGTGCAAGAGGAAAAGGAGACGCAAGGAGGCACAAATTTAGACACGTCAAAGCCACTGGCACAAACTAACTCCGCAACCCAGACACAAGTGGAAGAGCAAAACAAGTTGGGTGAAAAGAAAGCAACTGTGGATGCCTCTCAGAAAATGGCAGCTATGTTGGGCCAAGAAAAACCAGAGGCATGCAAGGAACCCACACCTAGGACATACATGAAATCCTTTGACTGCCCAAGAGGTAAATGTACTACAGAAAAAGAAGCCACAGACAAGAAAGTAACACCTGATAGCCGTCGCAGAATGGCTGCAAACTTGTCTCTGGACCATGGGTTAGGGCATGGTCCCAAGGTTGGTAGTCCAACTGTTGAGAAGAAACAGGGAGTAGCAAATGAGGAGCAGGCAGAGGCAGCAGATAAGCAGGAAAAATCCCCCAGGAGCTGGTGTCAGACCCAACTCCCTGAGACAGTAGCGGAGGGACAGGTAGGTCCTGGGACAAAAGGAGAAACTAGTCCTGGAGATGGGCAGAAGGAAGGAGATGGAAGAGACACGTCAGGAAGGCATGCACACAGTTTGTATGCTGGTATTGATTCTTCAAGTTTGGGGCATAAGAAGACTGTGTATGTGCAAGAACAGAGAGATGCAAGCCATGGTGCTGCTTGTAGGAATCCATATTGTTCTCCTTACTCTGTCAGCAGTGGGGCAGCATATGAAGATCTACAAGGAGAGGATGCCAGTACTGACTGGCAAATGGACAGCGTGATTGAACAGATAGAAAAGCAAATGGCAGCTGTACTTGAGAAGATTGAAGGTGACATGCCTTCCCTACTGGAGCACATCAGGGACTGTCCTGAGAGTTTGCCAAGAGCAAAAAGCGCTCAGTCCTCTCCTTCATTTCGTCACCGCTCCTCTCAAGACCGTTCTACTCCACCACCTCTTCCCACCACTCCACGGCCAACTATGCCCTCTCTACCACACCTCACCATTCCCCCACCTTCCTATCCACCTCCCAACCCACCCACTCAAACCCAAGGTCACAACCAACTCACCACTGAGCAGGATGATCAAGACGAACAAAGGGGAACGGCAAAACTGAGCCAGTCACCGAGAGGAGGTGTGTCAGGCAAATGCTTATGAAGCTCATGTGTGCAAATTCTAAATTGTAACAGAAGAAGAACAAGTCTTAGAATGAGTCATGGATTTCTGAGTTTGTAAAATCTAAATTACAGAGTAGTTTTTCTCCTCTTTACTTTTAGTTAAGAACAGTCATGACCAGCTGCATTTGTGCTTAAGATGGTTTTAAGCAGAAAAGCACAATTACATGGTCAAGTCTTTGGGGAGTGTTATGAACACAAAATTATAGAGTAACATCCCTGTATGTGTATTTTTTTCAGACAGTGCTTATATAAACCACATAACAATGGAACATGAGATGAAACTACTGCCTAAAGTATCTGTAAATATGTCTATTTGGCATTATAACACTTAAGAAAACTTATATTTTCCATAAATATTTCATGAACATAATCCATCTAAGCATTCGGAAGAAAGGGCGTTTAACTTACACATGACGTACACATGACGCACATTCTGATATGTACAGTGTAGAGTAAACCTCACTCTAACAGAAACACATGGGAATATATTCTTAATTCTTAATGTTAATGGTCATGTTAGTCCAAGTTACATGACCTACATGTTAGGTATCACAGTCGGGTTAGTGCACCATCACTGTCAGCTACCATTGATACACACAGCATTCACACTCACGTATAGCACACTGGGGCAACAGTCTGGAAAGAATACTATTTTGTAGAACTAGTTTTAAGAAAGTATATTTGCAATATCAATAAAAAAAAACTATTCACTTACTCTTATTCTGTATATTTCATCATGTACAGGACATACTTGTTTCTGCATGTCTTTTTAAACTATGTTTATGTTTGTCCTAATTGATAGTATCATAGGGAGGCTAAACAGACTTTCTCTTTTCTGATTGGTTGTGACATTTCTTTAGGCTACATATTTGGATGATGATTTGGTTCTCACTTTTGTTATTACACATATTACCGGTTTTATCAAATGTATAGTTATTTAAACTCCTTTTCAAAATGTAAAAAAAAAAAAAAAAACTTTGACATTTCCAAATGTAACAGCCTTACTTCTGTGTTCTGGTTCCTCTTTTCAAATATTTTTGTCATAGTGATGTGAATATTCTTTCAAAGGACTTTTGCACTTTCTCTCTCTGCAAAGATTTCAATAAAATCTAGATGGTATCACATTTTGATTGCTGTGTATGAATCATTCTTCCAGAATGACATTTTATGTGTTGTATTCAAGTTCTTTAATAGACAGAAATATTATATCATATGTTTTAGCACTAGTAATATTTGCACGCATGATCTTTGCATGCATACTTTAGAGACAGAGCTGTCGAGAGGTATGTAAATGTTTGTTGCTCAAAAGAAAATAATGATACTATGATACTACCTCATTCAGGAGGCATTGTAACCGAGTGTTTAACATTGCCACTTCCGGGTCCATGTAACCCTGACAAGGATAAATCATTTACTAAAGATGCACTACTAAACTATCTATCTATCTATTTAGCTACTGTATATAAAACAGAAATTCTGTTCGGCCTGTCTTAAGTGTTTGGGTGACCGATGTAGCAGGCGCTGGCTCTGTTTAGCAGGAGGCAGCTTCAACGTTTATGCTATACTGTGGGTACGTCACAGGCGGTCCTCACTGAATGTAACAGTAGGCAGCACAATATGACAGGCAGAATTAAGGACTGATGAAACCTGCGAATATAGTGCCCGGTAAACTCGCTGCTACTCCTCACGCTGCGCCAATGTTTCAGCAGATCCTGTGGATGCATTGCGGTCTGATCAGGAGTTTCATTCCCTCATATGCACCATCACCGTAAACGCTCTGCAGTCTGATCTGGGTTGTTAGCAGCTATGAGCTTGGCCTGACATACCCGTTTTTGCAATGAGGTTTATCCAGGACACATGACCCTTCCAAGCATCCTATGTGGCATGAGCAGCATGAGGACTGCTGCTCCACATGCTGCTCCAATGCAACGCCAGCCAATTTATGTCATGCTGATTATGACCTAAAAGGTCCTTTTACATTCAGCGCGGGACACCCATAACACACCTGGGCAAAAAAACAAACAGAATTTCTGGTTTATAGATAGATAGATAGATAGATAGATAGATAGATAGATAGATAGATATAATAAAAGGGTCATTGGTGGCTCAATGATAGATTTCTCACCTGCTATGTAGATGCCCATGGCTCAAACCCCAGCCACAACACTATATTTATATGTGTATCAAGACTAATTATATATATATATATATATATATATATATATATATATATATATATATATATATACTGCAAATATAGCTAAGTGCACCATGTCCTACTTTGTTCTATTTTAAAAACTTAAAAATGTCTCATTTATATGTTAGAAATATTGCAGGAAACATATTTTATACTAAATGCTACAATACAATTTATGATTTATTACCCTAAATTGGGTTTTGTTTTTTTAATATAATTTTAAGTGTCTTTAAAACAGTTGGGAACTTGTGTCTAAGTAGAACCCCTTGCAAGTGTTTGCGTACTGCGTTTCCCGCCATGCACAGCGGATGAAAACTATGGGCGAGTTCATTTCAACAGAAACAGGGGTGCTTAATCGGAGTGCAGAATAATATATGAAGTTTTAAGAGGTTATAATACGAGGAGGCAATATTTTATTTAATGTTACATGTTTAATAGTATTTCTACAGCAGTGTACGCGATTTGCTGTTCACATTTCAAGGAAACGTTAACTTATATTAAACGCATCCGTCCCACATTTGAGCAGTGGACCATTCTCAACTCAAACTCCGCACATGTTGCTGCTCCGCTATTGAACAACTGGCGAACAGTGCTTGCGCTGAGTGTGAGCGGTAACGGTACAGTCGGTAGCCGGTCAGGCGTTGGTCCATCTCCTGCACAGATTTAATATCACGGAGCTTTCGGCACTTCAAGAAACAGTCAGTTACATAAACAGTTTGATTAGTTGTTTTATTATTAATTGTTTTTTTCCTTTGAGAGGTATTCGTGCATTCAGTACCGTGGAAAGGCCTGGGTAATATCGGATGTGGTGAGTTCTGCATACTTATGTGCCTAGCTAATGCTAGCTTCCGAGCTAGCTAACGCTTCTGGAAGAATAGGTTGTTGCAGCCTGTTAGCTAGCCACACTCCGCCGCTTCAGCCTCAGTCTCCGTGCTAACCAGCTAGTTGGCTCTGTTCAAAGCCACACGGCCGCCTGTTGTTGTAAAGCGGTGCGGTTTTATCTGTCCTAAATGAACCAGGACTGAGGGTATTACTAAGCTGGCATACAAACCAGCATATGGGCTCAGGGATTATTTATTTAGGAATAATTCACAAGTTGGATAGGTACGTTGGCTAACCGAGCTAACCAACGTCTTTTTTCGGCTTTATGTGGAGCCAGATAACCAAAGCGCAACTCGTTAGCAACCAAGCTAATACATGCTTTTCTTTTCTTCTTCGTTTGGCCTTGTTAGCCTTCCTGATTACTACAAAACAGTTATTAGCTGATTAACCAGCCGTTTATTTCAAATGACAGACAATTATAGTAGTTGATGTTACTCGAAGAAAGAAATGTGTCACTGAAATGAAAGAAAAGCCCTGAAGAGTTTGAGCGTGCTCTTAGTTACTGACTACTTGAATGAACAAGCAGTGAACTGAGCAGCTGGTGGGAGAACTAGTGCTGTAAAGAGTAAACCGTGTCGGTTAGAAGCTAACGGTCTGGCAGATCCTGGAAGCTAGCAGTCTGCTCCTCATTTGTCTACCATCATCTAACTATGGGCGAAAGATCGACCCTGAGCTTAATTCAAGGAGCAGAGCGCATTCGCTTATGGAGTGAGTGCAGGTGTCCTGGAAAAGATGAGCAGAGCAGTGATGCTCACCTCTGTGTCCTCAGTAAACTAAACCAAGCCTGGATAAAATGATCCACCTGGGCCTTTGTCGGAAGACATCGTCCCCTCCCCCAACCAGCATTATTTAACATTTATTTTAAAAAAAAATCCTCATCCTGAATAGTGCTAGATCATTCTCAGTTCTCTTATCTTGCCTTTATTTCAGTGAGCATACTCCTCGGGCTTTATGTAACTTCTGATGGCTGTCACAAGCTGATAAAGTACAGTATTTATGCATTCTGTGAGATTATTTGACCCTAATGCTCCCAATTAAGTGAGCATGCTTTGGGGGTATTGTAGTCAAGTGGCTGGTATTGTATTGTAGTCAAGTGGCTGATGGATTAGATCATGTGGATTTCCAGGGGGTAGATATGTACAGTATGTGTGTGGGTAGGATGGATGGATGGATGGATGGATGGATAGATAGATGGGTAGATGGAGAATTTTATTAATCCCTGAGGATACGTTATAGTCATGTATACCAGAACTTACAAGCAACAATATGTAGAAGAATATTAAGGCCAAGTCAAAATTAAGAATCACAATGAAAAAAGGGTAACATTATTTAAAAAGAAGAAAAAACCTATGATACCTGGTTTACAGTGAAAGAATTAAAGTGCATTAATGAGGTAAAAGCATTATAAAATTGTAAGTTTTGTTTCTAATTACATGTGCATTGATTGATGATATATATATAGGTGGGAAGATAAGTAACTGAAATGAGCTATGAACTATAACATGCAATATGTTTGTGAGTTCAACTAATTGACATTTGTTGTTTTATTCATTCATCTATTTTTTTCAGGGGTCACTGGATGGGATGGTCTATTGCAGAGCTCTCTTGTTTTGTTCTCTAGCATGAGGTTTTTCAATTCTCACGGTCTTGCTGGTATTAAACATGTACTCAAGTTGATGTGCATCCTGCACATCCTGACGCAGCTTAGGGCTTGATAATTAGTTGATTACTTGAATCCAGAATACTAGATGAAAACTGGTGATCTAGTGCACAGCTAATCTGTCTCCAACATTCAGTGGTTACTCAGGTGTGTAACAAAAAAAAAAGGCGACTGGTGCCTGAGGACGAGGTTTCCAAACTTAGGTTAAAGCTTATAATGCAAAATATTGGCCACATTTAATTTAATAATAAAATTGCAGAGTACTTCAAATTGAAATTTTACTTGTCACGTACACAGTACGATATGCAGTGAAATGCTTAGGTGACTGCCCTGACCTTAATACAAGACTATTAATAGGAATAATATTTTTAAAAAGTTACTTTATCTAAGAAAGAATATCTATATAGGAAATAAATATTAAAACAAAAGTAAATTTGAGATATGTATTAGTTAAATTTAGTTTAAAATTCACTTTCTTATATATATATATAATTCTTTCTTAGTTAAATTTTTTTATATATAAATGTAACTAAGAAAGAATCAAATAAAATATCTGTATAATACAAAATATACACTAAAAAACCTAACTACAATAGAAAATATAGAATTGTGAGAATGGAGTGAACATAAAATAATGGAATGTCCAGGGGTATGCAAATATGCAGTAAAGTGGCTTGTGTGCATATTTAAAGTGGCTTGTGTGCATAATGTCCATGAGTGTGCAGTGACCATTAGTGTGGCGAATGTCCAGAGTGAGTGAGTAATACTTGGTATTAAACAAGTTTTTGATATGCATAAGATAAAATGTAAAAAGTATAGTGATTATTGTAATGTAAAGAGACAGATTATTTTTTATTTGACAAAAAAAAACTTTGACAAAACTATGCAAGGTTTGTGTGTATATTAAAGTAAGAGATGAGTATGCAGGCCGCTTCAAATGTGGCGCCTCATCAGTAGTTCCTGCATCAGTATCAGTTCTTACGTTGAGCTTTCTGCTCATGCGCTTCCCGTAGGTTATTATTTTACATTAGTTTGTGTGTTTTTATTATTCCTCTTTGTGCATTTTAAGTGGTGAAATCGGTGCTAGTGAGTGTATTCCGTTACATGCGTTGTATACATTGGCGGTAGCATGCGCTGACAGTTATTTCCGAAAGTCGAAGCGCGACTGGCCAATCACCGGCACGCATTTCAGGACCTCTTCCTGAGAGCCCGCCTTTTCCGGGTGGATATATTGAGAAACTCCGCCCCTGCGCTGTAGCTGCCATTTTGGTTTTGTTCCGTGTGCTGAAGTGAAAGCAGAAACGCGATTAGTTATACGGCGCAGAGAGAAACGAGCACGGTGACTCGGCAGGATAGCGACGGCGGGACTTTCTCGCACTAACTTGGACACAGAAATTAAAAGAAAACGGCGACACATTAGTATTTCTTTTTGTTGTTTTTTGCTTTAAAAATAAAAAACACCAGCAGCTCGTAACGTCGACGTTTGGCACGCGGATCGGTTTTGCCGACACGGAGAGTGGACAGAGAGAAGGGTTATTGGTAAGGGGGAAACCATTCAACTTGGTGCTGTTCATTTATTTCTGTCACTCGCTGCTTACTTTCTGTAAAGTGTTTATTTAAAGATGCACAGTGCTCAAGGACAGATGGCTTTGCTTAGGCCACCTGGATCGACGCCTTCTGTTAAAAAAAGGAAAGTTTACCTTTTTGTGATTGTGGCTGACCAACTTCACTACTGTCAGTGCGCTAGCTAGGCCTCAATCCTGAGTCAGAAAAATGCATCTGTCTTTAGCTGAGTTTTTTAGCGGAACCGAATCGCTTGTCATTTTGCCAAATCACAACGGTTAACCACGAGCAACTAACAGTTAGCTACAAATTTGTGCTAGCCTGGATTTTGCTATCGGATTGTGACTAGCTCGCGGATGACTGATCATCTGTTCATCGTCAACACGGAAGTGCTCGGCATAAATCGCTGAAATGGAGAGAAAAGCGAGTTGGCAGGAAAAAAACGCACAGAGCAGGTGTTGGGCGCTTTTCAGATCAGTGATTTCATTTCTAGCTTTAACGTCGGCATCAGATTAAACGTGTATGTTCTGATCCCGTGAAGCATGATCGGCTTTTCTCTAAATGTCGAGATTGTTTTTAGAGAGGTCGTTTTTGTCGTGCCGTACTCTACTGTACTGCGGATTTTCCACGTAGTAACGGAGCTAGGACGCGCATATTTCCGGCGTTGTGATTTAAAAAAAAAAAAAAATTCAGTTTCCAGTTTTGAATTGAAGTATTTGTTTTTGTGATCTACCCAAAAGGCCTCAAGAAATTATCAGTACTCAAATGACCACGTCAGGATTTATTAATAAGACACTGAATAAAAGTTGGGCATTCTAAGGAGGTTATTAAACACAAGTGGTGGTGATGAATCCAGGGATTTGTGCAGGCATAATGGACGATATGTAGTCCATAAACAAAAGCGGTTCTGTCCACAGGCTATTTATAGCAGGTTGGTTACCTACAGTCTGCGGCACAGCGCAGCCTCTGCCCTGGTATCATCACTCGGGCCTGGCACTCGCTGTGCTTTGCTCTTAAATGATGCAGAAGACCATGACGTACAACTTCTTGCATTTACCCTTTAGTTATAAAGACCAGAAAAAGTTTTATTCACTTTGCATATATTTCTGTATGTCATTTATAAAATTCTCATAGCCTGTATTTTTATTGTATTTTTTTCTTTGGTGTGTGTAGATATAAATAGAAGTAGTACTACAGACCCCTGGGACACACCTTTTTGCCTGCATTTTAAATTGGACATTTTCTAGTCCACAGTTTGTTGGCCGATCATTTCAGGAACTGTCCAGTGCTGAAGCCAAACACCGCAGGTTATTTCGATTTATGTAATGATCACAGCTAAAAGTCTGAAGGCCTGACCTGTTTGGAGAAGTGTGCAAATTGCTGACCCTATTGGTGAAATTAATTTCAGACTTGATGGGTAAAGAAAATGAATGATGCATGAAAATATGGTTAATTCCCATAATTCTTAATTTTAAGGGTTTCAGAAATGGAGAAAAGTATTTGTGTTGTAAATGCTTTCCTGTGTCACAAGAGCGGAAATTTAATCCTCCATCTGTCAGTCACAACGGCAGAGACTGAAAGTCACAATGATGTGTGAATTTTTCAGTCAGTTTGCATATGAGATATGCATGTATAACTTGTATACAGAATGTTTTGTCCTTTTACATAGTCAAGTTCTGCATTTAGAAAAAAAAATTATGAAAGGATATCTCAATTAAGATCCACAGCAAAGCAGTGATTTACTTGCTGCACCCTAGAAATATGCATGTGTTGTAACACAGCAGGTGATGCCCTGCTGTGCTCATTAGTTGGACCATTATCCAATTTGAATTCTGCAAAGGTGTTTAGTCATAATAAGCAAAGACATAATGACTAAACACCTTTGCAGAATTCAAATTGGATAATGTTAACTTTAATAACTTTGATCAGATAACTTTGGGAATAAAAGTGTACAACGCGTGTATGTAAAATTTTCTTTCCCTAGTCTCTTACTGTAAATTATGCAATTGATTTGTAGATGTCCAGCTCGCCGCTGTCCAAGAAGCGTCGCGTGTCAGGATCAGAGACGAAGACGGGATCCCACTGCTCCTCCTCAAACTCTGTCAGAACCGAACTATCCCACACACCAGCTAACGTGAGTTCTCCTTAAATCTACAATGCAGTACCACACATTGTGTTCTAGGGATGCTCCGATTGATTGGTCGCCGATCATAATCGGCCGATAATGGCTTTGGGAAATTTGATTGGCAGTCTCTATAATGGCCGGTAAAGAGAAGCCGATCAGATGACGCAAACCTTTTTTTTTTGCGAGACTTTTTTTTTTTTTGCGCGCTGCTAAAATGGCTTCACTGGTCTGGCAGTTCTACGTCTTGTGTGAAAGACAATACCTTAGCAATCTGCAACCTGTGTAACAAGCCAATTCCACGAGGCGGGAAGCACCCAAAGCATTTTAACACCACGAAAAAGCATTTTAAGGTTAGTCACATAAAGGAACATGAGCAGTTTTCAAAGTTGTCTGGCGCTAAAAGAGCGGGAGAGCTCAGCAACTCGCGTGCCGCCACTCACTCAGCTGTCGGTAATACCACAGAAATATCTCACCTACGCATTTCGCTCGGTGGCCGTAAGCACTATTCATCATGATTCACCGCGGGTTTTGGCACAGTTATTACGTTTCCATCATTCCGTGTGAAAAATTAAGCATGTTTAATTTTTTTTTGGCGTTCCTCGCAGATGCTTGCAGAACTTCCGGCGACTCACGTCGTACTTGTCTATTATTTTATTTAATTTTATGCTATCTACAGGAAAGTTGTATTTGTCAAGCTCGAAGCTGTTCCCAATTACTAACCAAGCACAGGCTGCTCTGTTTTAAGTTGACGTGTTGCACATGTTGCTTGCCTATAAATACAGTTGTCAATTCATGATATTCCTCTTCTTGTAATTTCAGTACTTAATTTACATTGTTGTTAGATACAGTTTAATGAATAATGCTATTTAAAGTTAAGTTTGACAAGGCTTCAAGTAGACCCTGCAATCGGGTGTCGGTATCGGCCGATACAGCTTCTAGTTGATCGGTGATCGGCCTCAAAAATCCTGATCACCATTGTTTCAAAGAGAAGGTTAGGTGATGTGAATGGGTTGTAGAGGGCTGGGTTGTGGTTTAAATTGTACATTGCAATTCATGAACTATTTGGCTAAGATTGGTATGACATTTAGGTACGACACGCACAATAAAAGTAATTTTTTTGTACAGACATGTTGTCACCTGAATCTGCTAATAGGGCCTGCCTCCTTCAAAACCTCCCTTTACCTCCCCTTTCAGTTGGGGTGTATTAAAATTTCATAAGTTTAACCTTTTATTACTTCAGTCACAGAGCTCCCTCATATACAGTTCCAATTCATTGAACTGTACATTTAACAATGACCTGGAACGCTGACGTACTGTAGATGGGTGCAAACTAAAATCATGCTGAGTTGTAGAAAATCTGAAATGTCTCCCAAAATACAACTAATTGTACATATTATGAATAATCTTTAAAACAGAAATTCAGTTTGACCGTTTGCCTGTTTGTGCCCTGTGTGTGTCACAGACGTCCCTTAACCAATGTAACATTAGGCAGCGTCATCAACATTTAATGTCATTATGAGGTAATAATGTATCTACATTTGATTATCAGATCATTAGGTGGATGTTTGCGGGTGGGTCCGTGGTAACCTCTAGTACCTGCCATTAACATTAATAGAGAAGCAAGGAATACTGCTAATATTTTAGGTTACTTGCTTGTGTGTTTCTACATGTGATTATTTAGTGTTAATGTCATAAATGGTTCACTAATGCAGATGTTTCATTCTCCAGGGCATGGCTAAGAATGGAAATGATGCTGAGATTGATGAAGGCCTGTACTCCAGACAGCTGTAAGTTCTAGATTAATTTACATTTTATACCCATAGCACATTCTTACTTTTTGGCCTGCAGTTCCATGGGAGAATTGGCAGTGATGTCTGTAGTCTGTCAGTGACCATGGCTGATATTTTTTAGGTATGTGTTGGGTCATGATGCTATGAAGCGCATGCAGAACTCCAACGTGCTGATTTCAGGACTACGTGGATTAGGTGTGGAGATTGCCAAGAATGTAATTCTGGGTGGAGTCAAGAGCGTTACTCTGCATGATGAGGGAGTGGCAGAGTGGCGAGACCTCTCCTCACAGGTTAATGTTTCCCTTATCTCAGGGACCATTGCAGTATTATTTGGCATGTATTGACATGACAAGGATATAAACTAGTTAGTTAATTAGATTTTTGATTAGATTTTTTCCAACTCCCTAAAGTCCCTGTCACTGTTTCACTGCATTCATTCAACAAAATTGTTGGTACCCTTCGGTCAATGAAAGAAAAACTCACAATGGTCACAAAAATAACTTTAATCTGACAAAAGTAATAATAAATAAGAATTCTATGAATGTTAACCAATGAAAGTCAGACATTGCTTTTCAACCATGCTTCAACGGAATTATAAAAATAAATGAACTCATGGAACAGCTGGCCTGGACAAAAATGATGGTACCCCTAACTTAATAGTTTGTTGCACAACGTTTTGAGGCAATCACTGCAATCAAACGATTCCTGTAACTGTCAATGAGACTTCTGCACCTCTCTGTAGGTATTTTGGCCCACTCCTCATGAGCAAGCTGCTCCAGTTGTTTCCGGTTTGAAGGGTGCCTTTTCCAGACAGCATGTTTCAGCTCCTTCCAAAGATGCTCAATAGGATTGAGGTCAGGGCTCATAGAAGGCCACTTTAGAATAGTCCAATGTTTTCCTCTTAGCCATTCTTGGGTGTTTTTAGCTGTGTGTTTTGGGTCATTGTCCTGTTGCAAGACTCATGACCTGCGACTGAGACCCAGCTTTCTGACACTGGCCAGCACATTTCTCTCTAGAATCCCTTGACAGTCTTGAGATTTCATTGTACCCTGCACAGATTCAAGACACCCTGTGCCAGATGCAGCAAAGCAGCCCCAGTACATAACAGAGCCTCCTTAATGTTTCACAGTAGGGACAGTGGTCTTTTCTTGATATGCTTAATTTTTCCGTCTGTGAACATAGAGCTGATGTGCCTTGGCAAAAAGTTCCATTTTTGTCTCATCTGTCCATAGGACATTCTCCCAGATGCTTTGTGGCTTGTCAACTTGTAGTTTGGCATATTCCAGTCTGGCTTTTTTATGATTTGTTTTCAACAATGGTGTCCTCCTTGGTCGTCTCCCATGTAGTCCACTTTGGCTCAAACAACGACGGATGGTGCGATCTGACACTGATGTTCCTTGAGCATGAAGTTCACCTTGGATCTCTTTAGAAGTCTTTCTGGGCTCTTTTGTTACCATTCGGATTATCTGTCATCAATTTTCCTCCTACGGCCACGTCCAGGGAGGTTGGCTACAGTCCCATGGATCTTAAATTTCTGAATAATATGTGCAACTGTAGTCACAGGAACATCTAGCTGCTTGGAAATGGTCTTATAGCCTTTACCTTTAACATGCTTGTCTATAATTTTCTTTCGAATCTCCTGAGACAACTCTTTCCTTCGCTTCCTCTGGTCCATGTTGAGTGTGGTACATACCATGTCACCAAACAACACAGTGACCACCTGGAGCCCTATATATAGGCCCACTGACTGATTACAAGATTGTAGACACCTGTGATGCTAATTAGTGGACACACCTTGAATTAACATGTCCCTTTGGTCACATTATTTTCAGTATTTTCTAGGGGTACCATCATTTTTGTCCAGGCCTGTTCCATGAGTTTATTATTTTTTTTAATAATTCTGTTGAAGCATGGTTAAAAAGCAATGTCTGACTTTCATTGGTTAACATTCATAGAATTAAAAAAAAATTATTACTTTTGTCAGATTAAAGTTATTTCTGTGACCATTGTGAGTTTTTCTTTCATTGACCGAAGGGTACCAACAATTTTGTCCACGTGTGTATATTTAGCAATAGAAAGCATGTTGTGAACTTTGATCTATGTTTTTTTTTTTTTTCTAGTTTTACCTGCGTGAGGAGGACCTGGGTAAGAACCGTGCTGAGGTCAGTCAGCCGAGGCTGGCGGAACTCAACAGCTATGTTCCTGTGACATCTTACACTGGGGAGCTCAGCACTGACTACGTGACACAGTTTCAGGTACTACTACATACAGACGCGCGCACACGCAGAGTCATAAAAGGGAGGGGATCAGGTGTGCTCTAGCTTGCTTTAAACTTTTGTGACTGAAACACTTGTTCAGTTAAGTCATAATTTAATTTGGAGATTTGTTTCAATGTCTTCAAGTGATTTAAATGGATATTGCCCTACAATTAGTCCTAATGTACTGTAAAAAAAAAAAAAACTTAAACATGGTTTCAAAGTAGCTGTAAATACATTTTAATGTATTTTATTTGACTAGTTTTAGCACATAATAGAAAATATGAAGCTTTTTCAACCATTTCCTTTACTGAACAGGGCTTTTGGTTGATTTCTGGCTAAATGTCCATGCATTTAAAAGGTGTCTCAACTTTGTGTGCTGTGTTGCGTCATCCTTTAAAAATTTTTTTTTTTTAACTACACTCCTACAATTATAACATTTATTGCATTGTCATCTTACTGCTTTCATTACTATCTGCAGCATGCTGCATCTTGTACATAGTACTAGACACATCCACAGAGTCTGAGATCTCTTGCTCTTAAATGGTGGTCAGAAATAACGAACATTGGGCAAAGAGGAAAAGCATACACAGAGTGTGACCACCAGTTAGGTTTCAGTATGTTATTTATTACATAAAAAAGACCATTGTTTGCCCTCTTGTTTTCATATCACTTTTTCCCCTTACTTTTTTATTTTTGTTTTATCCTGCAGGGGGCATAATTTAACTTAGGAATTTTCACATTTGATCAGACCTTTCCTGATTTATCATCTTAATCTAAACTAAAAGAGGAAATTTTTTTTACTTTTTTTCGTATAATTTTTATCGAAATCGCACCAACTAAGAAGTTCCACATATTATGAAAAGCACAAACTGTGCCACCACAGTTAACAGATTCAATATTTCCAGTAATTGAGTAAGGTTTGATATAAAAAATAAAAAAAAATAATAATGACATGGCTAAAATAACTGCGCACAAAGTAATTATCCAAAAGTGTATATTTGCCCACCTTCTTTAAAAGTCTGTCTGGGATGCCAACTGCGTTTGAGATGCCAGTTGACATTCAAAGAATAAGTTAGTTCTGGTGGTCGCACATGCTCTGCAGAGCAACACAGTTTCACACCTCAAACACGCTCTTTAGAAAACCCATGAAGATTAACCCTTAGAACTTAAGCGACATGGATACATCCGATAACGCCGGATTAACCAATGATGGATTTAAAAAAAGAAGATAGAGAGAGAGAAAAACTGTTTATACGGAAATGCTGCTGTTTTTTTTGATGGGGGACGTTTCAGATGATGTGCATTTGGGTTTTCTGATGCGTCATGCAGAGCCAAAGTTATCACTGCTTTTAAAACACACATTTTTACTGCTATGGGAATATGGAAAGACATCACAGAAATATAGAACTCAGAAAATGCGCTTATTACTACTAATGTTTGACCACAAAAACGACCGAAAGCAACCATAAGAAAATGTGATCTTAATGTGTGCCATTTCTTTGCTTATGTGAGCCCTTTAATAATAGAAAAATAAATAAATAAATATTTATGCGCTCATTCATGCTAGTTTAGTTTGTAAAAATAAAACTCATTTAGTTTGTCTCATGGCATGGTTGTGCTGAAAAAATCAATATTGCACAAACCTGACCCCATATAGTAATCCAAAAAAATGACTAAAAATGCTCTACGTTTAAGGGCCATGTACTCTGACAAATAGTGCCATTTTTATACATCTGAATGTTTGCAAGTATATTTAAGACATATACTTGGAAAATACTGCAAAATGTCACAATATTTTTGTTCCCTGCTTACACATGTATAATATATGAAATTGTTTCCTTCTGACAGTCACATGTTTGGTGTTGCAGGTTGTGGTGCTGACCAACTCTACACTTGACGAACAAAAGCACGTTGGTGACTTCTGCCACAGCAAAGGCATCAAATTGATCATTGCTGACACACGTGGACTGTTTGGGTAAGATGTTTTGGGCATGAATAAGCAGCTAACATGCACAGCTAATGTTCATCATACTCCTGGTACATTTATATGATAACTAGCCACTCATGGATATATATCTATCATGGTGGATTTGTCATAATGGCTTAATACTTATTTGCTAAAAGGATTCTAGGAGTGTGTCCAACTTATGCTGAAAGCCAATTCAAAGTGGATGTACATTGCTTCGCTAAAAAAAAGGAAAGAAATTTAATATCAAACTATTCTGGTAGTGTTTGAGCATGCTCAGTTTTTTATATTGTTTGTGAAATGGACAGGTGTTTATCACTAGCCAAAACAATTTATTTTCTAATTATATCATTTTCATACTCCACATGTATAGGCCCACATTTATAGACTTTCATTCATGCGCACTTGTAGTTCTTGTCCGACATGATGTTCAAGGTCATGTTTTGTTTTTTGACAGGCAACTGTTCTGTGATTTTGGAGAGGAAATGACTGTATATGACACCAATGGAGAGCAGCCTCTAAGTGCCATGATCTCTATGATAACAAAGGTAAACCCTCTCAGCCTCTTATGTCTTGTAATACTGTATGAACACAATCAGTAAAAAAAAAAAAAGGCTGATACATGATCAGCAGTGATGATTGTAACAACTCATTCCCTATGACTCTTTAGTCCCTGGTGTTATTCATAATCTGTATTGTGCTCATCCAAAATTAATATATTGGGTGACAATGCTATCTGTCAGCTAGTGTGGAACTAAGAGTGTGGCTGTTTAACAGGACAGTGCTGGTGTGGTAACCTGTCTGGACGAAGCGAGACATGGTTTCGAGAGTGGTGACCATGTCACCTTTACAGAGGTGCAGGGTATGACTGAGCTTAACGGTTGCCAGCCAGTTGAAATTAAAGCTCTTGGTGAGTAACTAAACATCTAAAGTTTAGGAATTTTAAAAAACTAATAAATTGAGTAGCTCATGTAATGTACACTGTTCCTTTGCAGGCCCCTACACTTTCAGTATTTGTGACACCACATCTTTCTCTGACTATGTGAGAGGTGGTATTGTGACACAGGTCAAGACGCCCAAGAAAGTGGCTTTTGTAAGTACAAGTTTGTGGTTTTGAGCAAAATACAACTCTACTGCTATGGACCATAATGAAGTATCCTGAGTCGCAATTTTCACGTTGTCCTCTTGCAGAAACCAATTTCATCATCGATATCGGAGCCCGAGTTTCTGCTGACTGACTTTGCCAAATTTGATCGCCCTGGACAGCTGCATGTTGGCTTCCAGGCACTGCATGCCTTTGTGAAGAAACATAAGTTCTCCCAAAGCTTGGAACCAGGTCTGTTTTTCTCTTTTTTTTTTCTTTTTTTTTCCTTTTCTTTTCCCCGCCTATACATTTCCCAGATGGAATTGTGTTGTTTCCAGAACTGCAACCAGTATTTTTTAAGGACTATTCAGTATTTGTGAAATCTTAGGAATCAAGTAATTACACTTATTTAAATATATACATAATAAATTAATAGATTCCCTTTTCTTTTTTTTTTTCTTTCTTTTTTTTTTTTTTTGCAAAGACCAAAAAAACTGTAGTTGTGGTTTCTTTCATTTCAAGTTCAGTTCAATTTTAGTTCTATTAACAATGGTCTTTGTCACGAAACAGCTTTACAGAATCTAAAAGTTATGAAGAGAAGTTTGAAAATTATAAAAATATATTACTTTGTCCCCTGGCTTGTGGCAAGGAAAAACTCCCTATGAGCTATTGGAATGAAAATAGGAAGAAAACTTGAGAGGAACCAGACTCGGCAGGGAACCCATCTCCCAAATAATGTGTTTGCTGCGGAGTCTGGTTCCTCATGTGGGCGATATCAGGTAGATATAGCAAGGATTAAGTGGCAGTCATTCTGTGTGTTGGGGCACTCAAAGTTCAGTATAATGGGCAATGTGTGTAAGTTAATAGCAATATGGCTTCTATATTGGTGCTTAATCCAAAAAAAAAAAAAAAAAAGAGATGTATATTATTTATTTTTTAGAATCCTATGTAAATTATGGAGTGTTTGGTCGATTTGTGTCTAGCAGAATGAAAGTTATATTGAGCTCATTTGAAAATGGCTCTACCTGTTTGTTTATTTATTTATTTATTTTTATTATTTTATTCATTTGTTTTTCCCCTGCAAAAAAAAAAAAAAACAATCTCGATATGCCGTTATATGATTCCTGTTTGAGGTGCAGCTGACTCAGCAGACACGTTTTCTGTTCCCTGCAGTCAGATGCAGATGAGCTGGTTGCACTGGCAGGGGAAGTGAATGCAGCGCAGTCTGGCTCTGCCAAGCAGGAGGAGCTGGACCAGGCACTGCTGAAAAAGCTCTCCTGTGTTGCATCTGGAGACCTGGCTCCTCTCAATGCCTTTATTGGTGGGCTTGCTGCCCAGGAGGTTATGAAGGTAAGAAAGTTTCCTGTTATTTTCCTTTGTACTGTTTCTGTGCTCCTACCGATCAGATGGTGCTGCCCTTGCTTTTTGTCTTTAAATTAATGAAGTAAATAGTTACTCATAACCATAACTTTGATCTTGACTTTAGGTTTTACACTTGAATTCTTTGGGGAATTGTTGTAACAGCCTCAGTTTCTTTACTTCAGGCATGCACAGGCAAATTTATGCCCATCGTTCAGTGGCTGTATTTTGATGCACTGGAATGTTTACCTGAAGTTGAAGATGTTGTTCTCACAGAGGAGGAATGTGCACCTGTAAGTGTAATGATAAATTACAATTATAATAAAATTTAATAAATTCATAAATTGTTGCTCTTGTTTTGTCAGACTTCATATTATGCATGAGCTATCAAACTTTGACCTGCTTTTTATTGTCCTCAGAGAGGCTGTCGATATGATGGACAAATTGCTGTTTTTGGGTCCAAGCTGCAAGAACTGTTAGCTAAGCAGCGCTACTTTTTGGTGAGTTCTATTTTTAGCTTACTCATCTGACTTTTTTTTTTTTTGTATTAAATTTTTTTCATTGTATCTTCTTGGAAACATGGTTGAGACCAGCCAGTTAGTTCTGCCTTGTGTGGTATAATAGTAGCTTTGTTTTGCTGCTTTATTTCAGGTGGGTGCAGGAGCAATTGGCTGCGAACTACTAAAGAACTTTGCTATGATGGGTCTGGCCAGTGGGGATGGTGAAGTCATCGTTACTGACATGGACACAATTGAGAAATCAAACCTCAACCGTCAATTCCTTTTTAGGCCATGGGATGTCACGGTGAGAGCTAATTTAAGCAAACTTTTTTTTAAACCAATACTTGTTACGGTGTTACAAGTTCTCCTTACTTGGTTTGTTGTAAAATTCAGTCTTAATTTAATGGTATAAATAATTTGTTCTTATCTGGTCACCCTAAAAATTCTGTCTGTGTGTTTCCTGTGAGTGAGCATGTCCCTTTTATGCACAATTTAGAATCAAGAATAAGGGGGTCTAGTTGTTTTTGTTTCAGGCTTCAGAAAACATCATCTATTTGACACTGAAGTCGAGGGTACTTTCAGAATTTGGATCATTTGCGATGCGTTTCTGTAACTTGAAGTGATATTGACAGGAGGTGACAATTGCCTGTTGTGTGTCATGTTTTTCTGACGAGCAGAAGATGAAGAGTGAGACAGCTGCTGCCGCAGTGAAACAGATGAATCCAGCTATCCATATCACAGGCCATCAGAACCGTGTTGGGCCTGACACAGAAAAGGTCTATGATGATGACTTCTTTGAGAGCCTAAATGGAGTGGCCAATGCATTGGATAATGTGGATGCACGTGAGTATAAAATCTAAGCCATTGATAATCTATGATAGATTGAAGAAATGTCATCAAATTACCAGTTATTGGTAGATAAGGACGTCTTTTAAAACCTAACGAGATCAGGCTGTATACGAACAATCTCTCATGCTTCACCCATTCTGTTTAAGTCATCAGTCAAAGTTGTAGCACAAAATGGTCTTTTTAACACATTAAAAAGTCTTTTTTTTTTTTTTGCTCGTTTTTTTGACATGAAATTGCACCAGAAAGAATTTATCCCCAAGTACAGTAAAATACTCCACAGATGCTTTCCTTGATTGGTGTGAAATGTTTTATACTTTTAAATGTGCTCATTTATTTGCATATTTTTTCTGTTCTCATGTATTCCCCCTCAGATGTTCATTCATGCATTTAATTCGTTATTTAAAAAAATTTCCATATAAATATAGTGCTCAGTGCTTAATGTGACATAAAAAAATAAAATAAACCCTTAAACCAAATTAAGCAAATATTAAGACTTTCGTGATTTAAATTCATTGGTGGTTATTCAGCCTTAAATGGATGATCTAGGAGACCGGCACCACTTCTTGACAAGTTAGTGAATCTCATTGTGTATCTTCTGCAGGTATGTACATGGATCGTAGGTGTGTGTACTACCGTAAACCTTTGCTAGAATCTGGTACACTGGGCACTAAAGGAAACGTACAGGTGGTCATCCCCTTCCTCACAGAGTCTTACAGCTCTAGTCAGGATCCCCCAGAGAAGTCCATCCCGATCTGTACGCTAAAGAACTTCCCAAATGCTATTGAACATACACTCCAGGTGAGAATGTTGTGCTAAATGCATGTTTTTGCTTAGATACGTGTGTTGGTGTTAAGGTTGTATGGTCACTGTAGTCAGGTTAATTTAATGCTTCCTCTGACTTTGTTTTCTCAGTGGGCTCGTGATGAGTTTGAGGGTCTTTTCAAACAACCTGCGGAGAATGCCATGCAGTATTTAACGTACGTCATTAATGTGATTGTCATTGGTAACGTTGAATCTTTGATCATTCTTGTGGTTAAAAGAACGATTCTTCAATTTTCATTCCACTCACAGAGACCCGAAGTTTATGGAGCGCACGTTGAAGCTACCCGGTGCCCAGCCTGCAGAAGTCCTGGAGGCTGTGTATAAGAGTCTGGTTACGGAGTGTCCCCGCAGCTGGGACGACTGTGTAGCCTGGGCACGCAACCACTGGCAGTGCCAATACAGTAACAACATCCGGCAGTTACTGCACAACTTCCCTCCCGACCAAGTAAGAAGTTTTCTGTACACTCTGGTTCATCTTGTCTAAGTGGTATTTAAGACCAGCCATATCAAAATAATTTTCTAAATAAAATATTGCACTATTTTTAAAAATGACCCTAATCTGCAATGTTATGCATATTTTAACTTTTTTCTCTCTGTTTTGCAGCTGACTAGCTCTGGAGCACCTTTTTGGTCGGGACCTAAAAGATGTCCTCACCCTCTAGAATTTAGTACCAGTAATGTGAGTGTCTTGATGAACAGTCCCCCACAAAACCCCATTTAGCGTATGTGTAGTATGTTCTCGAAATGCCGCTGTGTGACCAAGCTACACTGAAGGATTTTATTGTATTTGTCTTAGGATCTGCACATGGACTACGTCATTGCTGCAGCCAACTTGTTCGCCCAGACATATGGCATGCAAGGTTCCACTGATCGCGAAGCCGTGGCCAAGCTTTTGCAGAATGTCAAAGTACCAGAGTTTACCCCAAAATCCGGAGTTAAAATCCATGTATCTGATCAGGAGTTGCAGAACTCCAATGCCTCTCTCGGTAAAGATTTTTTAATTATTTATTTGAACGACAATGAAAAGAAGCAACATATCATTTTGCCTAATCCAAGATTAGCTTAGTTTTGAGATTTAAAAGTTTTGTAAATCATTTTTGCTGTTCTTTTATAGATGATTCAAGGCTTGAGGAGTTAAAAACCCTCCTGCCTTCTTCAGAGGGAGCAGCCCAGTTCAAACTTTGTTCCATAGACTTTGAAAAGGTACAGCACTCAGTTCCTGTATACTTAAAATCTCAACAACAATAAGAAAAATAATTTGTGTAAGAACTTCCTTTAAAATTATTCCTTTTCATGTGTGTATATAAAATTCAGGATGATGATACAAACTTCCACATGGACTTCATTGTAGCAGCATCCAATCTGAGAGCAGAGAATTATGACATTCCTCCTGCAGACAGACACAAGGTGAGTAATAGCTCCCCCTGCATTGAAACATAAATGTGCCACGGTCATCATTTGTGATTTCCCCCCCCCCCCCCCCCCCCCCTCCCCCCCTCTCTGTCTCATACAGAGCAAGCTTATTGCTGGTAAGATCATTCCTGCCATTGCTACGACAACAGCTGCAGTAGTCGGCCTGGTGTGTTTGGAGCTGCTCAAGATCGTTCAGGGTCACAAGAAGCTTGAGACGTATAAAAACGGCTTCATGAACCTTGCCCTACCTTTCTTTGCCTTCTCTGAACCCATTGCTGCTCCTAAGCACAAGGTATGTTCCTGAAATTACCCTGACAATTGTGTTAACGTGCTGCACACTGTTTGGATACTCGTTTGAATGGCCATATGGTTTGATTATATTAACAGTACTATGAAATTGACTGGACTCTATGGGACCGCTTCGAAGTGAAAGGCATTCAGCCGAGCGGCGAGGAAATGACACTCAAACAGTTCCTAGACTACTTCAAGGTATTTCTGACTCCTTCACCTCTTTTGTTCTAGTCATAATTTCCCATAGTCTTTGGATGCACAATGTCATCTATTGATTGATTGTTTATTCTCCTCTCCAGAACGAACACAAGCTGGAGATCACAATGCTCTCTCAGGGTGTGTCTATGCTCTACTCTTTCTTCATGCCTGCTGCCAAGCTCAAAGAAAGACTGGAGCTACCGTGAGTATTTTCCACACCTGGTTACATCAGATAACCTATTCAGATCTAGTGCTGTATATTGTTCGAAAAATTTGACTTCGATAGCAACTTCTGAACTTTTTTTTTTTTTGGTACCGATTTTGTAAGATCCATTTTAATAAAAAGTTAAATGTATTGGAGACATTTTTCCGTGGCTCACAGAATATTAGCAAGAATATAAATCAAATGAAAGAACACTTCTATTCACGTTCACCACCCTGCATGTAAACAATGCTCACTTACTGTTGTAATAATCTGAACCGGTCGGATTATTACAGACAATTGGCATGTTCAGTGAATGTTGCTCTTTCAGCGCATTCATGCACAACAGTTTATTGTTGATGTTAGATATTGAAGCTGTAGTTTAATTGAAGGCCTTCATATTTCCTGATGGTTGCTGTACCTCTTTAACCTCTAAGTAAATATAGTTGAGCTTTCGATTTCTTTGGTTCTCTCTGACCATAAGCTAAAGCTACATTAGAGTTCCAGGTAGGTCACTGGCAGCACACCTAATACATTAATGTCAAACTTATAAATAACCCTTTGCAATCAAGAAAGGTTGGCTAACATTTGCTTTATGAATATCTGGTGATGGAGATTTTGAATGAGGTTTTTAATGTTTGTGAACTTAAATGATGAGAGGAAAATACCTGTGGAGCCACACTTTTTATCACATAGACATTTTTCCACCTGCTATACGGTGCATACCTCAAAATAGAGCACACATGTGAGATCTCTGGTTGCTATATTCACCATGCTGCATGCTTACTGGCTCATTGATGAATCTTAAATTTACCTCCTTGGGTATCAAAATTTGGTACCAAATGGTAGGCTGATTTACTTATTTATTTAATTGATATACTGTGGTATCAAAGCAATTTGGTCTGTACTATAAAAGTTTCAAAGTTCAGTACACAACTCTAGTCAGATCAAAGTGTTAGACAAAATAATTTTCAATTGTTTAATTGGTTTTCTAATTGAGTATTAATATTTTTCTCCTTTCTCCCTTTTGTGTTTTATTAAATTTTTTTTAGCATGACTGAGATAGTAACAAAAGTGTCAAAGAAGAAGCTGGGGAAACATGTTAAAGCACTAGTGTTTGAACTCTGCTGCAACGATATGACTGATGAAGACGTGGAGGTGCCGTACGTCAGATACACTATTCGCTGAGAGGACATCCAAGGTGGAGGGAGGGGGTTTACTAGTGGATTCGGGAAGTGGATTAAAAAATAAAAAATTATCAGTTGGTGTTTGAAACAATGGGGCCCAAAGTTTAAAAATTAAAACATGATCACAAGTATTGGTTTAGTTATTGACTTGAGAACTTTGTGTCTTTAAACCCAGACCCCAATGGTCATACTCCTCCATTTTTTTAAAATGATGGCTTGTTGACATGTTTGAGTGCGATTTGGGGGAGATGTGAATGTGCATCTTTGCAAATGAGTGCTTTGACTGTAACTGTTATTTAAAGCTGGTTCTAAAAATTCAACAGAGATAAATATTCTCATCAGCAGCCGCCAAGTGTTTAAAAATAAATAAATGTTTTTTTTTTTTTAAACAGACACTTAATTTTTCTCACTCTACTGTTCTCAGCCTTTTCTTCTGTGATGGGCAAAGTCTGGCTTTGTTTTTAAACACTTTCGTGCACATGGTATACAATCGAACGATGCCAAAAAAAGAAATAAAATGAAGTGCATACTGGAAGTGATGACATGTTAATGTAAGTGCTTTAATCTTGCCTCACTTGTTGACATCATTTGATGCACTTCATAGCCTTGACGTGGACTATATATAAAATGTATAATGGCATCTTGACCACAAGCTGGTAGGTGTAGGTGGTGTTACTTGACCGGGTGCTACTTCTGGTTAATGTGTCCAGGCATGTTAGTCCCCTCACTCTGACCCCTTTCTCCTCCGTGGGTTTAGTTGGTGTGTCTTATTTGCTTCTCTGGCTTCTTCTTGGGTCAGGGATATAGAACCTGCACATAATTTGAGGACCCCCCCCCCACCCCCCCCCCCCCCCCTTTTTTTTTTTGTGGGGTTATGGCGCACACCTTGTTAGGACAAACTCTCTTCTTTCTACTTTGTTAACCTCCAGGAAACATTACAGTACAAGGTGATTTTATTCTGTAATGGGAGCACTTAGTCTGGTTCTAAAAGTGAATAAAGTTGTAAAAGTTTCTTTGTCGTGGCCTCTTTTATTCTTGAAATGCAGAAATGATTGTCAGAATGGGTGTATAATGACCTCTAACCTAACAACGAATAAAGATGCAATAGTTTTTGCTTTGGAATGTCGATGTTTGGTCACTATGTAACAGCATACACAGAAAGAAGGGTTATAACATTAGATAATTACTAAATTGCTGCATCTGGTTGAGTTGACCAAGAGTGCAAATTCAACATGCAACAAATGAGCTACACCTCTTCCTGTTTTAAAATCTACCGAAACCCATTAAATGTTCATACAAGATTAGAAAAGTTTAGAGGAAAAACTGAGCATTGCACCAAAAAAGCAGCACGATGCCGCCTAAAAAGTAAATGTTTTAGTAACTATGTAAGACTAGGTGATGTCTTCTCATGTCCCATCATGTGCATTGAACACAGGCTATCTAATATGTTTCTGCTGGTAATTTTCTGACCTCGTTTCTACAATGTGAATCACTATATTTAACTTCCTCATATGTTTACTACTCATAATGTGTAAATGTGTTATAAAAGCAGTTCTTAAGCCAGGGTCTAAATCTGCTGTGCTAACAGGAAGCAAGAACTTCTTTATATACAGGATGTGGGTTTCAGTGTAAGAGGAAGAGAGGAGGTGTAGAGCTGGTAGCACACCAAAAATTCTGCTCTCTTACTTTCCCCGAAGAGGTGGGACAGGTGTTTGTCAGACCCAGAGGACTTTAGAAATAGGGTTTTGGTCGTATTTGGATTCAAGTGTTAATATCTAAAGATGTTATGAAAGAGACAAAGATGGAGCTGGAAGAGACGGACACCATTTTGTCACCTTCCTGGTAAACCTTCGTTATTTTTTCTGGCCTTTTTTTTTTTTTTAATGATATTTTTGTTTAGGTGACTGCAAAGTTGTGTTGATTATTGTGTTCATTATTTCGTAGCTTCCTAATTTACGTCTTTGTTTTAAGAGTAACTCCCAGATCTCGCACTTCTTGTATATATCTCACACTGCTTATAGTGTTTAATCAGTTTTATCTTCTTCCTATTTTGATTGTCAGGTTTCGCATTAACATGACTTTAAGGGTTACATCTTAAACATGTGATTATATCTTTGCCTATCTAACAAAAATTCTTTGGCAACGTATAGGTCTCCTGTAGCAAGAGATAGACTCCTTACATGTGCCAATCTTTCTGATTTTGCAGGGGTAAGTTGGCTTTTTTCTTTTCTTTCTTTTTTTTTTTTTTTTTTGGCTACACCAACCTTCCCGCAAACTATGAAGGTTAGGCCTAACTGTGTGCCTTTGAGCCAAACCAATATGTTGTTTGTTACTTTCTGAGCAGAAAAAAAGGAAACAGGACCCAAGCAGTGATGCTGAATTTTCAGCCCGATCCTCAGAAGACTATGTGAGTTTTTTTTAAAAGCATAGAGTTTCAGTATATCTGCTGAAATTAAGAGAAATGGTCCGGCTTTTGATTACTAACTTATTAAAATACTTTGCAAATGTATTTGCAGCTTATACCTTTAGGTGCATTTTTGGTACACGGGTCTCAATTTCTATTGTATATTTCAAATCCTCCTTACATGGACATAATGGACGCTCTTGGCTTCCGTCAGTTACAAATTCTCTTCATTTTATCTCTCGTTTTCTGCTTTGCAACGGAAGTTCAGGCCACAGACTTTGCTTCTGAGACCAGGTGACTGATTCTCAGCACAGTGGTGTTTTTCTTTTTTGTTGTTTTTCTGGTTGATCTTTCTAATGTACTAACTGCTCCAAGTCGAATAATCTCGCGTTAAATTCCGAAAAGTTTTTGAGAGCATTACCAGGAATGAATTAAGCTGCTGTTACTCAGTTGTCAGTGTGAAAATGCCATTTTACAATTCGGCTTCCTGTGTCATACCGGAAAGAGGCCTCTCCATGTTCACAGCTCAGCTCTCTGCTATGTTTCTCTCTTATCTCTTGCAGCTAGACACGCTCTCTTTACCACACCATCTCTTTACCACAGACACACCATCACACAACCTCATGTTTTCTTCTTTCTCTCTCTCTCTCTCTCGGTCTCTTTCCATAATTACCAGAGCATCTGCACTGTTCACCATGAACAGTGGGTGTTTATTTTAAGTAGATGTGAATGTAAAGAACAGTGCAATAATCTTTAAGAATCATCACAGAGTGGTTGGTAGATTTCACAACGATCTTGTTTTTTCTTTCAACCCCTTATTATACGCTCAAATCTTATGGTTTGTTTGTTTTTAACAAAATGTCTGCTTTTTATTTATTTATTAGGATGAAGATGACTTCCCCACTGAGCTCCCACATGACTCTGAGGTACGGTTAGACGATGTAGGGTGTTGAGCGTTAATGAAGATTGAACTGTGGCGTAGTGATATTGAGCTTGTCTTGTTGCTTGTGTGGTAGGGACCTTGTAACAAGAGGGTCAAACCAGTGGACAGGAGTAGTGGAGTTACTGGTATTATAACGCCAGTGAAGACACCTGCACTGAAACGGTTGGGACAGTCCATCCAGGTAAACCTCAAACTTTTTTTTTTAAAATAAATTCTTGGTATATCCTGCCACTATATAAAATCAACAAACAATATATACACATAGTTTTAATATAATCTTTCATTTAGGAAAAATCCTTTTGATACTTTAAATCATTTGAATTTAAATAAAGTACATTTTGAAAGAAAAAGTAGTTGCTATAAAGACAAATGGTGTGCATTACAGTACATTATGGAATATTATATAATAATATAACATATATTATAACATTTTTCCCTTCACTGCCAACATCTTTTAAATATTTTTTTTATTATCCCTTTTATTTTGGGATAAATGTTATCCCACACTTTCTGCCTGATCTTTTTGTGCAAAAGTTTCAGAAAGCTTTAACTCGACTATATGAACTTATGTACCTCTATAGAATGCAGGTGTTTCCTGAGTTTATATGAGTATCATAGTTTCATAGTATATCAGTTAAGATGTCTGTCTGTTTATACCCCCAGCGGTCCATCAGCTTCCGCACGGAAGCGCGCCCGATGCCACCGATGGCGATTCGGACTCGTCAGAAGGCTTCTTCTTTCCCACGGCGACGCAGCAGCCAGCTGTGGAGCGACACCGTGGACAGCCTGAGCCAGGACCTTAGTGCCAAAGAGATTAAGAGACAGGAGGTACAGCAGGACAGCGGTCAGGGGATTACAATGCAACCAGGGTCAAGATCTAGAATGTGTTCAGGATTGCAGTAGTAAACAATGATTCATACTAGTGAGTAGGGATGGGAATCACCAGGGGCCGGCTGATACGATGATATCACGATACCGAGGTGTCGATTTCATTAGTGTTGCGATTCTTTTAGTACGACTATAAATATTCCAATTATATATATGTATTTAGATATATATTGGATTTTGTTATGAATCAAAGCAAATAATTTGCTCATAACACACATGATGCTGTGCTGCCTGGCACAAAGATTTTTGTTTCTGTGATGCATGAATATTTAGTTCCATCTGGAGGTCAGCTCATGTTCATTTCGCTCTCGGTAAACTAAACCACTCCCATGCACCACGAACGTTTCTACATATTTCCAAATCTCTAAAGGACTGCTGAGCTGATAATGCTGAGCTGATTAACACAAAGGCAGTGGCACTAAGGGATGCGTGTTACGAAACAGGAAGTAACTGAGATGGCTCAGAGGCCTTGTTCTGTTTTTCAGGTTTTGTCAGACCTCAGCCGAACATGTGTGTGTGTGTGTGTGTGTGTGTGTGTGTGAAGAGTCACACTTTTTAAATGGCCTTTTACACTGCTGCACAAAGCTTTATTATGCAATGGTTACACATGTCAATGCTTTAAAGAGTTCCGTATCACTGTATTGTTATTGTTCGTACATGTAACAGTATTATTACCAAGTGACTGATTTTAAAATGTACGGTAACAGGGTTTCCTGACGAATGCTAAAGCTAATCATTAACACCTTCGTTCAATTTGACGTCCCTGAACACAGTGCAGGAATGGGGATTTTATTTTCCGCTATGCAGTTAATTCACTTGTCATTCATTTTAGTTTAATTACGTTCAGGTGACATTTTTGTGCCAGCACTTTGAAACCCATAGGAATTCATTACTCTTGTGTCGCACACAAACAGGTGATCTATGAAATGACGCAAGGAGAGAAGCAGTTGATAGAAGACCTCAATCTGGTCAAAAAGGTTTGTGAAATCCCCTAGCCGTGTGTTGCAATTAGTATCCTGCTTGTGCTCTGTTGGTTAATACTTTGTCCTCTGTGGTTCCAGGTTTACTATGAGCCAATGCTGAAACTGGACATCATGACTGAAAGTGAACTGGGGCAGATATTTGGGACTCTCGATTCTCTGATTCCTCTCCATGAAGGTGTGTTGGTACACGGGGTACACCCGTGCTACACATGACAGCAAAGATTTCCAACATCGTTTTGGAGGTTTTAAAAGCAGTGGAGAAAGCAGGTTTAAATTCTTGCTGGAACTATTTAGCCAAAAGGTTAAAGGGATTAGGAGAAAAAAAAAATTGGCGATGGTTAAATCTTGTAAATGTTGCCAGTTTCTTTTTTTTCCCCCACCACTTTCGCTGCTTTAGAATAGCCTCAGCTAAAGAAATGTTCTGAGGTCGAATCCCAAATGTCGTAAAAAAAAAAAAAAGATGTCACTACAGTATGTAGTGCCCTTGTTCAGGGGTTAAAGATGGATTCAGCCTGGTGTTAGAGGTTAGTCAGTTTTGTAGCTCGCATTAGATCAGCATTTAGGTGAGTCATGAACCTGGCAGTGTGCTGGTGGAGTAGGAGCACTGAAAGATCGAAACACGACACGGACGATTCAGAGACGATTGGCAAACTGAATGGCTTAAGATGGCAACGTCTGCAGATGTGTTTTCTTCCTGAAACTGATTTTGTGACCGATTTTGAACTGGTTTCATTCTAGTTCTTTTAGTGGTACGCAGACTTTACCATACCAGGTGTATTTGTCTATATTTTGCAGATTATCCAATCTTAACGAAGCGAAATCAACATAAAAAATGGTTTAGAATTTGAGAGAAATGTTGAAGGTGTTTGGGTTCTGTACATGGATACATAGGTACTGTTCAGAAAAAATACAATTAAGACTCGTGAGAGTTATAAATGTAATGGATTGATTTCAAAATAGTAGGACAATAGATTAAAAGATGAATCTAGATTATTCATAATACGTTTTTTTTGATGTGGAGTTTATTTAGTCTTTATTTAAACTGTTCTTTCAATGTTCTGACATTATTGTTTCTCTATAACATCTTTTATCTTATTAACTTATAAACTTATTAAATTTACTTTTAAAAAGAATTGTTTTTCAAATTGCTGTGATATAAGGAGAATAAAACATGACCGGTCTCAGTAACTGATTTCAGTTGGGTAGCATTACACCAGTACACAGTTGCTTAGGATTTTTTCCTTTAACAGCACCCCTCATCATGATCTATTCCTTACACACCTCTTTTAAAACAGAGAAACGCCAGCCTTTGACTTGATGTTATTTAGGTTTTCCATTCTTAACATTTGATCATTTACTGTTTAGCCAATTGTGTTACAGATCATGTTTCTGTGTATATATGAGGAATATCTATGGAATTGAACAACTATGTCTTATAGCTTTGAAATGAATTCCCTGGTATTTCCAAAGAGCATATAAACCTTAGCACTTCGGCGCGGTTTAATAATGTGTTTGTGCTTGCAGAATTTTTGATTCGTCTGGAAGGGCTGCGAGGGTCAGAGAAGACAGTTGGGGAGATCGGGCCGACCCTGCTGGATTGGGTAAGAGCTATCACGCAAACTTTTTTAAAAAGTTTGAAGATAAAGGATGATTCTGACAATGCTTTCCTCCCTTTTTAGTTTCCTTGTTTGGATGCCTACATCACTTACTGTTGCAACCAAGTGGGTGCCAAAGCTCTGTTAGACCAGAAAAAGCAGGTACGGCGTGTTGAAGAGTTCCTCCGCTTGTGCCAAGAGTCATCCTTCAGCAGGAAACTGGACTTGTGGAACTTCCTGGATCTGCCACGCAGTCGCCTGGTGAAGTACCCGTTACTTCTGAAGGAGATCCAGAAGACTACGCCGCATGATCACCCTGATGAGGACACGCTACCACAGGCCGTGAGTTCCTCGCTGTGAATGCTAGGGAATACGTATTAATGATTTAGGCTGAATGAATTAGAAAACGCTAAAGAGAGACAACTAACGCAAACCACAGGATCTCAAAATGAGTTTTTGCTTTTAAATGTGCAGGATGCATTTACAGCATTTATTCATTATTTAAAATACAAAGAGATTTGTATAGTGGTTTGAATTAGCTTGCTAGTTCGGTTATATTTTATGATCCAACTAAATGAGTTTGAAATTATTTTGAACAGATACAAAACACATACAGTCGTGTTCAAAAGTTAGTACCCCCCTCCTTAAATTCTAAGTGTTTTTGAGTAAAAGTATAATAAAAATCATCTAATCGTATCAGATGTTATACAACCCGAGACAAACAACAACATATAACCATGCAGTCATTTATTTAAAAAAAAAAAAAAATTATGAAGCCAAAAAGGAAAAATCGTGTACAGGATTAAGTATCCCTATAAGGCTTCCACAGGATTTAAGTGGGTAAGATGCAGCAAGTCTGGAGCATTCAGTTGTGTGTTAACACGATGCCAAGAGGGGAAAGACAAAAGCAGTGCTCTTAGAGAAGCAATTGTTGCTAGAGATTAATCTGGAAAAGGATTATAAAACCATTTCCAAATAATTTGCAGTTAAGCATTTTACAATGAGAAAGATCCTTCACAAGTGGAAACCAGTCAAGGCAGTTGCTTCCCAGGAGTGGACGTCCCAGCACATTCACCCCAAAGTCAGACCATGCAATGCTCAGAGAAATGCAAAAACAAAACAAAAAAACAAGAGCTACATCTCAGATCCAGCAGGCCTCACTGAGCATGTTAAAAGTCCATGGTTGCACGATTATACAGTAAGAAGACTGAACAAGTAAGTTTTTTTTGCAGTGTTACCAGAAGAAATCTCTTCTGTCTAAACAGAACATGACTGAGGTTTGCAAAACTGCATCTGAACAAACCACAGTGCTTCTCGAATAATGTCCTGTGGACAAATGAGACCAAAGTGGAGTTGTTTGGCCTTGGTGCCCGGCGCCATGTTTGGTGAGAACCAAATAGCATTTCAGCAGAAACACCTCACACCCACCGTCGTGAATGGTGGTGGAGGTGTGATGATTTTGGACCACAGGACCTGGGCACCTTTCACTCATTAAGTCGACCATGAACTCTTCTTTATACCTGAGTATCCTTGAGGCACATTTGAGGCCATCTATCCAACAGCTAAAACATGGTTGCAATTGGGTCTTGCAACAAGACAATGATCCGAAGCACACTAGGTGAAAGGTTTTGGTATGGCCTAGTCAAAGTTCAGACCTCAACCCACCCGAAAATACTGTGGTGTGAACTTAACAGAGTTGGGCATACGCGAATGCTCAAAAACCTCAATGAACTGAAGCAATGTTGTAAGGACGTTTGAAACAAAGTGATATGAGAGACATACAGGAAATAATTCTTGCTGCTGAAGGTGGATCTACAATAATTATTGCTGCTGAAGGTGGATCTACAAGTTATTGCCCTGATGATATTTCTTTTCGGCGTCATTTTTGTTTAATGAATAATGGCACAGTGAAAGATTATGTTGTGCACGCCTAATGCGGAGACTGTCTATGATTGGATGATTTTTGTGCCATTAATTAACACACAAAAAAAACAACAACCTAGGATTAAAAGAAGGGGAACTAACTTTTGAACATGCCTGTATAGCTGGTGGAGAGGAATAAAAAAACATTACACATTTCTAGTTAAAACCACATTGAGGTTGTGGAACTGTCCAAGCCAGAAATACCGCTTTTTCAGGCTTAACGTTAAGGATTATTTTTTATTAAAATTCATTTAGATGTACTTAATTTTTTAAAACATTAAACATGTTTTTAGGCTATGTCAGTTTTGGGTTTAATTATAAATATATAGTCTGGGATATGTGGAGCACTAAATAACTATATAAGAGATGGAGAACATTAAATGACGCACAATGAATATAGTGGTATTTTGCTTTTGTTTTCTATTAAGGTTTCTATTAATTTTGCATATTGACCAAAAGAGCTCATTTTCTGTAAACGCACAAAGTTAACGTGCTGTTTTTACCTCTGTATGCAGATGGAGTTAATCCAGAGCATCATTACTGAGGTGAACCAAAAGACCGGTGAGGCTGAGTGTCAGTTTTACAAACGAGGTCTGTGCTACCCAGAGGAGGGTCAGCGACTTCCAGAGATTCATGCCTCACGCTTTCTCTACTGCCACGGTGAACTCAAGAGCACCAAAGGACAGGTGAATACAGTCTCCTCATACTTTCTGTTCTCCACCAATTCATTTCATTCTCTCTCTTTTTTTATCATGCATAATTCATATTTATTATTATTATTATTATTATTTATCTATTTATTTTCACTTTTTTATCATCACCTCTGCAGAAGCTGCATGTGTTCTTGTTTGAGCTGGTGCTGGTGTTGACTCGCCCAGTGGTGCAGGACAAGGATGGCATGGTTCAGTTCCAGGTTTACCGTCAACCCTTACCTGCCGCACAGATCTTGCTGGAGGACCTGCCCGATGGAGAGGGCAGCAGTTCCGGATCTTTCCGTGGTGCCTTCACTGGCAATGACAAAGGTAAAATATATGTTTCTTTACATTGTGCAAGAATCTTGAAAAAGAAGCAGTATAAATCATAGCCCATACTTCTGTTCTGAAAAATGAGGTCAAAGAGGAAGTGTCATGGTGTGCAGTTCCTTGAATGACCACTAGCTGGCTCTGGAAGTGAATCAATCCACATGTTACAAAGTAGAACAGAGATAAACGTTTACAGCCTTTTTCTAAAAAAAAAAAAAAAGGGTCTGTACGGGGGTGAATTTTTATGTAACTGTAATCATGAATAATTATGGTCGTGGCTGTTTTGAGTGACGGGTATCAAATTGCTACAGTAGCTGTCTGGAACTGGTGAATTTCTCAGAAGTGTAGACCTTGATACAGGATGATGTGTATGCCACGAAATGTTACATAATACATTATACATATTTTATATTAGATTTTAGATTTTACATAGATTTGCATCTTTTTCTAGTGCAATTTCCCCCTAGCATTTTAGCTAAGCTAATACTTGCGTAGCAGTGTTCCAGTGAACAGCTCGGCCTATTAACCAACGACGATGGCAACGACCGGGGCTGCCACAATTGAGCTTTAAAACCGCTGCCATTGATGTCACAGAGGCTTTATCCAACTCGTTTACAGTCTATGCTATGAATAGGTGGAGTGTGACTCAGCATTACAGTAATGATGTGGTGTGTATGTGATACAGCACGTTTACTGTATTTACAGATATTTTTAATATACAGTAGTTGTGTTAGAAACTATATAGTTTCTATGTGATTGTGGTGGTGATTTAAAAAAAAATGTATCTAATGGATCAGACGTTGAATAAATTCAATATCAACATGCATCAGATGTGCTGGCTTTAGGGGATTTTGCATATTATTGTGCTCGTTCTTATGCAATATCACGACGTGGGACTTGTGTTTGGTGGAGACAACATGCGTGCAGATTTTTAGATTTTTTTTCTGAAACCCTCATGAGCGTCGGTGCTTTGTAACAGTCAGAAGTTTTCCGCCTGCACTGGGGTGGGGGGGGGGGACGGGGTTGTGGTTTCTCACCGACACGACTAACTGAATTTCTTTTGGTTATAAAGTTCAGGAGAGACAAAAAGAAACTTTAGAATGACTGTTTAGTGCTGCTATGTTTAAGTCATCAAATGTGATTATTAAGGGATTAAAAGGACGTGGAGTAATCTAAAATAAATAAATACATACATACATACATAAATGGTTAATAGTGCGATGGTGTAAGAGGTATAGAACACTTTAGGAGGTGCTGTTAAAAAAAGAATGAACTTGATAAATGATAACGGGTGGTAATGGCGTCATGTTATTTATAACATAGAATGTTAATTCCTGCATGTGTTTGCATGCTGTGTTTTATTCCTAACATTGCCCATTATACAGTTTAATATCCATCATATACAGTGTTATTTTAAAATAATATTGAGCACCATATAACCTAAACGCCCATTTAAAAAAAATCAGTTTAAAAAAAGAATTTGTTCAGCTGTAGCGCATCTTCCTCACGAACAATATCTTTCTCTTTCCGTCGCCCTCAGTGAAGAACTGCTTCCGTGTGAGCAGCAGGGTGCGCGCGAAGGCTCAGTCGCACAGCCTGCAGGCCAACGACACCTTCAACAAGCAGCAGTGGATTTCCTGCCTGCGCCAAGCCATCATCCAATCACGGGACAGAGACGCTCAGGCCAGCCATTCCAAGACCCAGCTAAGCCCCGAGCCCCCACTCGAACACATCGCTGAACTGAGCCTGAATTCTGACGTGGAGATGATAGACACATAGGTCAGACACGACAATACTTCACAAGGACAAGATTAATGTTCCCGGTCCACACAGGCGCACCCCTTCCATGCAAGGAACTGCTAAAGTTTACAAACTTTCTTGTGTTGTCAAAGTGAAAGGTATTTATATGAACGGTTCGATCTGTGTATAACGCTTCCTTTGAACCTAACCGTGAATGAATGACTGACTGCAGGTGGTCAGATTGAAGAATGTGTAAAGTGGTTCTCTTGCATGTGCTTTTTGATCAAGTGTCTATCAGGAAATGAGTCCATGAGCTCATTATTCCTGTCTCATTCCTATGTAGCTTGTAGACATACAGTATAATTAATGCTTGCAAACTGTAATTTGAAGAGTGTGGTAATGATATACAGGTACAGTACATTATGCATTTATTTACTGCTTGTGAGCAGTATGGTATCCGAAGTTGAATGTGAATACAATTGCAGCTATATATATATATATATATATATATATATATATATATATATATATATATATATATATATATATATATATATATATATATATTTTTTTTATATATATATATTTTCATATTCTTATCACAAACTGTTTTTCTCTGTTAAACTGACAGTTTTCATGTGAAGCTGATGTTCAACCATGACAGCACGGCAGAGATGGAGATACTTAGTTGTGAATTTTTTAGTTTTTGTATCATGAATAGAAGAAGAAGCATTTATTTTGTCACATATTCCTTACAGCAGAGTGAAATAAATTGTTATAAGAAAAATATAAAAATGCTGTTCTGAATGAATATGTGGACATGTATTAGCTTGAAGTGCAATAACAAGCTCATATGGTATTTAAATGTTGTTGATTGTACATTTCATTGTAATTTAAGACCAGTTCAAAAATCTGCATACCATTAGGAGAAATACGGTAAGACAAATGTAATTTATAGCACGAACAAACAAAAAAAACAGTTTGTATGTTCAACATTTATACCGGCAAACAACAAAAATAGCTACATTGATAAAATCTTAAAATATTAGTAATGAAGAATGTTACTGATGTGCATCTGTATCTTATCAGTATTAATACTATTATTTAGGATCCTCTGATTTATTTGGTTGTTGAAGATGGTCATGGCTGAACTTTTCCGCCATATTTGCAATTTGCAATTTGTAAAAATCCAGAAATTATGAGGGATGCAAACTTTTGCACTTGGCTCTTAGCCCAGAGTGTCGAGTGTGTGTTCGAAGTGTCCCAGCTCCTAAAAGGAGATTGTTTATATATAGAAATTGGACAGAGACAAAAGGATTAGTGGTGATTAAAGGTTTGTGGATCTGGTTGGCGGCTGATGATCAGGAGCTACAGTGAGAGTGAGACGTAGCCCATAGACTTCACCACCCTGCGTAAAGACAACCATTATATATTTGGAGCACATTTTATTCCGTTCATCATTGGAGAACGTCTTTTCAGTATCATCTGTGTAAGTATAAATTGTATTCTGTACCCTTAAACGGTTGAGCGCAGAAACGGCTAATTTGAAAAACTCATGTAATGTGATTTTGTTCAATCCTACTATGTTACTATCGTTGACGTTGAATGTGCTTTTTTTTTTTTTTTTTTTCTTTAATGATGCAGGCTATAGCTACACTGCTGATCAAATTCTCAAATTTGTCTTTTGCATATTGCGCAGTTTAAGTATAGAGTGTAACGACTCAATGCTGAGAACTCAGATGGACAGCTCATGCCAGGCCCTGCGTCACTCACTGGTGAACCAAAATGAAAACTTAGACATCTCACAGTCGGTGCTTTACACCTCCCTCATGGGCTTGTTGCTGGTGGCAGACAAAGAAGTAAGCTGTTTCGCATCTTAAAGTCTGTACTGGACATTACTGTGAAATTCTTAAATGTGATTGGTCAGATTACGTGTCTATTTTAGCAGCTCTAACAATAATTGTAATTTACAATGGTGGCCAAAAGTATTCAAACACCATATGCCATGTGCACAAAAACGGCTGATGTCAGTGTACCGTAGATGTCTTGTTGGCCCTATGCCCAGGCAGATCCAGCAGAATCAAGGACTCCATACTAAATATTGATTGTTGGAAAGCAATATTACTGCATAAAATAATAATAATAATTCTCACCATCTTGACCGTCATTATTGTAAACATTTCAGATCGTCATTAAAACTTCAAATCTCACTTTTGTCCCAATACTTCTGGCCATCACTGTAAACAGGCTGCACCTTGAATAATAAATAATAATACATTCATATTAGCGTATTTGTGCTGTTTAGTATAACACTTCACAGGAGCTTATATGCATTCAAGTAGGGTTGGGTGTCAAAAACCAGTGTCAACATGGCACCGGTACATACAGTACAGACCAAAAGTTTGGACACACCTTCTCATTCAAAGAGGTTGAATTTGTATTATGGCAAGAAAAAAGCAGCTAAGTGAAGAAAAAAACGAGTGGCCATCATTACTTTAAGAAATGAAGGTCAGTCAGTCCTAAAAATTTGGAAAACTTTGAAAGTGTCCCCAAGTGCAGTTACAAAAATCATCCAGCGCTACAAAGAAACTGGCTCACATGCGGACCGCCCCAGGAAAGGAAGACCGAGAGTCACCTCTGCTGCGGAGGATAAGTTCATCCGAGTCACCAGCCTCAGAAATCGCAGGTTAACAGCAGCTCAGATCGGAGACCAGGTCAATGCCACACAGAGTTCTAGCTGCAGACACATCTCTAGAACAACTGTTAAGAGGAGACTGTGAATCAGGCCTTCATGGTAGAATATCTGCTAGGAAACCACTGCTAAGGACAGGCAACAAGCAGAAGAGACTTGTTTGGGCTAAAGAACACAATAAAGAACACAATAAAGAAAACTCTTTGATTGAGAAGGTGTGTCCAAAGTTTTGGCCTATACTGTATATAACCGGTATGTAGTAGAACCGAATCAAGACACAGATTTCGATGCTACTTAAATGCCTGAGATTGAAAAATTTATACTTTGGTTCTCTGAAATGGACGTACTGAAGAAGCATCACCACCGTCCCGACTGTTGAAAATGCACATGACCGTGACTCTGAAAGCTCTAATAAATAATACAACTCTAACTATTCTTTGAGTGTCCATATTGTTTTTACATTCTGAATTAAAAGCACAACTCAGAAAATGAGACAGGAATTCCACGTTCTCTGACGGCAGCAGATAGCATTAGCACGCTAAGCTAAATACGCTTAAATTAAAACGCTTAAAGCTAAACGTCCGCAAGTGTAGATGTATTTCACACACACACACACACACACAAAAAAAAATTCAGACACTGTGATGTGCAACAAAAGTGTTGCAACAATTGCGTGTGAAGGGGAAACACATCATGCGCCGTGTTGAACAGCTGGCGGACATCAGCTGCCAGTCAGATCAGCCCTGGCAAGGTCAGTAGAGGTCAGAGGTGGAAGTTAAAGTAAATGTACTTAATTGCTCTACTTAGGTTCATATTTAATGTATCTGGACTTTATTTAAGCATTTTTATTGGTGGATACTTTTTACTTGTACTCCACTACTGTACATCCTTATCCCAGTGTTTCATTAGTGCTTGAATACCATCAAGGTAGAAAGATTTTTCAATACACTATGATGATCAAACTGCCTTCTTCACGTCTGAAAAGCTGGCCAGTCATTTCTTAAATGTGGAAAAGGCTTGTAGAGAACGTAGCAGTTACTCCCAGCCGAGGCACCTTGGCCGAGATCATCATTCACGGACGTATGGCATTCTTTAAAACTTTAGCACCATTCACACACGTTTTACTGCAGCTACGATTCTGAGTCTTCTGTACATGTCAATCAGTTTTATGCATTCAAGTCCCAGTTTGACCTGAATGCCCCTTATATAAATAAAATTGCTTTATTCCTCACTTACTGGATAATTTGGTATGTACGAATGTCTCACTTTCATAATCATTATGTATGATAAAAAGTCATGTGCACGTGTGCGTACTGCAGATGCACAGAGTTGCTGCATACTCCTGAGTGCATGCACTAGATAGATGCCTTTGGAGTAACCTCTTGTAACCTCCATGTATTCCCTGTACGTGATAATAGGATTAGAGATGTATAAATGGAAACGGTACACTCCCTGGAGAGGTTTAGCCAGGCAGGATATTTTGAGAGGGTTTATAATGAAGTATAATGAAATTATTTCAACTGTGCTGATTTGTTAGTCTAAAGCCAAACGAATGATTATGTGAGACGTTTTAATTTGCAATTTGTAATCCTACAGAGAGAGCTAACCCTGGGCGGTGGACAAGTCGGACTGTATAATGCCGGGAACACAGTATGTTATAGTGCAAGAACTATTTGTTACTGCTTTCAAATTGTAATCTTTTTCCTTATTGTGGTACTCATTCTTGCTCTCTTTCTCTCTCAGTGTTTCTTAAATGCCATTGTGCAGTGTCTCTCTCACACCAAGGGTCTTAGAGACTATTGTTTGACCAAAACCTACCTCCAGGACATGTGCTCCAGTCAAGAGCCAGAGCTGATGAATGGTGGGAGAATTGTTCTCTAAGCTTATCCCTTGTGTCCATTTGATTTTTCAGTGATGTACACTAGGAGTGGGGCAGTTTGAAAAATGTACTGTGTGGAAACTAAAGTTTATTGTTTGGATTGTCATGAAAATTGCCAATAGTCTTCAAGAAATATGCGTGTGGAGATCATTTTTGGTTGCATAATTACAAGTGGAATACTGTGTAGTAGTTTAATGTTAACAGTTATCATGTGGTCTCATCTACAGGGTGGGTGAAACTAACTAGGCAATATTTAATTTGTGGTGTTTGGCAGTATAAGTAATAAAGACAGACAAGACAGTAGTAGCGAACACTCATTCCTTTACTTAACTTCCAACCCGCGCTCACGTACTCCTCTTACATACGAAGACACAACAGTCCGAATCTCTTTTCAAAATAGTAGTCATAATGCAATGTTATTCGTGAACACAACATTTTCCCCCTTTTTTTTAAGAACATACCTTGGAGTAACTAAACAGCAAGACTAATAACTTAATTACTTAGTTATTAATCTGAATGCACATAATGCAGTGTTATTCATGAACACAACACAATGGCTGTAGAACTTGTAGTGTCACTGGAGCATCACCCCGTGGTGCACCACCCCATTATTTTGCTCTCACTGTGCATGCGGAGTTAGACCAGCATTTTCCAGGATATTGATGCGAAACTCATGACCGGCTTCCAAGAAGTCCAGATCTCACTCCATATGATTTTTTTCCTGAGGGGCTACACAAAGTAGGAGTTGTACTGGCCAAAGCCTTGCACACTGGAGGACATGGAGGCACGGATTCAGGAGGTTCTCAGCAATACGCCAAATGACCTCCTTCAGAAGGCGATGCATTCCATCCCCGGCCATTTGAAGAAACTGGTTGGCGCCACCAGTGCCTACGTTGAAATTTAAAGATTTGCTTTCATGTTCCAACGTAATAAAGTACATGTGCACTTTGTTTCAATAATTTCGTATTATACATATGGACTTTATTACCAATTTTTAATGCTTAATTACATTTCACCCACACTGTATTCTTCATGTTGTGGCAATTTCCATTATATTTCAATCCTTCAAATCCTTTGCAGAATTCACCAAAGTTTTGGAAGGCCTGTGGTCCACAGAGGAAAGGAAAAGGGCAGTAAATCCTGAACGGTTCTACCGAGTCTTTAAAGAGGCTTTGCCTTGCTTCAGTGGCTACAGGTGGAAACAACAATATTCTAATATCTAATGTTTTCTAAATGATCATATTCACAATATCTATGAAAAACTGGTAATTTCTATCCATTTATAGTTGGATGATGTTGGAACCACCAAGTTACATCCTCTTATCCTTTATACCAGAAAAGCTAGAAGTCTTTCTTTTTCACTCCTGTCAAGTTACAGCTTTTGATTTTACAGAGAAACTACAATCTTGTCAGAAAGTATTTTATATAGCACGGTTATACGTTTTGTGCGATGTAGTCGTGAAAGCTCTACCTCACATCCTCACTCTGACAGTCAGCAGGACGCTCAGGAGTTTTTACGATTCCTTTTGGATCGGTTGCACACAGAAATCAACCGCCGACCCTCATGCAACCCTGCCACCTCTCCCGCTGCTGGGCCCAGCCACACCCCAATCAGGTACACACAGAAAAAGTCTGACCTAAAAGAATCAGCCTTATAGTCATTCAAATCCTATACTAACTACTCCAACCAGGATTTCAGAAGAAGCAGCTGCTATGTGGAAGAGACATGTGGAGAAGGATGACAGTATAATTGTCGGTAAGCAGAACTGGCAGGATTTTACTTGTGATATTAACTGTAATCTTGGTCTCTAGTGGCTTGCATCCAGGATTCTGATTACACCTTCCTGGTTATGAGAAGGATGGAGATAAGCAACATCAATCAGTGCATTCTATTTGTATTGCATGTATTGCTCTTATAGGATGTGAGCTCATTTTCAAAAATCTGGAACAAAAACCTGATTGAAGACATTGAGGCAGTGCTTCCCTTCTGATTGGGACTTTGAACCTATAATTTGTTTGTACGGACCAACAGCAGTGTGGCCTTGCACCTCCAGGCTCTAGGGTACAATTCCAGCCACGTGCCTGAAGACTCCTGGGATAGGCTCTAAACTCCCCACATCTATATAGGATAAGCAGTGTACATAGAGAATGAATGAATGAATGAATGAATGGCCCAACAAAGAAAAAATAACTTAAAATGTATTATTGAACATAATAAAACATGTTATATATAAAATATGGTAATTAAATCAATCATTTTTGGAAAAGTAGAAATAGTAGCGGCAGCACAGTGGCTTAGTGGTTAGCAATTCCCGCCTCAGGTTCGATTCCCTCCTCGGGTCTGTGTGCATGGAGTTTGCATGTTCTTCCTGTGCTTGGTGGGTTTCCTCCTGGTACTCTGGTTTTCTCCCACAGTCCAAAGACATGCAGGTTAGGCTAATTTCCGCTCCCATACTGCCCATAGTGTATGAATAAGTGTATGCGTGCCCTTCCAGGGTGTACCCCGCTTTGTGCCCTAACGCTCCTGGAATAGGCTCCCAGCACCTCACGACTCTGTATACAGGATAAAGTGGTATAGATGATGAGTGAGTGAGTGATAGTGGCTTTTAAGAAAACAGCAAAATAGATCAAAGCTCTCTTTGATCTATAATGTCAGGGCTGGAAAAATGTCAAAATCAGTTGAGCAAAAAAATCTTATCTTTTCTAATGTATTTTCAAACAAAATTATTGTCACTTTAAAAACACTTTTCAAAATTATACATTGTACCTTTTATTAGCTATACTGATAATGAGTCTTGTACTGTTTTCTCACTTTTCTGGTCACAGATTTGTTCTCAGGACAGCTGCGCAGCTCCTTGCACTGCTCTGTCTGCTCACACTGCTCCAACACCTTGGATGTGTTCTGTGATTTGTCTCTGCCTATTCCAAAGGTAACTCGCACTCCCTCTTTAAGGTCTTGTCTGGGACTTGTGTAGACCTGACTTTCCTTCCACCCTGTGCTGTTTTTAGACATGTGACTCCAGAGCAGGTGTGACCCTTCAGGAATGTTTCGATCTGTTCTCACACAAGGAAAAACTCAGCGAAGGAAATTCACCTGTAGGTGGAGAGTATGAGCTTTAGGGTTTTTTGCCAGGACAATACTCCATGCATGCATGCTTGATGTGATTGTATTTTATGTGCTGTAGATGTGTGAGAAGTGTAGTCGTCACACAGAGACCACAAAAAGACTAACCATACAGAGATTCTCTAAAATCCTGGTGATACGTATCCTTTGCAAGTTCTTTACTTTATATAATGATGGCAGGAATGATGGTGATGATTATAGCGAGGCTAAATGTTTTCCACAGAATTTTACTTAACCTTAGTCTTAGATTTAAAGCGCTTTACAGCATCAAGCTATTCAATAAAGAAAAACACAGTACCCGTGTCATATCCTCTTACTGATCTTGACTTGGGACCATTTGGACCGGGTGACTGTGGTGAGTATGCATGTCATGTATTGTTCAGTATCAACATTAAATCTGTGAATTCATTATTAATCATTAATGACTTGTACAGCTTCCAAATGCTGTTCATGCTTACTGTTTATTTTTTCAAGGATACTAATACTTTCTAGAATCAAGCCCATCCACCTTTTTCGGTCCTGTTAGAACTCGCTTGAATATGTATGGTTGGAAATACTTATAAAATGTTCTGGTCCAGTTTGCTGTGGATTCGTCATGCTGCAAATCTACTACGTCCCAAAAATGCACTATTTGATTCAGATCTGGTGACTGGAGATGCCAGTGAATTACACTGAACTCACCATCATGTTCATGGAACCATGATGTTTGAAGTTTGTGACATGGTGCATTATCATGCTAGAAGGAAATAACACACAGTAAGATGGCGTCGTAGCAGGGGCATGGTCATGGAATACACTTGTAGGGACTTGGTGGCTCAGCAGCTTTAGGTTACTGATCAGAAGTTTGGGAGTTCAATCCCCAGCACTGCAATGCTGCCACTCTTGCTGGACCTCTTAGCTCTGACTATGTGCTCTCACCCTAACTCCCTAACAAGCTGGCAAAGAAAATTATTTCACTGTGCTGTAATGTACAGTATATACAGTACAGTAGAATGAACTCATCACTCCATGCCTGTTTTTTATTTTATTTTTTACAATAGATATTATATCATTTTCAACAGCTTCACTCAGGGTTTACTCAGCTATTAACCATAATTACGTTTCAGTTTTGTGAATGGCGGTGATGAAAAGGATCATATTTGTGTTTGTTAAGGCCCAGTGCTGTATGATCTTTACGCTCTATGTGAACACACTGGCACTGTGAACATGGGTCACTACACAGCTCTGTGCCAGGACGAGGAAGGCTGGTGCTGCTATAATGATTCGTGGTGAGTGGAATACTTTTCCCACAATGCAGTACCGCACTGTATACAGTATATACACTGGCTTTTGGTATTTCTGAAAGTAGCTACATCAGATTTGTGCAGAATTTGCTCTGGCAGATATTTCTGGGTTCGTTATAGTGCTAATATTTTTTTTTACTAATATAATAAATGAAAGTAATAAAGCTTAGACTGTATGTAAGGAATAATACAAATTACATAAACATAATAATAAATGAAGATATGTTGTGGTATGATGTGACGAATGAAAATGTTTCCATAAAAGCACATCCACTGCCACCACAGTGAAGATTACAATGTTTTTTTTCTTTATATTGAACGAGGCATCATATTTTTATGCATTACTTTGTATATTGTGAAACATCTGTTAAACAGCTTAGTTCACTTACAATATCACAAAGTTAAACGATGATTCCCTTATAGCCTCTTTACTGTTTATTAACTAGAGGTTTATTAGGAGACAAAGCTGCAGCTTGTAATGTTAACAAGAAAATGTTCTATTTTTAAGCATTTTCAATGCACAAAACGTAAGAGTTACTCAGCGCTAGGCCATATATAAAAAATGTATTCAATGTTTTTTTAGTATAAAGATTTCAACATACAGTTTCCTGTAAATGAATTGTTACAGTACCACAGAAATATACAGCGGCATTTACAGTGATCACAGATTTCAAGTTTTCCATAATTTATGTTTCACACATGTCTTAAAATGGATTCAATCCCCCCCCCCCCCCTCCCTCATTATTTGGAGCACAATACTTCAGAATGACAAAGTAGAAACTGGTGTTTGTAGTGTTTTGCTAATTTGCTGACTTCGAACTGCAACCTTGAACACTATTCTGCACATGATCTTGCCCATAACTGGACACGGGTCTATATTCCATTTCAACTTTTCTATATTTGATTATATATGTTTATATTTCTATATAATACTTAAATCAATTACAGCAATGACAGCCTCAGGTCTGCTTACTGTATGAATGATGCTACAAGCTTGGAACTCAACCTGGTTGGATGGCCACACTATTGGGCTGAGTTGTTCGGGAGTGAGTCCTGTGTTTTCTTGGCAGTAGGCTTTGAGTCGTTGTTTGTTTTTTCCTGCGTATATAGTAACTCTTTCAGTCACAGAAAAACATCCCCATAGCATGATGCTGCCACCACCATGTTAACTGTACGGTGGACTTTCTGAAACCTTTGTGTTTTCTGACCAGAGGACTTTGTTTCTCATGGTCTGAGCATCCTTCTGTTTTTTTTTTTTTAGTGTACCCGCAGGAGACTGTCAAGTGCCTTTAAATGAGGAATTGCTTTCTCTCTCACCACACTACCATAGAGGCCTGATTGGTGGAGTGTTGCGGTGTTGGTTGTTCTTCTGTAAAGCTCGCCCATCTCTACAAGGGAACTCAGGTTCTCATTTATGGCGACACTTAGGTTCTTGAATAATTCTCTGACCAAGTACCTTTGTTCCCAATTAGTCTGGCTGGGGTGACCAGATCTGGGAAGACTATTGGTTGTTCTAAATCCCTTCCATCTGAGAATGATGGAGACTCTTGAATGACACTTTCAATGCTTGTCTTGTTGTTTCGCAGATCTACAGATAAGTTTCTCAACCTCATGGATTTTTTTTACTCAGACATACACTGATTACTTAGAAACCTCCTAATTACGTACAATGAATTCATTTAAGCACAGGTGGACTCCAGTCAAGTTGTAGAAGCATCTCAAGGACAACTGACAGCAGTAGGATGCACCCTTTTTACAACAAACGGTCTAAACACTTATGCAAATGGGATATTTTGTTTTCTGTAAATTAACAAAACACTTGTTTATACTTTGTCATTGGAGAATATTGTCTATAGAATGATGAAAAAAGGAGATTTAAATAATTTTTCAGATGATCGTGAAACATAAAATGTGGAAAACATGGCAGGGTCTGCAATATTTATAGCAAGGATATATCAGATATCAGATCTGCTGTTAAAATATAATCAACCATTTACATTTCAATGAATTCATCAGCACCTTGGGACAAGTCTTGTCAAACTATTCTATGCTCTTCATTCTTACAGTGTTACCCAGATATCTGAGGACCAGCTTCAGTCCAGCCAGGCATATCTTCTCTTCTACACACTTAAAAACAGCACAGCCTCCATGAAATGAATCCCTTTTCCTGGACTTGAGCATGTACATGTATTCCCACTCCCAAGGAAAAGAAGTTTATGTGGCAGTGGTCACAGATCAGAAACATGACAGAGGATTCAGTGAAGCACGCTCACTGCTGTCTAATTACACTTCAAGACAAAAAAAAATGTTTTTCATTCTTCATTGTCTTAAAATAAATAAATAAATAAAAATCTGAACGTATACAGATGATAATGACATTAAAGTGTATGTATTTAATACAAAGTTAACCTGTGTACTGTATTGCTGAAAAATACAGTTTGAGTGCTGTGTAAAGGTTTCTTTGTGAGCCTACACAGGGCTGTAAAATTTGTGTCTGAAATATACCCAAAACATTTGACTTGCTTGTGAGGAATTGTTATTTAAATGCCAGCTGTAATCAACTGCAAGTCTGAATCGGAACACTGAACCCAATGCCCTGAAGACCGGCAGTATGAGAATGATGAACTGTGAACTTTGCTGGGATCTTGGAGCACTGACGTGGCATGACATGAGGCTCCCATGCTACTTGCTTCCAATGCTACAAATTTTCAGGAAGTCTAAGCTGAGGATGCTGCATTGCCTTGCACAAATTAAGTTATTTAAAAAAAAAAAACCATTATTACAAGAGATATTACTGGTAGATTTATGATATTTAATATTTATAGGCGTTGTTGTCTTTATTTGTGGAAAAAAAAAAGCCAAAACATTAAACCACCAAAAGTAACAGTCAAAAGTTTGGACACAACTTCCTTTTTAACGTTTCTTCCTTATTGTTTTCAAGATTGTATATTAATATTGAAGACAATGTGATTATGAAAGGATAAATACGGAATAATCACAAGCTATCCAAATTGGATTGAGTGATTGTGGGGGTTATCTGTGATAGCCATGCTGTTTATGTATGCACTCAATTTTGATTAAATCACCAACCGTATCACAAGCAAAGCACCCCGACACCATCACACTCCATCCATGCTCCTACATGCTTCACAATGGGAGCCACACATTCAGGAATTGTCCATTCACCCTATCTCAAGTTTTTTTGTTTTTCAGTTTAGTCCCAATCCCTTGAGTTCCTTTCACACAGCATGTGAAGATACTCTTACTTTCACTATTAAACACTTTCAATATTACATTTCACTATTAGGTATATAGTAAGTTCAACTGTTTATTTTTACGATTTGATTTCACTAAGCCTTCACGTGATTTCCCAATGCATCCATCTTTCTTCCGCAACGATGATGGTTCACCAATATCCTTCCAGGATTTAATGCGTTTTAAAGTTTATAACCCAGTTTTAGTAGGTCCAGCAATCTCTGTAGTAGTTTTGTTTTCTTGATGCAGGACAATAATTTGAAACAGAGTAACATCTTTGCCACAAGCAGGATATGTCTTCTGACATGGCTGCTTAAGAAATGAGAAGATACTCACTGCATCAGTTAGGGTAAAATAACAGTTTTGCAGCTGGAACATATTAATAACTGCAGTAATTAACCAATGGAAAGCTTTTAACTGGGTTGGGATATGTATATACTTACACTTCTTCTAAATTTTGTGGACACCTGACCATCACACAAGAATCACACTCGTACTGTAGTTCTGTCTTCCCACAGCTGTTATTTCATCATTGGAAGCCACAAATTAAAATGTACGTTTATTGGAACTAATGGCTTTTGTTCGAAGAAGACAGATAATTTCCTGAGGTTTGAGTGGAAGAATTTGAGTGGCCTGCACACAGCCCTAACCTCAACCCAGTTGAACACCTTTGAGATGGACTAAAGTGATGGTCCCTCACTCAGTATGTCTGTTCTCACTAATGCTCTTGCAGCTGAATGAGCACAACCATGATCCATCCACTGTAGAAAGCCTTTCCAGAATAGTGGAAGTAATAAGATAAGCACATGAGAACTGAATCAGCAATATAATGATCAACAAGCATATGGATGGGGTGTAAGGGACAAGTGTCCACAAACTTTTGACCATACATTGTAAGGTGGCTGGCTGTAAAGCTTGAACACACAAAAAAAAGCCTTGTTTTGACATTTACACCATGAGTTCAGAGGATTGAAATGTTATGGTTATAGCGCCATCTGCTGGACAGTTCTGGTTTTGTTTGTTTTGAAAAGCATTAGGACATCACTCACCTCCCTTATTCTATCCGAGATTATGGTATGTTCCGTTACCAAGGAGATTGGCCCAAGCCCATTACAAAGATACGTAGCAGACCTCCACGAGCTAGATAGTGATTGCTAGGGGAAGCCTCATTTAAGTGCCCAGGCTTTCCATGTTATAGTTTCACCAAAAAGATTTCATGAAAAAAGTGTATGATTTAATGCAGGCATGAAATTTGTACTTAGCATAATATTGTTCCTAAGACTTTTGCTCAGAGTTATATAAAGTAAAAAAAAAACTTTGCTGCTTCAAAATGTTAGCTAAACAACTCTTCTATTTCTTAGTGTCTCAAAAAAAAAAAGCCGCGTAGAAAGTAGCGTGCTACGGTTGGTGACGTCATATTGTGATGCCATTTGCGACGCCACCGTAAGGAGAACGTCACTGACCCCGAAGCGACGCTTTATTTGTCGTCCGCCCCGTCTGCCCAACACAACCCTCGGAGCTTCGGAGGCATTAACAGTACTAGCTAAACACAGCTAACAGTGAGAGCAGAAAAGCCAGACAGAAACCTAGGAGTAGGAGCGTGTATGTGTTTTATATCTGCGGCTGCGGCTAACTAACCGCTAGCAACTTTGCTGAGACGCCTCGGAGTCGCTTCTCTTAATGTCTTACACAAGCTGTAAGTACGCTGAGCAACAGGTTTAGCGCTGTACTAGTTAGTTAGTTAGTTAGTTAGTTAGTTAGTGTGGCACGGTAGTGTATGCAGCATTACCAGTTCTTTCCATAACGGAGCCTGTTTGCCCCTTTTCCGCAATGAGGATTAGGAGAGCTTGGTTTTTGTTATTAAATGTTGGAAACGTCGTGCTGGAGTGTAAAGCTACTCTCACTGCTGTGTGCTGATTTACAAGTGATGCGTGAACTGCTGCTGCTGCTGCTGCTGGACTTAAGCTCGCCATGGAACACAAACGGGTATGAAGTGTGTCGCTTTATTTCCACTGACCACCTACAGCATGAGGAGTGCTCACACAGGGTTAATGACTTTATGTGAAAATGATTTCATTATGTGAAATATGAGTTTATCCAGGACCGAAAGTGTAGAAGATATATAGACCTTTTGTAAGTTTATAGATCATCACCTTAGAGAAGACGATTTGTTTTTGATTACTCATCCTGTGTTTGTCCAGTTTGAGTTCATAAGATAAATCTTTATTAATCCTGGGGAAATGACAGTTCTGCAGCAGCACAAACTAAAACATATACAAGTATTTAGGAAAGAGGAGAGAAAAAAGCATTAGAGAAGAATAAAATAGACTGAGTACACAAGAGTACTACTTATATTATCATAGCTGGCAACTTAAAAAAAATAAAAAAAATCTTGGAATGAGGTTCTGCGTGTACAGCACTACTGATGACGCCACTGCGCGTGCCCATTCATTAAACATATACACCTTAACCTGCATTAGTTTAGATTATATTTTATTATGACTTTATTGTCATTGCACATAGTTACAAGGCAACGAAATGCAGTTCGCATCTAACCAGAAGTGCAACTTAGGAATGCAATATTAACATATATACAGATACTAATCTGTGTGTGTGTGTGTATGTATATATATATATATATGTATATATATATATGTTATATATAATTTGATTATATATATAATAATATAATATATATAAATTGGATTACAGAAAAAAAAATATATGTGTACATGAATATACAACATTTGAAATCACTGAAAAGGAGGAAGAAAGGACATAATAATAATAATACAGTCAAAGAAAAATAATTTATTGATACAAAATAAGGGGAGAATGAAAGGAAAGGAGAAAATATACAGGCTATAAATTGGGATTGTGCTGCAAGTATGATCTGTTTTTCTTTTGTGTATGCAAGATCCTCTCTTTACAATGTTTTAATATCACTGTAAAGTAAATATTGACTCTTAATGCTGCAGCTGGTGTGTAACTTTGCTGCAGTCTGTAAATGCATTTGAATGTGGTGTTATTTTATTATATTGTTCATCTGCACAGCACTATTATGACTGTTCCAATTATTATCCCTTCTTTTGCTTTTGATTGATGCCTTCAAACAGCTGTAAATACTGTATGTGTTAATTTTAACTGGATTATGCAGCTATTTTTTTTCCACTTGGAGTTCAGTGCCGGCTACAAAAAAAGGGGTCCTGTATTGAGGAAATCCATGAGGGAATGATGATTTAACTTCAAAATAAAAGGCATTCATGGCTGACTCATCAGAAAGAGGAGCTCAGTGATTTTGCTCGCGTCTTCCACAGAAAATTGTGTTGAATATGAAACCATGAGATATTGGAAGTGTGACGTAAGAGCGAGTGAAGATGAATGATTACGTGACTCTTATGCTTAATGTGTGAGAGTCGGCAGCTTTGTTAAATAAGAGATGATAAATCAGAATGTCACCTTTAGCACGGCAGCCTCACACCTCCCAGGTTCAAGAGTTTGATCCTGCGTCGAGGCTGTGGGCGTGCATGTTCTCCCAGTGCTTGGTGGCTTTACTCTGGGTACTCTCATGCAGATTAGTCTAATTGTTATCTCCAAGTTGAACATAATGTGTGAATGAGTGTAGAAGTGTGTATGTGCATATTCCTTGGCATGAACTGGAACCCAGAGTCCACCTGGATTTGGCTTCAGGCCTCCCGGACACTGTACAGGATAAGTGGTATAGAGAGTGAGGGAGAGAGAAGCTTAATTTCCTGACATTTATATCTAAATGTCTTGAAAAAAATAGTTAAAATTTTAAGTGATATATTGGGTTTTGGGTTCACCAGGTGTGCCTGCCCTGTTTGATATATTGTTTAAACAGATAATAGCTCTATTATTAGACTAAAATGAGTAGTCTTGGTTTGAGCTCTGGGTTTCCTTGTACTGTAGTTGTGAATCTTACAGCACACTTGTCTCTTTAATGGTAAAGCAAAATGGTTTTGAGTTTATTCATTTTAAAGTGGGTGGAAATTGTAAGTTTGCACTTTGTAATATTTTTCAGAGAATTGTTCAATGTGAGAGTTTTTTTATAATGGTGATGTCAGTGGCGGTTCTACACTGATTTACTCCCTGGACGAGACCGCCTCTGGGCGCCCCCCCCCCCCTCCCCACACACACACACAATAAAAAAAAATACACAAAATCATAATGTTGCAGAAACAATGTTGTTTTATTGCACAAATCACTCAAAACTTACAATATCACAATTTTTTTTAAAATACTGTATTTTACATATTACTTTTATTAAGAATAAAATACTGATAAAATATAGTTAAATATTGTGTAAATAAATAAATAATCTAAAAAGCACACCACACTCCAGAAAAATATAATTATAACACTGAACTTGAAACAACAAAAACAGAAACTAAAATCTGACCTTTCTGGCCTTCCTTGATGCAAAATCATCAATAATGTCATTGTACAAGATGTGCTCCCCTATTGAGTGATCGATACTGATGATAGCAAGGCCAGTGAACCGTTCTCCTCTCTGCTTGAGCCACAGTCACTGGCAGAGTAAGTGCAATTCTAAGAGCAGTCCAAAAGTTGGGGTAGATCTCCGATAGATCGTTTTCATAAATAAAAGTGATAAGCTCAAGAAGGGTCATGGTTTTTGATGGCAGGTGAGGGAAGTTCTTGATTTCCTGCACAAGCTCTCTACTGTCCAAATCAGAGTGCCCTTCACAGTGCAGTGTGGTGCCTAGTGTATTGCAGTGCTCTACCAGCTCCTCATCTGCAAGACTAGGCTAGCAAGACGGCTAACAAACCTAACGTTATAACACTAATCATCATTAGAACTTCATTGACATGATACAGTAATCATACAGAGAGTATGTTGTTGCATACCTTTTTATTTTTTGCTCGTTTCTCCTCTTCTTTTCTCTTTTTTTCTAAATTGGGCACCTGACAGCTTTGGCCTTTTTCACTCCATCGCTGTTTATTTTGAAATCGACAATCAATTGATTCGCCCCCCCTACTGTCACTCACAACTAGAAGTCAGGACTAAACCAATTCACCTCCACATAATAATTTATTCTTTTATTACCATTTTTATTAGCCATTTCACACAATTTTGAAAAAAAAAAAAACGAAATTAAATAAATCATTGCTCTGTGTTTTATAATATTGTAAATGAAATGTGCGCCGCTATTTGTAAAAAAGTCAAGGTGTTTAGCTCACCACTGGATGGATTTCCCCTCCTTTTGGGAGAGGGGAACATTCCTCCCCTCCGCTCCCCTTTCCACTTTTCACAGCTTCAGTGCGGCACCTTTTCAGCAAACTTGCACAGTTTAGCGGCGCGCTGGCGCATTCCCCCCCCAAAGTGCCGCCCCCCTGGAGTTGTGAAAAAATGCCGCCCTGGGCAGCTGCCCAGTTCGCCCATGCCTAAAACCGCCACTGCATGATGTCTCTTTGTGATGACACTCTGGGGCCATCTGCACTACTGAGGGTTGACTTTGGCTCAAACATGGTCTAGTTACAAAAACTCGTTTTGTAATCATAGACATTATCCTTGTCGTAATGGACAGGTGCGGGTGAAGGGTGTTGTGAGAAACCTTTCACAGTTGAGCATGGCTTTTCCACACATTGATGCTTTTCTCTCCATTTAGCCTAGGTAGTTTGCTAAGCGACTGCCATGTTTGTTTAGATTTGATGGGGGTGTGGCATATTTTGAATAAGACATTTATATATTTATTAATGCAAATTATGCCAAGAATGCGTATGTCGATCTTGCTTAAAGCTTACTTGCATTTGAAGCCTCATATAACTGGACACAAGAAGCTTGTGACAGAGTTATAAAGAGAATGTATTGGATGTTGATGCTCTAAACTTGTATAGTTGTATACTTATAAACTTGTATACTTATAAACTTGTTTAGTTGCTTTGCACCACGCAATGTGTAGATGTATTTATTTAAAAACTTTTGAATAATATTTTTTTGAGGAATATTGAATAATCCTGGCCCTTCTACTCCTTGTGTTGTTTATGTTAATAACTTATTGATGTGTGATGGAGTTTTTGTGTTTCACCTCAAGGATGAAACCGAGCTGAAGGAGCTCTTTGTGCGCCTGGAGAAGGATGGTGTCCCACCTCAGGCATCGGCGGATGAGCGTCAGTGCCACTTGTGGCGTCTGCTTCAGAACAGTGAGGGCAGCCTAGCCTCAGCCATACAGGAGCTACAGGCCCTCCGTGAACAGCAGGCCAGCGAAATGAAAGAGGCAAGTGTCCAGATGGCAGGCTCAGGGATCACTGGAAAGCATAGCTAATGATCAGTTACTGATCCCCTCCTTCATCAACATTTTATCGTGACTATAAGGGCTTGGCTTTCAACAAAGTGGGATGATTGTGATCTGCTGCTTTACAGTCTTTCTCACATTCTGCCTAGTGCTTCTGTTATTTCTAATCTGTTATTTTGTTGATTATAATATTTTCAGTAATAATAGCCTAATGTTCTATAATAAGAAAAGACAATAAAAAAGATTTAATAAAAGGAATACAATAACAACAGCAAAATACAAATTAAATGAGACATCATACCATTAAACCTGAAGAAAGAGCTTAAAATATGGAGCTTAATTAATCATCTTATTTAAACAATGAGTAACAAGTAACTAGATTATAAACAAACCAAAATGCTTGCTAGATGATATTAACATTTATAAAGGTATGAATGATGATGCATAAGAGAAAAATATGAAACTAATGTTAAGTGAAGCACTCAGTAAACAGGCTAACTTTCTCTTTCCTCCGGAGTGGTGATGGATGAATTCTGTCCCTTTTCAGTGAGTCATCTCACAGATGTGCGTCCCTGCATTAATGTTATTGTTTTTTTGCTGTATTTGTGCATCATTATGAAGATCAATTTCAATTTCAAAGTTATACATCTCTTAAAGCACATGATTGTACAATACATGGCAAAGAAAGAAAATTTATTTCTCTTAACAATAGAAATAAATTTCTATATATATATTCTAAATAGCGTCCATATATGATGAGCGCCTTCTGGTCAAATGTCAGGTCTGCAGTCTTCTCCATGATCGTTATAGCGTGAACTGATGTAAACCGAGACATGCACAGTGTTTATGCTGTACGAATATTGATTACTCAAATAGTGAAATGAAATATTATAATATTTTGTAAGGCTGCAAGGCAAAATCATTCAAATTAAATTATTATATGAGAACTTTTTAAATTCAATTACAACAAAAAGAAATCTATGATATTCATTCAGATTTTTTTTTAGATGTATTGTATGTACACAGTACATACAGAATAAACGTATCTAAAACACATTTACTTTTGCTTGTCCTTCCCTGCCATGCTGCGTCAGTCACACAAGTTTTCTCACTGTTCATGCCAATGAAAAACTCATGTGTTGAAAAGAAGTTTCCATGGAAGCATTTTGATTAAATTACACAACAAATGGTGCAGCATTGTCTTTTGGCCTTCAACGTTCATGTAAAAGCTGATTCTGGGTTACATCTCAGAGGTTTGGGGGTCAAGTTCAAGCACCAGCAAACACTGTACTGTAATGTACATGCAGTATGACAAATAAAGATTGTTTCTATTTAAACAATCAGTTTTGCATTCAGTAGCAAAGAAATATAGAACTTTATTCAGCTTGGAAACCTGAGAATTATTTAAAAATATTTAAATAGTTTGATTAAATCTATGAATATTTGTTGCCGCTCAAGTGTCGTCTGTAATAGATACTGTTTTGTTGTCACCGTTTCCATCTCTGCGCAGTGCAGAGAATTAAAAACACCAAAGCTGAGAGTTGTTAACTGGGGTGTTTGTGTGTTACAGGTGGAGAGTTATGTGGAGCATATCCGTAACATGCTAGAGGAGCGTGAATGTTTGACAGCTGAATATGAACGGGACAATGAGCAGCTCCGTGCTGAGCTCGAGCAGATAAAGCAACAGCAAGGCAAGTTTTCTAAAAAGTTTCTATACAGTGTAAGGCTTCTCGAGCATCCAGGTGATTATAAATGTTTGCTAGTAGAAAATAAAGTTGGTTGGATTTGATTACTTGATAAACCTGATTATATGATTAACATTGCTTTTTGTCTGGGTTTATGTTTGTTTAAACAAGAATACTGATTATAACTGAGAATGTTAATACACTAGTTAAAGTACAGTAGTTATTTGTTCATGCTGATTAGCATTTTTGGGGCTGCATGGTTTTTATTAATATTTAAAGTTTATGTAAAATCGTGCAGATCGGTTCGTGCAGGTTGAGGAATTACATCGGTGAAAAGCAGTACTTTCTAGTGCTGCACAAATATATAATTGTAATATCGACCTGTGAAATTATTTAATTGCAAAAGGCTACAATGTATTACATGTAATACACACGTGGACAAAATTGTTGGTACCCTTTGGTCAATGAAAGAAAAACTAACAATGGTCACATAAATAACTTTAATCTGACAAAAGTAATAATGAATAAGAATTCTATGAATGTTAACCAATGAAAGTCAGACATTGCTTTTCAACCATGCTTCAACAGAATTATTTAAAAAAATTAACTCATGGAACAGGCCTGGACAAAAATGAAGGTACCCCTAACTTAATAGTTTGTTGCACAACCTTTTGAGGCAATCTCTGCAATCAAACGATTCCTGTAACTGTCAATGAGACTTCTGCACCTCTCAGCAGGTATTTTGGCCCACTCCTCATGAGCAAGCTGCTCCAGTTGTTTCCGGTTTGAAGGGTGCCTTTTCCAGACAGCATGTTTCAGCTCCTTCCAAAGATGCTCAATAGGATTTAGGTCAGGGCTCATAGAAGGCCACTTTAGAATAGTCCAATGTTTTCCTCTTAGCCATTCCTGTGTGTTTTTAGCTGTGTGTTTTGGGTCATTGTCCTGTTGCAAGACCCATGACCTGCGACTGAGACCCAGCTTTCTGACACTTGCCAGCACATTTCTCTCTAGAATCCCTTGATAGTCTTGAGATTTCATTGTACCCTGCACAGATTCAAGACACCCTGTGCCAGATGCAGCAAAGCAGCCCCAGAACATAACAGAGCCTCCTCCATGTTTCACAGTAGGGACAGTGGTTTTTTCTGGATATGCTTCATTTTTCCATCTGTGAACATAGAGCTGATGTGCCTTGGCAAAAATCTGTCCATCTGTCCATAGGACATTCTCGCAGAAGCTTTGTGGCTTGTCAACATATAGTTTGGCATATTCCAGTCTGGCTTTTTTATGATTTGTTTTCAACAATGGTGTCCTCCTTGGTCGTCTCCCATGTAGTCCACTTTGACTCAAACAACGACGGATGGTGCGATCTGACACTGATGGTCCTTGAGCATGAAGTTCACCTTGGATCTCTTTAGAAGTCTTTCTGGGCTCTTTTGTTACCATTCGGATTATCCGTCTCTTTGATTTGTCATCCATTTTCCTCCTGCGGCCACGTCCAGGGAGGTTGGCTACAGTCCCATGGATCTTAAATTTCTGAATAATATGTGCAACTGTAGTCGCAGGAACATCTAGCTGCTTGGAAATGGTCTTATAGCCTTTACCTTTAACATGCTTGTCTATAATTTTCTTTCGAATCTCCTGAGACAACTCTTTCCTTCGCTTCCTCTGGTCCATGATGAGTGTGGTACATACCATGTCACCAAACAACACAGTGACTACCTGGAGCCCTATATATAGGCCCACTGACTGATTACAAGATTGTAGACACCTATGATGCTAATTAGTGGACACACCTTGAATTAACATGTCCCTTTGGTCACATTATTTTCAGTATTTTCTAGGGGTACCATCATTTTTGTCCAGGCCTGTTCCATGAGTTTATTTTTTAAAATAATTCTGTTGAAGCATCATTGAAAAGCAATGTCTGACTTTCATTGGTTAACATTCATAGAATTTTAAAAAATGATTACTTTTGTCAGATTAAAGTTATTTATGTGACCATTGTGAGTTTTTCTTTCATTGACCGAAGGGTACCAACAATTTTGTCCACGTGTGTATAGGCATAGTCAGGAATTTATGTAGTTTATCTATAATTTAGGTACAGTAAAACCTTGGATTGCGAGTAACTTGGTCTGTGAGTGTTTTGCAAGATGAGAATTTTTTAAATAAATTTTAACTTGATGAAGGAGCGAGGTCTTGAAATACGAGTAGTATGCATACACGTTGTCTGCCGAGTGTCACGTGATTTAGAACTGAGCGAATGGTTCTCTCACACTGTGGGACTGTATTTAATCATCTCCCATTCACGGGCTCAGTGTGCGTGTGTCATTCGTATAGTCAACATCCGTGTGCATGTGTACTTCTTACTATAACATTGTGACCATGCGTGTATGCGTAAATCGTCTTTCTTTTTTTCTTTTTGTCCAAGTGTAGTGATTGTTCTTTAGTAAATGTACTGCAACAATGACACTCATGAAAAAAAAAGATTAAAAAGACTGTAGCAGTGCGGGCGATCAATCTGTTTAACGACAAAGCAATGTCACATTTCTGCGAAATCTTCAAAATGATTTTTAAAAAAAGTGTCATTAAAAAGGTTCCTTGTTAAATCACACAAAAAGAACATTCCAGTGACCAGACAGAGAGCAGTCATTCCGTTAGTGTCTGTGTGTCGTCCTACACAATAACCCCCCTCCTCTCTCTCTCTTATCTCACTCACACCAGCTACGATTCTTTTCAAGGGTAAAGTGCAGGTTAATTTGTTTCATTAATTTTTTTACATTTATATTTTTTATTATTTTTATATGAATATTTTGGGTTGTGGAACGAATCATCTGAGTTTCCATTATTTTCAAGGGGAAATTCACTTTGATATACACTTTGAATTACAAGCATGTTTCCAGAACGAATTATGCTTGCAATCCAATATTTAACTGTATTTCTTTTTCCATAATTTCACGTAATGGAAAAGATGCTAAATAAATATTTGCAAAAATTATTTTAATGAAATTATTTGTGCGATAATGTGGTGTTTTCCTGAATAAATATGTTTAAAACAAATTGGGGCATTTAATAGTTATATATCTCAGTTTAAATAATGTTAAATTATGGCAAAATAATCTCAATCTGTCAGCACTGTGGCATAGTGGTTAGAACTGTAGCAACACACCTCCAGGGTCAAGGATTTGAGTTCCACCTCGAGTCTGTATGTGTGGAGTTTGCAAGTTTTCTCAGTGCTTGGTGGGTTTCTTCCAGGTACTCTGGTTTTCTCCCACAGCCCAAAGATTAGGCTAATTGGCTTTCCCAATATGCCCGTAATGTGTGAATGTGTCAGGGTGTGTGCCCTGTCTAGGGTGTACCCCACCTTGTGTCTCCTGGCATAGGCTCCACGCCTCCCACAACCCTGTACAGGATAAGCGGTATAGAAATTCCAGTAGAAAGATCTAGTAATTTTCTAGTAGAAAGATCAAGGTACTAATTTTGAATAGGTGCCACCAGCCATTCTACTGCAAACCTCTGGGTGGATGGTTAATGGAAAAAACACAGTTCCTATTTGTTTGTCGTTTATCTTCTAGTACTTTGTGGACGTTTGTATGCTGAATGATTTTTCAAAACACTTTTTGCTGTTTTTTTTTTCTACAATTATAATTTCCATTATATAATGTATATTGTCACAGTTCTGCGAAGCTGCTTTGTGTATACTGTGTTCTATTTTTAAAAGTGTTCTTCCAAAGAAAAAATGAGTAGACTACTAGACATTTACTAGACCAAGTACTTCCCTCCCCATCCTGGTTAAAAAAAGTAAACCTACTATAGTATGCCTTTTCCAGTCTTTCCTAGATTATTCAAGCTTTCTGAAAATAAATGCTTCTGGGTGTTTTTTAGAGTGCGTATATAAAGAGGTGATGGAGATGCTGGAGCAGGAAGGCCTTGATGAGATTAGTACCAGCGGTTCCAGTGAGCAGGTGGCTTACCTGCTGGTTGAAAGAGTCACCTTGCTGGAGAGGTTAGAGGCTACAGAGAGAAAGCTTGATACTCAGACTCTCACAGGCAACCTTAGAGAGGTCCACCTACAGGTACCAGACGAGCAGTTAACATAGAGTCTTACACGCTTTGACCAAATTTTTTGTCATTGATTGTGTCCATTAGAGGAGGTTATATGGTTATGGCAGTTGCTAATTAATGTGTTGATCATGGACTCTTGCTGAATTAGTAATTTGTACGGTAACTAGGAGGAACTGGACCACATCCGGCATACCCTGGAGGAGGAACTCAGGCAGCAAAAGGAAATGATGCATCTCACTAAAGAGAGTATGAGCAAGGTAAGGACTTCTCAATGCATTATCCTTGCTGGCAGAAATTAAATGTAAAGTCCAAAAAATGTGTGAACCTTATGACTCTACATCCTTAATTTTATTCCCAAGGAAAAGGAACCTACAGCTCAGAGCCCATGGAGGAAGCTCTTTGGTGTGCACAAAGCAACAAAAATGGCACAGAGCCTCACTCTTGTATGTTCCCATGACAGCCGTATTTGCTCTTTTCCTGAGCTGTAATTATGAGCAAGAATGTGTATTCTCTCCGCTATGAATCTCTTGAATATCTCAGCTGACACCCCACTCCAAATTGACTGAATGTTTGCTGCTTCTGGCATGTCTTCCAATGTCTAACCATTAGAACATGGTTTTAATAAGTTTGTATTTCTTTAACGGTTTCCATTGGCTCCATTGATCATGTACTGAGGTCGTTTTGGCAGACGAATTATAGATTTATGATATGTTAGGTGTCCATGCATGTTACATGTAAAGCTACTTTTTATGTGCATGTGAGATATGGCATTAGTCATCATCATTATGTCATGTAAAGGCTTCTTAGTCCTGTGAGGATGTATTGAGTAGGGAAAATTAGCTGAGCATGTTCGGCAAGGTTCACACCAGGGTCAGCGCCAGGACAGTTTAAACAGGGGTAAGATGTGCTTCCAACACCAATGAATCCCATAATTTTCAATCAAGTACACTTAGCGATATAAAAAAAATATACAATCTCACAATACAATATTAAACAAGTGAAACTGGCAATGCAGTACAAACTCTTTAAAAAAAATTATTTATATTTTCTTGGATTTTTCCCGATTTTTCTCCCCCAATTTAGTCGTGTCCAATTCCTCCCCGTCACTAGGGGGCTCCCACATTAAGGCTACTACTACCATTTAGCCAGGAGGGCGAAGACCATCACGTGTTTCCTCCGAAACCACGTGACGCCAACCGACCGCTTCTTTTCAAACTGCTCGAAAGCATATGATGGTCAATTAGTCTCTTTTTTGAACAGAAAAATTTGGTTCTTGCACATACACAAATTGTTTTAGCTCGCTAAAACTCTCACTACTTCCATCAACCATCACAGGCAACATTGGTTCACTCCCATTGCTAATCCTCACAAGAACCACTCAGTTGGTCAAACACGTCGACGAATTAGATTGTACAAGCAAGCTATCAGAGTTAAAGATCACCATGGTGCTTATTCCTCCATTTTATTGGTTTATTGATCCTACTTGTTTTGTTGGCTAAAAAGTAGTTCTTGCGTTTAAATGAGTGATGGACATAATGTTTTGTATTTCATTTGAGCAATTAAGTACATTATTAACATTATGCATGTGAACAGATGTAACTGGTGTTTGAGCCAGCAATGTCTTTTTATTATCAGCTCTGCTTGCACTAAAGCATGTTCCCCATTCAGCTTCACTCAAGCTCCTCAATGTGGCAGATGCATGGTGAGCACATGCCTGGATGCTGGCCTGACTCCTACCAACCCTAAAGACTGAACGATCTTTATCCAGTGAGCTTTAAAGGCATTTTTTCCCCCTTAGGCCCAGAGCACAGAGCTGGAGCAGGAGCGCACAGAGAGAAAGAAGCTGGAAAGGGATCTTGAAGAGGCATCCTTAAGACTTACTATGGCTCATCAGGAGATTCGCCACCTAAGTGACGAGCTAGATCTGGCACGGAAAGTCCAGGACACTTGTGGTAAGAGCATCACAAAGAGGCGCAATTGATGAATGATTTAGTTTTACTTACCATTGCTTTTTTGTTTTTATATTACATTTGTAAATAATACAATAATATTCACGGTTAGTTCCCAACCTGCCGATTACAGGAGAGGAATTAGCACGGCTCAAACAGGAAGTAGAACAGTTAAAGCAGTGTGGTAAGACCACTCTAAAAGTCCTAATAGATTTGATTCTGTCAGCAAAAATTTTGCTTCTAAAAAGTAAATCTTCGACAGATATGGTGGAGCTGCAGAAAGCAAAAGAACACAACGAGAGACTCGACACAGAGATTCGGGCTCTGAGGGACAGAGTACGCTCATTGGACTCTGAGAGGAAGACTCTCTTAAAAATGGTGGGTTATATTTCTTGAAACTTAAATGTAAGCGCTATCTTTCAAAGGTTGCATAGAAACATTTCCCCCACATAGTAACGCCTTTTATTTAGAATATAATAGACAATAGAGTCATACTAATAGGTTTCTGGTACTTCTGCTCAACTAGTACAGCAAATAAGGATGATTTTACTGCTGTAATGTATTGTGTCCTCAGATTGAGAATTTTAAGATGCATCCCAGTTCTGGCAGCAAACCTCTGCATGTTCATGAAGCTGCTCAATCTGGACAGGTGAATTGCAGTGAAGTGGGTTGTTACAATGATTTTAAACATTTGAACCGTGCTAGAAATCTTGCTACTAATCTACTTATCATATAATGTGTTCACCAGTTTGATGGGAATGCTGAACATTCAGGAAGGTCATCTACACCATTAAGTGATGACAAGGATCAACTTCATAAAAGGTAATATTTATCAAATTTAATTAATTAAATGCAGGTTTGTAAGTTTTCAAGCCAGGGAATGGAAGCAGGTGTTGAGAATACTAAATACTCATTGGCATGACAGTAACATTATTATAAGCATGTTATAATCTGTGTGACCGATGACAGTAGCGTGCTATAATAAGCATATTATAATCCATCATAATAATATAACAAGCCTATTAGAGCTTATATTATATTATAAAAATTTACACACTCTGACTAGACATGAGTTTGATTGTACGGACAGGTCTAGGATAATTTGATGAAATTGTCGGTTAAATTTGTACACTCGTATTTTCTGGTCTTATTTGTTCACATGACTTTGGACATATATTTGTCTTGTCTGTGAGCAGGTGTCGAAGAGAGTCTGAGGATAAGGACTGTCGTCTCCGGGAGCTGGAAAGGAGGCTGCTGAAGCAGCAGCGGGAGCATGAGGAGCTGGTGGAGAGGAACGAGGAGCTAGAGGCACTGCTGGGGGAAGCACAGAACAGAGCGAAAGAGGAGCGAGAGTGCCATGAGTGTGAAGTGGACAGTTTGCAAAGAAGGGTCAGAAATCACAGTGCTGCAAGAATGCCTTACACCTTTAACTAATTATATTCTGCTTATTTTAAATTAGATTTTTTGAGAAGGTGAAAATTAAGTTTGTATCTGCAGATTAAAAGTATAGAGGCTGAGTTAAATGCCAAGAGCAGCCAGGAGAAGACACAGGTGGAGAAGTTTGATCAGGATAAAGAGACTATCTCAGAGGTACTGTAGTAGTAGACTTAATATTTGTATGTTATACATAGTAGACACTACATGATCATTTTACTGATTTCACTACAACTACTAATGGCAAAAGCTTGATTGTGTCAGAAAGGCATGAATGGTTATCACATGTTCATCAGATGATTTTGCAATTTAATGTTTAATCAGAAGCAAGAAAGAAGAAAATAAAAATATTTTTCATCCTATCATTTTATACTCTCTTCATAGCAAAGTCTTCTCCTAACCTCTTCTGTTTGCAATAAACTTAGATTTTCATTTGCATATCTGATATCCGTAGTGATTTTAATTATTATGTAATTATTATGTAATTTGGCCCAAAAGCTTCAAGGTGGTATTCAAGTGACATTTCCTGAGAGTCGGCTTGTTGAGGAGAAGAACTGGAGGAAACCATTAGAAGTGGACTTAGCACTGGCCCAGTCATCTCTGAAGAAAGAGAAGCAGGTAATGTGCTTACAACAGGCCTTCATTATATTGTATTAAAATTCACCATTGTTATAGTGTTTCTTTGCATTTGCATCTGTTCGTGTCACTTATAATGATATTTGCTGAAAATCATCAATGTGTAAGAATAACAAAAAACAACAAACAAAAAAACAAAGAAAAAAACTTTTAATTTTTATCAATTTCAGTACTTGAATCTGAATTAAATAGTACAAAACAATTTTGTGACGCATGGTCAAGAAACATGAAGCTTGTACGTAAGACCTTCTCCTATCCAATATGCAAAAACAGAATACAACACAAAATAAGAAAGTAAAAAAATCATATCATATAATCCACCTAAACCTATACAATTAATAATGGGAAAAGAAAGGGGGGGAGGGGCGATTAGGATCCTAAATGGACTGCGTGTATAGATTTGCTCAACAAATGTATAAAACGATCCGTTTATTTATTCATCTATTTTAAAATTTATTTTAAAAGCAAAAGAGGCTTGTGTGCAGTGTGATGGTATTTTCCCATCGCTGTGACCCCGTAAATTTAATGGAAAATGAAAAAGGGATAATCTAAATCTTACAAGATGTAAGTGATTCTCGCATTATACTTGTGCATTTTAAAATTTGACAGAACAAAATGTAATGTTGAAAACGTCGGATCTGCCGGATACTTGCATTTTTAAATAAAAATACATGTACGTACAATGTACATTAACGTCAAAGAATAATTAGAAAAAAAATGTTTAGTTTACAAAAAGTGGAGCCAACTGTTCTGTTCAGCTGAATATCACAAGTCTAACTAATTATTTAAGTCTAACTAATCTTTTTTGTAACGTAAATATCATAAGGTAGGTAACATATGTAGCGGTCCAAATTATTTAACAATAAATAATATGTTAAAAAGATTAAACTGTAATACTTAACTAAACATTTTTCTAAATAAATCAGTCTACTTAGAATCTAGAAAAAATATTGGAGACTACTGTAAAGAGGACACTGATTTATATTTAGAATATGGACTGCTTGTCCTGCAGGGAGAGCATGAGGAGCTGAAGACGTTGCGGATAGAGGTACAACGCTTGCAGGCTGAGTGTCAGCAAGGGAAATCCCTCAACATGCGCCTCACACAGATAAAGGGAGAAAAGGGAATTTTGGAAGAAAAGGTGATGCATAAACTATGACTAATAACTGACTAGTCATATCAAATATCAACTTATGTACAGAAAATCACATACAAATAATCTGGACTGTTATGATCTAATTTTACGTCATGTTTTAGGTGGCCCAGTTGGAGCGTGCTCAGTCACGTCTGCAGAACGAACTGGCACAGCAAGTAGAGGGCATTAGAGTGCAAGAAGACCTGAGAGAGAGCAGGGAGCAGGTGACACAGCTTAATTCTCTGGTTGAACAGTTGCAATCAGTACTGTGCAAACTGGAGAAAGAACACAGTACACTGAGGTAAGGAGAATTATCCAAAGATATAAAGTGAAATTTACAGTGATCACAAATTGGAAAATATACAGTGCATCTTGGGAAAAATAATAAATATTGTGTATTTTTTAAATTTACGTGAATTATTTCTTTAAATTTTGATCATGAAAATAATATTCTCAAAACATTAAATATTTCCTTAAGATCAATCAAAAAGGATTTACAATACAGAAATGTAGTAAAACCTCTAAAAGGTTTGTTCATTTATGCACTCAATACAAGGCTCCTTTATCCCTTATGCAAAGAAAATATATTTCCCTCTATATTAACTGGCAATATACACATGTGGACGAAATTGTTGGTACCCTTGAAAGAAAAGTTTTTCAATGAAAAAAAAACTCACAATGGTCACAGAAATAACTTTAATCTGACAAAAGTAATAATAAATAAGAATTCTATGAATGTTAACTAATGAAAGTCAGACATTGCTTTTCAACCATGCTTCAACGGAATTATAAAAAAAAATGAACTCATGGAACAGGCCTGGACAAAAATGATGGTACCCCTAACTTAATAGTTTGTTGCACAACCTTTTGAGGCAATCACTGCAATCAAACGATTCCTGTAACTGTCAATGAGACTTCTGCACCTCTCTGCAGGTATTTTGGCCCAAAAAAATTAACTCATGGAACAGGCCTGGACAAAAATCATGGTCACTTTAGAATAGTCCAATGTTTTCCTCTTAGCCATTCTTGGGTGTTTTTAGCTGTGTGTTTTGGGTCATTGTCCTGTTGCAAGACCCATGACCTGCGACTGAGACCCAGCTTTCTGACACTTGCCAGCACATTTCTCTCTAGAATCCCTTGATAGTCTTGAGATTTCATTGTACCCTGCACAGATTCAAGACACCCTGTGCCAGATGCAGCACAGCAGCCCCAGAACATAACAGAGCCTCCTCCATGTTTCACAGTAGGGACAGTGGTCTTTTCTGGATATGCTTCATTTTTCCATCTGTGAACATAGAGCTGATGTGCCTTGGCAAAAATCTGTCCATCTGTCCATAGGACATTCTCCCAGAAGCTTTGTGGCTTGTCAACATATAGTTTGGCATATTCCAGTCTGGCTTATGTGCTGATGTGCCTTGGGAAAAAGTTCCATTTTTGTCTCATCTGTCCATAGGACATTCTCCCAGAAGCTTTGTGGCTTGTCAACTTTTAGTTTGTAAATTTCTGAATAATATGTGCAACAGGAAGATCTAGCTGCTTGGAAATGGTCTTATAGCCTTTACCTTTAACATGCTTGTCTCTAATTTTCTTTCGAATCTCCTGAGACAAACTCTGACAATGTCTGACTTTCATTGGTTAACATTCATAGAATTTTTTTTAAATTATTACTTTTGTCAGATTAAAGTTATTTATGTGACCATTGTGAGTTTTTCTTTAATTGACCGAAGGGTACCAACAATTTTGTCCACGTGTGTATTAAAATGATTGTGTTCTGATCTTTTGATGTTAATATTTCTCATTGCTACATTAACTGATACTAATAATTATCAGAAAAAAGATATTATCCAATATACAGAATAATATATTGTATTGTTTTTTTTTGTTTGTTTTTTACAATATGCTTATATGTTAATGTAGTTTGAATAAAATGGACTTTATAAGAATTAATCAGAGCACACCGACAAAGTAAAAGTGGGTGTATAATTCTTAAAAATGCATAAAGTTTCAAAGTTTTAACTAGGTATAAATATAATTATTTTTTACTTCATTGCAATATAAATATCCATACATGGTCCATTCATATATTGCAATATATTAATAAATATAAGAACTAGTTTCCTATTTATGGAAACATATTATTTAATATATTTCATTATATGTTACAATATATTGCCAAATTTCTTTTTTCTGTAAGGGTAGCATGAATTACTCCATCAGTGCAGCATGGTATGGAGGTGATTAGCCCGTGGCATTGCTAAGGCATTATTGAAGGTTGATTTGGTAGCAGCCTTCAGCTCGTCTGTACTGTTAGGTTGGGCGTTTCTCAACTTCCTCTTGATATCCATACCTAAAAGATTTCCTCCAGGATTCAGGTCAGGCAAGTTGGTTGGCCAATCAAGAACCGAAATATTGTGTTCAGTAAATCAGTAAGTGGTCACACGCTTGGCCAAATATGCAGGTCCTGCTGGAAAAGGAAATTAGTATCTCCTTAAATCTTGTCATCACACAGACGCACATAGCGATCTCCTGGTAGCCTGACTTTTCCTGGCTTAGTTGACTTTGGACTGTCGAGACTTCTCACTGCACTTCAAGCAACTTGGACTCTGTGCCTCTCCACTTCCTCCCAACTTTGGGACCTTGATTTCCAAATTAAATGCTAAATTTACTTTTAATCTGAAAAGACGACATTGGACTGCTGGGCAATGGTGTCTCTGGTTCAAGAGTGGCTTGATACTAGGAATGCAGCTGAAGACGTCTTTGCGTGGTGGCCCTTGATGTGTCTGACAGTCTTCTTAAAGCTCCACTTAGGTCTGTTGCTTGTGCACCTTTTCCAACCTACTTTTGTCCCTTCCAGTAAACTTTTTATTAATATGCTTCGATACGGCATTCTACAACCAGCCACACTTATTTAGCGATTACCTTCTTTGGCTTACCTTACTTGTGAAGGTTGCGGATTATCATCTTCTGAACAATTGTCAGGTCAACAACACTGTATTTGAAAAAAAAAAAAAGTAAATACATACAGTCTTATGCAAAAGTTTAGGCACCTCTTGATAAATAACAGATTTTGTGTTTTTTTTAATTGAAAAGATGTTAACACAGTCTCTCTTGGAAATAGAAAAAATGCACAATATTTTCCGCAAACATTGATGCATAGTTACTTCTTATGCCATAAATTGAACAAAAATAAAAAATAAAAACATGATTATGGCACTGTGCAAAAGTTTGGGCACCCTAAGAGTTCCAAAGTCTCAGATTCTTTTTATACAAGGTTTCAGACCTTAATTAGCTTGTTGGGTCTGATGCATGGCAACAGCTGTCATTAGTAAATGCCAATTTCAAAGCTTTACAAATACTTTGACTTTACAAACCTTGTGCATACACTTGCTGACACTCAACAACCATGGGTTCCTCTAAGCGGCTGTGAGACTGAAAGTTATTGATGCCCACAATGCAGGAGAAGGCTACAAGAAGAAGGCAAACCATTATTAGTTTGCAGTTTTAGCAGACTCAGGAGTGGTGGTGCACCAGTGCATGAGGTTCCACTGTGCAGAGATGCTTGCACAGACAAGACCTTGATGGACGGTCAGCAGAAGAAAACCTTACCTGCGTCCCCATCACAAAATCCAACGTCAGAAGTATTCAACAGAACATCTACAGAAGCCTGATGTGTTTTGGAAACAAGTGCTGTGGACTGGTGAAGTTAAAATAGAACTCATTGGCCACAATCAGCAAAGGCATGTTTGGAGAAAAAAGGGAGCAGCATTTCATGAAAAGAACACTTTGCCAACTATTAAGCATGCGAGTGGATCAATCATGCTTTGGGTTTGTGTTGCAGCCAGTGACACAGGAAACATTGCACGGTTGGAGGGACGAATGGATTTGAAGTTTTTTCAATAGATTTGAAGTTTTTGCAATAACCATCTCAGTCCCCTGATTTAAACATCATTGACAATTTGTGGGTAGATCTTAAAAGAGCTGTGGATGCAAGATGACCAAAGAATATTACAGAACTAGAAGCTTTTGCAAGGATGAACGGGAGAAAATACCAAGTACAAGAATTGAAAGACTTTTAGCTGGCTATAAAAAGCGTTTGCAAGCTGTGATATCAGCCAGAGGAGTTGTTACAAAGTACTGATTTATGTAGGGCCCAGACGCACAGTACCACAATAATGTTTTTATTTTTTGTCCTTGTTCAGTTATGACATAAAACGTAACTATGCACCAATGTTCGCTGAAAATATTGTGCATTTTTCCAATTACAAGAGACAGTGTTAATATCTTTTCAATTAACAAAAATCACAAAAATCTGTTATTTATCAAGGAGTGCCTAAACTTTTGCGTAAGTCTGTATACATTATATGAATATATATATTTTGACATGATTTTTTTTTTTTTAAGATGCACTGTATACCAGTTTGCAGTTGATGAGTTAAATGTGCATTTGGTGCTTAATTCATGACTTTTAATGGATTTATAACTTTGAATGGAAAGTCAAGTGTTTAAGTCTTCCCTTCCCTTCACTTCCATTGAATCAAGGATATGAAGAACAAGATATTTATATTTCGCTTAAATCTACAGAAGTGAATGTGTTGTGTGTCAGAAATGATATGGTGGAGAAGCGCCGGCAGGTGATGGAGCTGCAGGCTGAGCTGAGTACAAGAGTCCAGGAGAAGATACAAGCTGAGGGACAACTGGAGCGACTCGGTCTGAAACTGCGTCTCAAGGAAGAACAGCTCAATGCTGTCAAGCAGGAGAGAGAGTGTGACCCTAATCCCAAATCTTCCGCTGGAGAGGATGATGACCTCAGCCAGGCAAGACTCTTTTAAGGTGTTTTCACATTAGGCCCACATTAGCTGGCTAAGTTGAAGATGCTACATGTGTTAGGTTATTTTGACAAAGTATGACCATTACAGTAGTCGCTATTGGTTGATTTTATGGCATTTAATCTTTAAACCAGTGTGTTTAGTTTTGTGGTTTATTTTTGTAGTTTGTCCTAACCTTGTATACAAAGGATAACTGTTGGTTCATTACTGTTCTATCATTATGCCACTGCTTACTGTATGTTTTGCTCTTCCAGACGACATGTGTGAAGTCTGAGATGATTAAGCTGCACTCCACCTTGGAGCAGGAGAGATGTTTGGCTAGTCAGCACCAGCTGATTCTGCAGGCTCAGATCAATGAAACCGAAGCCTTTTTCAAGGTCAATACACAGCCGCAATCGCATTGCACAGACGATAGAAATTCTCACCTGTGTTGTGGATAGGACTGCTCCAAACTGCCTTAAAATGCTATTTAAAGCAAATACTCTACTTGTATTTTAGTTCTGTTTCTTTTTTTTTTTATTAACTTTCTTTATTAGAAGTTATTTCACAGGTAACATAATATTTCAATACAGCAGGCAAAACTTCCATTTTTCTTTTTATTTACCCTATTATATCCCTCTTCCAATCCCCTGTGTTCACACATCCCACAGTTCTAATTAGACAAACTAATTAACAACCAAAGTGTAAAACAAAAAAAAACAACAACAACAACAAAAAATAAATAAATAAATATAATTAAAAAATAAATAAATAAATAAACAAGGGGGGGGGGGGTTTGCTCAGTCAGCACAGTCGGGAAGAGATGTCAAGGAATCAAAATGTTTTAAGAGAGGCCTCCAAGTTCTTTCAAACAAATTTAATGAGCCATTAAGGGAAAACCTAAGCTTCTCAAGTTTAATGGACATAAACATTTCTTTCACCCATCTATTATGAGTTGGAGGCTGAGATTGATTCCACTTGAGAAGTACCAATCGCCTGGCCAAAAGGGTGGCAAAGGCAAGAACAGATTGCAGGATTTTGGAGGTACATGGATGTAGGGCGGTGCCGAACATAGCTAAAAGTGGGTCGGGGGGGATAACTGTGTTGTATGCTTTACTAATAGTTTTAAAGATTTCAGTCCAAAATGTGGTTAGTCTGGGACAGAACCAAAACATGTGAGAGTGGTTGGCTGGAGACTGTTTGCATCTGTTACAAGAGTCAGTCACATTAGGAAAAATCCGTGCCAGCCTCGAATTTGTATAGTGAACTTTATTTACAACTTTACATTGTAGGAGACCATGCCTTGCACAGATTGAGGAAGAATGAACCAGTTGTAAGACATGTTGCCAATATTCATCAGACAGCGAGATTCCAAGCTCTTGCTCCCAAGAATTTTTGAGAATGAGTGTTGGGCTATCAGTTGATGAATTAATACGGCTATAAATGTTGGAGATTAATCGCTTTTGTTGAGGGTCAAGAGCTAATAATGAATCAACCAAGGTTTCTGGAGGTCGACTAGGGAATTTGGGGTTCTGATTCCGAATGAAGTGTCTTATCTGAAAAAAACGAAATAGGTGGGATTTAGGCAACTTAAATTTTCTCGAAAGTTCCTCAAAAGACATGAAAGAACCTTGGCTATAAAGGTCCTTAATTTTCTTTAGTCCTTTGTCGGACCAAGTACGAAATGTCAAGTCAGTGCAAGAGGGTAAGAATAGGAAATTGTTTACAATGGGGGAGAGGTCTGAGGCCCTATGAAGACCCAGGCTTTTCCTAGTTTGAGTCCAGATTCTAAGAGTGTTAGACACCACTGGGTTTGAGGTAAATTTGGAGAAGGCCAACGGGAGTTGGGCGCAAACCAGGGAAGAAAGAGAAAACTTAGAGGATGCAAGTTCCATGTCCACCCATATTGGGCACCCCTCTGTTGTATTGTTGACCCAGTATAGAAGTTTTTGAGCGTTACAAGACCAGTAATAATGTAAAAAATTAGGCAGTGCCAAGCCACCACGATCTTTTGGGAGCTGTAGTACTGATTTTCTTATGCGCGGATTTTTATTACTCCAAAGGAAAGAACTTATTAATTGATCGAGCGACTTAAAGAAGGACTTTTTTATAAGGACAGGGATATGTGAAAACAGATATAGGAACTTGGGTAAGACTACCATTTTGACCAAATTGACACGACCCACCAGAGACAGTGGAAGACCAGACCATCTTTCAAAGTCTAGTTTACACCTCTCCAAAAGAGGGGTAAAGTTTTTGGAAAAAAGAAGATTAATTGGGTTTGTAATAATCACTCCCAAGTATCTAAATCTATCTGCAGCATATTTGAAAGGGAAAAAAGATGGAGGAATGTCTTTGGCCAATGAGTTGATAGGAAGGACTTCACTCTTATTGAGATTAAGTTTATAGCCTGAGTATGACCCAAATTTCTCCAGGATACTTAGAACTACAGGAAGAGAGGCTGCTGGATTGGACATATACAAAAGGAGGTCGTCAGCATACATTGATAATTTATGAACTCTCCCAGCTCTGACAATACCTTCAAATCTCTCCTCTTGTCGCAGCCAGATGGCTAGGGGTTCGATAGCTAAGGCAAATAAGAGGGGGGAAAGGGGGCAGCCCTGTCTAGTTCCACGATAAAGGGGGAATGGAGCAGACTGTAGTCCATTAGTGTGAACTGAGGCAACTGGACCGGTGTAAAGCAGCTTAATCCAGGATACAAATTCTGGACTAAAACCAAACTTCCGCAAGACAAAAAAGAGAAAGCTCCACTCAACCCTGTCAAAGGCCTTCTCCGCGTCCAGAGAAACCACCACCTCAGGAGTGTGTGAGCTGGGAGTACTAATGATATTCAGAAGCCGCCTTGTATTATGGAATGAGTGCCTCCCAAGCATGAAGCCTGTTTGATCAGTTGATATCACACCGGGAAGAACCCGTTGTAGGCGCTGGGCTAGAATCTTGGATAAAATTTTTAGGTCCACATTTAAGAGGGAAATGGGTCTAAAGCTGCTACATGCTAGAGGGTCTTTATCACTCTTAAGCAGGAGAGAAATGGAGGCCTCCAGCAAGGTGGGAGGCAAATGCCCCTTCATGAAAGACTCATTAAACACACTCTGAAGAACAGGTGCGATGATGACAGAAAGTAGCTTAAAAAACTCAACCGTGAACCCATCGGGGCCTGGAGTTTTACCATTTTGAAGTGACATAACTGCCTCCTGTACCTCCTCCGTAGAAATTGGATCGCCCAGCTTTCCAGACAAATCTTCATTTATTTTGGGGAAGACAATCGTGTTTAGGGGGTTATCTCCAGCCCAGACATCTACAGGACACTCTGAGGAATAGAGGTTAGAGTAGAAGGTACTAAATATCTTATTTATTTCAATAGGATCGGTGGTGGCCTCACCAGACACCGATTTAATCTTGGGAATCATTCTGGACAATGCAGCAGCACGTGCTTGCTGTGCCAGTAATCTTCCTGCTTTGTCCCCAGTTTCGAAGAACCGTTGTTTAGCTAGAAATAACTGCTTTTGTGTTTTATTTGTGGAAAGTAAATCAAATTTAGACTGAAGCTGAAGCCGTTCTTTGTAGAGAGCAGGGGTTGGGTCCAAGGCATATAAACCATCAATTCTGAATATTTCTTTGGTGAGCGCCTCAGACTCCGTCCTTTCTGTCCTCCTCAAAGTTGAGACATATGATATAATTTGCCCTCGCATAAAAGCTTTAAATGTTTCCCATAGGGTATGTCTGGATATTTCTGGAGCATCATTAGTATCAAAAAACAATAAGGATTGTATATGAAGGAAATCTTTGAAAGAAGTTTGTGCTAACAAAGAGGAGTTAAGCCTCCACTGTCTGGGGGAAAAGACATGATTAGGAAAGCCAATGTCCACCGATACTGGGGCGTGATCTGAGATTACAATGCTATGATATTCACACCGATGGACTTCTGATAAGAAATGATTATCTAAAAGAAAAAAATCTATCCGCGAATATGAGTGATGGACGTGCGAAAAAAAAGAAAAGGCACTGCCTGAGAGGGACCTGGCCCTCCATGGGTCAAATAACCCTAACCTGGTCTTGTATGCATCAAGAACCTTAGCTGATTTGGATAACACCTGGGAGGTAGGAGAAGACCTATCCAGGGAGGGATTTTGAACTAGGTTAAAGTCGCCGCCAACTATTAAGTAATGGTCGTCAACCCTGGGAAGAGAGGAGAAAAAGCTTGTAAAAAATTTATCATCATCCCATGTAGGTGCGTAAACACATGCCATAATGACAGGTTTGCCACATAATTTGCCCGAAATAATTACAAATCGACCATTACGGTCTTCAATAGAATTGGACAACTCAAACGGAACATTCTTGTGTATAAGAATGGCTGCGCCTCTCGCCCTTATTGGGAACTTAGAATGAAATACATGACCAATCCATGGTCGCCTTATACGGTTAACGTCTGTGGAGCAGAGATGAGTCTCTTGTAAAAAGAGGATATCACCCCTAATCTGTTTTAAATGTGTCATTACCTTATTACGTTTAGTGGGATGGTTGACACCCTTCAGATTCCAGGAAATGAAACGAACACTCTTACTCTGGGTCATCATTTAGTAAAGAAATAAGGAGTAGCACCTCTTCCAAGACTGACGTTGCTTCCGAGCAAACAAAGAGGGGGGAAAAAAAAAAAAACAAAACCACACACACACACACACACACACACACAAGAGAAGAAGAAGAAAAAAAAAAAAAAAAAGAAGAAAGAGAGAAAAAAAAAGAAAAAAAAAAGGGGTATATATATATATATGAACACATTCCTCCCCCCCACCCCCCACCCCCCACCCCCGGCACCCCCACAGAATCCTACCATGGTAATGTTTTCTGCTTCCATAGCCTTCTCTTGTTCTAGAGGTCATTCCGGTATGCAACATATAAGAATTTACACCGCTTCCATACGGAGCAACATGAAATTACAGTGTGTCAACTTCAGCCTTAAACATTAACTAAGGTAACCAGGGAATCAGTTCGTCACTCAATTTGACTCCTCTAAGGAAACTAAGCATCACAGTTGGAAATCAATATATATAAAATAAAAAATAAAATAAAAAACACACAAAAAAATAAAAAATACACAAGAAGTCAACCAAGATGGCCAAAAAGGCAACATTAAATCCAGGATAACTTAAAGTACGTCCGAATCATCATGCTCTAACCTGTTCTTTATCTTTCACTCGCTCATTATAAAAAGCACGCACATCCTCTGGAGTCTCAAAAGTGAGTGTTTCACCCTCGAACGAAACTTGCAGGCGGGCAGGGAAAAGAAGCCTAAACTTCACTCCTTTCTGATAGAGGGCTTGCTTAACTTCGTTGAATGCAGCTCGTTTCTTTGCAGTAGCGGCGCTGACATCCGGGTACACCCGTATTGTTGTATCCCCGCACTTCAGCTCGTTTTGCCTAGCCCAACGCAACACCTTCTCCCTCTCCCGAAAACGATGAAAACATATCACAAAAGGCCTGGGCCTACCCCCCTCCGGCCCGGGTTTAGGGGCCGAAGAACGATGAGCCCCCTCAAGCTCCAATGGTTTGGGGAGAACAGCGGGGCCGAGGTTCTTCATCAGCAGCTCCGATATGAACTCGGTCGGGTCACGTCCCTTTTCGCTGCCCTCAGGGATGTTGATTAACCGGAGGTTGACTCTGCGGGACCTGTTTTCAAAATCGTCAACACGGTCCCGAAGAGTTTTATTTTGGGCCTCTAGCAACTTCACAGTCTTTTCCATGCTCGATACCCGTTCAAAGTTATCCCCCACCCGGGTCTCTATAGCAGCGAGGTGGCCATTAAAGTCATTCACCGTCTCGCGGAGAGCATCCACCGAGGTCTGTATTGGCTTGATAAGCTCCTGAATTAAAGTCAACATGTCGCTTCGGAGCGAGGCTCGCTGTTTCTCCAGTTCAACAACCAGCTGACTCGGTGACAAGACGTCTGGCACGTCCCTTGTGGGTACAGGTGAGCTGCTTGCAACCTGGTTTTCCGCCGCCATCTTGGCAAGTTTACTGGCTACAGTAGCAGCTCCGCCACGAGTAACCGGAGGGCTCGGCGCTTTACCTGTCTTGGGCTTAACACTACTCATTTCCGAACCGGGATAAAGATAGCACCGTAATGCGTAAGTTTTTTAAAATAATTGCGGTGTTTACAGGGATAAATTACAAGTTTAACCGGGAGACCTCTCCAACACGACTTTCTCCTACATCGCCAACACCGGAAGTTCCTTTAGTTCTGTTTCTGTGTCTGTTCCCAGACACAGAAATCCCTGTTGCAGGAGAGGGGTGAGGAGAACAAGCAGCTAAAGCAGGATCTACAGAGGACCGAGCACCACCTTACTTCAGCTGAACGAGAGCTGCGTTATGAGAGGGAGAAAAATCTTGATCTTAACAGACATATTGCACTTTTAGACCAAGAGAAGTTCAAGGTATTTACAAAAAAAAAAAAAAAAAATTCTAATTACTTAAATAATATATTTGTTTAAACATTTACAGACAGGTCAAAACTTTGTCACAATGTTTTCATATTTACTGAGTTATATATACAGTTTTATGGAAATACGATGTAAAATGACTTGGGAGGAGCTATAAAGCATTTAGTTTATCAAACATAAACAGCAAGAAACAAACTCCAGAAGTAATGCACAAAAATTCCTTTACACAGAACAAACCAGAGGTGATCTAAGAAAGCCATTTCTTAGATCACTTTTCTCCGTTAGAGTAAGCTTATATGTGTTTATTTTACTGTGTAGTGGCTGGACATGATGATAGATCAACACTGGGGCAAGGGATGTGTGGTTATTGTGGCTAGTTGTTAGTGTGCATGTGCATACTCGATTTTTTATTTAGTTTTTATCTATATGTTCCAGTAAAAATCATCAGTTAAATCATTGTGCATTTCAGTTGTGGCATTGTTCTAAATTGAATTCTGATCGATCTTTGGTGTTTAGCTGTGTGCAGAGCTGAAGATGGCGCAGACCAAACAGGCACAGCTGAAAGCCAGTGGAGCAGCACAGATGACAGAGCTGGAACAGCTTCAGCAGAGAGTCAGGGAACTGGACCTGGAACTGTGCAGAAACAGCCAGAACAGGCAGAGCTGCAGTAGCCTCCAGGAGGAGCTCAGTGCTGAGAGATCACGGGTTATTGCCGCTGACAAAAAGGTTAGCGCTTTTTTTTTTATTTTTTTTTTTTACAGATTCTCTGAGAGCGTCATCTAGCTGTCACAGAATAGCCCTTGTCTCAGCTATGTATTCTTGTCCATTATTCAACACATCAACCTGGCAAATATATTCCACCCCCTGACAGTTGCCATTGTAATAAGAAAATCAATGTTGTTTCCTTCGTCTCTCGGTGGTTTTAACGTTAAGTCCGATCAGTGTATGTACTACATGCTGTGTTTGTTTAAAGGTTGTGGAGCTTCAGCAGCAATTGAAAAACGCCCTGCATCAGTTGCGTCTGGGGGAGGTCCGAGCTGAAGCGACCAGCAAGATGGAAAGAGATACCAGAGACATGTCTGAGAAGTTGTCAGCTAAACTGGAGGAAGAAAAGCTTCAGAGGTGTGATAACCACCTGACACACTATAATACAGAGCTCTACATGTCACCTTATTTTTGAATGAATGGCTTAATTTCATTTATAAAAGACATTCAGAATGTATGTGAAAAAGTGCCAAAACATTGGAGTGGTGTATGCTTCACAGCATGCAGCATGTTTTCCCTGTTGTTTTGTTGATAGGAAGTTGGTGGAGAAGAGGGAAGAAGAGTTGCAACAGCAGGTGTTCTCTCTGCGTACTGAAGAGACCACTCTCAGTCGCACCAACTCTGAGCTCTCCCACCGCTCCCAGCAGCTGGAGACAAGGCTGGAGGTGCTGGAGAGTGAGCTAAGTGCCTCCAGGGAGCAGGTTTGGTTATCCTTTTTTCTAATCAAATGCTATTTTAGGGTTTTCATGGCTTACATCAGGCCACCACTCTGGTGTTACTGATGAGGGAGAATTAATGAGGCAGACATAACAGGCTGACAGATTGCCGCTGTAAATCCCTGCATGGTTTGATCTGTGATGCAAGTTATTTTAGTCACAGTTGTTCATGCTGTTGTCTGGTGTATCCTGTAGCAGAGCCTCAGTCAGGAGAGTCGTCATAAACTAGAGGAGCAGCTCATGTCTTCTCAACAGGAGTCAGAAAGACTGCAGGAGGAGCTAGAGAACATGCTTCAGCAGCTTGATAACAACAGGAGGTACGGAATTCATAAACAAGCATCATGTTTGCCTATACTCAGTATAGCCAAAGGTTTGTAGACACGCTTATGTCCACGTTTACTAGTTAATCATCCAATTCCAGATTTTGTCCCCTTTGCTGTTATAAAAACTTCCATTATTCTAAGAAGACCCCTGTGCCGGCCGTGCAAGTTCTTTGAAATCAGCCAGTGCACCTTGCTTAGTTTGCTGTGGTGTGGTTTGCTGGAAATGATTTGTGTTCCAGAAAAACAGGGTGCTAAACTTAATTTAGGAAGGTACAGTGCAGGATGTGCAGGCTTTCATTCCAACCAGGCAGAAGCCACACCTGACTCCAACTGTTTAATTAGTGGTTCTTGGCTTTCAATAGACTATCAGGTGCGATTTCCGCTTGGTTGAAATGAGAACCTGCACCCCCAGTATAATTAAATGACAATGCTATATCCAATATAATTGTGCGTTCACCTATATAGCATGGAGAAGGACAAGTGTGATGGTCAAGTGAGGCAAACTTTTGGACTAATATTGTATGTTTGATAAAAAGTAAACGTACTTGTAAAAGTATCAGAGCTGGTTTCGCATGCTTACGTAACAAGGATCTCCAGCCCTGGATGGACCGTGTTCGGCACACCTAAACACACCAACCTAATTAACAGATTTGTTAAATCAGATGTGGTTGAGCAGAGGAATCACTGTCTTGGACACTCGCCCTCCAGGACTGGAGTTAAAGATCCCTGAAATATAAGATACATCATACAACACTTTCACTCCTACCTCGTTATTATTGCCAACATAGTACTACAAGGAAGCAGTACACGGTACTTCTCTAACGTTGCGGGTTTTGCGGCAGGCAAACCTACAGACAACTGCTTCGCGGGTTTCTAGTCAGGCAGGTCGACGGCCACCCTCAAGTGCAGTTGCAAGGCAACGCCGCCATGATGGCAATCACGGGGATGCATAACACCTGGACTAATGTCTATATAGGCCCCCCAACACAAAGCAACAGACGTGCAGACATATAGATAGCACCAGGTGTAGGAGCACTGCTCCGGTATAGAGAAAAGAAAATATAAAGGAGAAAAGAAAAGCGAAATGAAAAAGAACAGTGAAAAGATAAAACTAAGAAAGACCATAGAGAAGGATTAACCCTGTCTCGAGGGGACAGGGGACTAATTAGTTGTATTTATGTTAGATGTTTACCTTTTGTTTCATTAGTGATTTTGTGTTCAATTAATAAACCCATGTTATCCGAGAATGGGAAAGCCTCCCGTAAATGTGCACTCCCACAGCTCACACACACTGCCTCCCCTCCGATGCCCGGCATCAGGGCTTTGTGTAAAAACACCCAGGCGCGCTATCCCTCCACATCATAATATAACTTCTTAATATTTTTGTACTAAAGAGATTTTCAGTGATTTAAATATATGTTTTTTTTTAATTTTGTTGTCGTTTGCTCTTTTTTTTTTTTTTTTTTCATTTTTATTGCAGAGGGTACTCAGGCTTACTGCAGGAAAACTTTTAATGTTTTGAAATGTCCTTTTTTTTTTTTTACTTTTTAAATTTTTTTTTAGACGATACAATGAACAACATTCTGCACATAAAGCCAAATTAAGCAAAGCAAAGGAGTTGTTTATGAAGGAGACATCCCAGCGAGACATGAAGATCCAAAAGCTAGAGAATGATCTAGCACTTGCAAGGAGTCAGTCTGAGAAAGTGAGATGTGTTGTAATCTGATATTTTAAAATTTATCTATAAGAAATACAAGCACAGTATTCTGATGGTTTTTCTAACAATTTGGAAAGGAAAAGGACTGGATTAGGACAGTGACTGAGGAGAATGATCAGCTCCTGCTGGAAAGGCGAGAGTTGCTAAGGAGGATGATTGAGGCTGAAGAGATGGGCAACAATGGAATACGAGCAGCTACGGACACGCAGCGGAGGTTTGAACGCGGCTTTTATACTGCACAGTATGCCAAGATAAAATTCTATGGATGTGTGTGTTGGAGATCTCATTATCTCTCTTGTATAGAGTGAAGTACTTGGAATTGGAGAATAAGCAGCTTCAGGATAAAATCCTGAAGCTGGCTAATCAAGTTGGAGTTTTAGAACGGGCACTGAGAAATCTTCAGTCCGTATGTAATGCGGAGGTAAAAATAAATCAAAGGTGGCTTCATAAATGTCATTAAAATAGTTGAAATTCTTTAGATATGTTAAATTATTATGTGTGTAAATTTACACTTCTATTTCTATAATAGGATGTCAAGAAATTCTTTCCCTCTGGTACTCTTTCTGACGGCCTACTGCAGACATCAAGGTATGTGTTTTTATTTTTTGTGAAAATGGTAAATGCCACATCAGCTATTGTTTCTAGTTACTGTGAAATCAATGAGTATGCAAAATTTTAAGAGCTGAAAATTAATTGAAATGCATTGCAAAACGTTGATGGTGATTTATTTGTAGTATTGATGTCAATTGAATATAAATAATGTACAGTATGCCACCATTTTGAAGAACATATAGGTCTAAACTTCTACATATATTCACTCACTCACTCTCACCCATCATCCATACCGCTTAATCCTGTATTCAGCATCTCGTGGGGGCCTGGAGCCGATCCCAGGGGACTTGGGGAACAAGGCAGGGTACACCCTGGAAAAGTTGACAGTCCATCACAGGGCACACACACACCCATACACTTATTGACAAATTACAGCCAATTTGGGAACGCCAATTAACCTAACATACATGTCTTTGGACTGTGGGAGGAAACCGGAGTACCCAGAGGAAACCCACCAAGAACGGGGAGAACATGCAAACTCCATGCACACACAGACGGAAATCTAACCCGGACCTTGGAGGTGCAAGGTGACCGTGCTAAACATTACACCACCGTGCCGCCTTACATATATTCAATTCAATCTTATTTATATAGCGCTTTTAACAACCGTCATTGTCGCAAAAGCAGCTTCACACAATCAAAAGACTTCTTTAAATTTGTATGAAATGTGAATGTGTGTAATTTAAAATTATCAGATAGTCCCTGATGAGCAAGCCAAGGGCGACAGTGGCAAGGAAAAACTCCCTGAGATGGTTATAGGAAGAAACCTTGAGAGGAACCAGACTCAACAGGGAACCCATCCTCATTTGGGTGAAACAGGAAGCAGGAATTGATCTGCACACATATTGTGTGTTAGTTGGCAGGCAGTTCCAAGTTCAGTATATGAACTTGGAAAATGCACCCTCCAATATTGTGGTACATCTACCTTTTCATATTTGATAGACACCAACATTAAACCACCATTAATCTTGTGTTGTTAAAATTTTCAAGTCTGAAGCTTGGGCTGTGCGACTCGTGGGGACTATTGGATGCCATCTGCAGGGTTAAAGTGGGCGAACACGTCAAAAGCCTGGAGTCTTTGCCCACCTCTCAACCATCAGAGATCGGCTACCTGAATGTGAGCTCTTCCATGGCTCCTGAGGTCACCCAACATGAGGAGGAGAATCACAGCGTTTCCAGCGAAGATGCCTAAGGACAACTGCACCTTATTAACAGGATTGCCAATTATATCACGATTTTAGCCAGTATGTTAAGTAATTGTCATCGGGACAAAAGTTGAAGAGAGTGCATCTATTGTACATGTGAATATGGGAAGATGAATTCCTGGCTTTTTACATCAGTTTTGTAGGCGATTCACTTTTCCTTCAAACATGATTCCTTATATTCAGATAGGAGGGCTGATTCTATACAGTGCTTTATATGAAATTATGGCTAATTTGAAGCCAGATTATACAAAAAAAGTTAAGTGTTTTTAGTAAACAATGTCACTGTGACTGAAGCAATTATTAGCATTTTAATTCATTGATGTATTTTTTTTTATTTTTATGACATTTACCCTTATTTTACTCAGGGTCATTACTACTCAACCGTGTTTATTGCCTTTGCCGCTGGTATCCTGTAGAGGTCTCCACTCTAGTTCTTGATGACTTACTGTATGTATTTCAGCCATGAAGCTGAGCCATGTAGTCAATTAAGGCAGCCACTAACATGCCCTTCATACGGTCAGTGTTAGGAAATGTCAAAGGAAAGATTTTAATTTTCAGAATCCAAACAATGATTATGATTTTTCAGATCCCAAATCGGGAATCTTGGAGATGTAATGACACTAGACAACCATTTATTACCTTCACAGCATAGGGGACTTGGCAAGCAAAATGTTAGGCGTTTTGAAAAATTCGACAGCAATATACATAATTCAATATTAAAGCTAAAGCACAAATTACAGCTAATTGGGAGGTAAGAAATACTTCTTGTGGTGCAGCAGTTACATGCCATGTGTTTTATATATGGTTTAAAAGTGTATTCCATAAAGGAGACATGATACAATAGAGCTTTAAAAGAAGACGGATTAGTTAAAGCACTTTTAACGTCAAGTTGTACATTGAGAATATGTTTACAATTAGAAATCACCTTTTCCCTCTCCGTTTGTATGTATGGGCTCTATATAAAATCTGTTAAAAATCATCAGTTTCTGTGTCAACGTTCAACATTTTAGGAGCATGGGACCTTTTAATACTAAAAATAAATCCAAGTTAAGACTTTAGCTATATGTTTTTTATGTTTTAATTTTCATATTCTCTATTAACCTGCTCTCACTTCCCAATATATTCAAGGCCAAAACTGTTGAACGCGAGCTCCCTGGTCCTGATCCATCATGCTGACCACAGCACACAGAAATTCAAACCGCTAAAAGGGGAAAGACTTTCACTAATCAGATTTCACTTTTTATTTAATGTACTTTTGAACTGACGGTACTGAAAGCTAAATGGACTAGTGTATTAGTCACCACAGTACTTTAATAATTACTTTAAAGCTTTATGCCTGTGGCTGAAGTATTGCACTAAAGTAGTAAAAACATATTGCATGTTGTATGTTATCATTTCCAGTCTTATACAAAGAGCCTTACAGTGTTGTTTGATATGTACAGTATGAGGTACATGGGTACTGATTTTTTAATTATGTGTTACTATTTTCTACATTATCACCTGCAGAAAAAAATTCTTATCCTGCATGTTTTGACAATAATGAATGTGTATAGCATTTATAATATTCCACTGTAGATCACCTGAGCACACAAATAATGTATTTTCTTATTAAACAATTGTTATATTTTCATTGCTTAACAGTGCTTTGGATTTTCTGGGGGCAGAACAGCAAAAATAGTTAAAATACATAAACTATAAACAAACATTATTATTCAGCGATTCAAGCAAAGTAGATGTTGATACCATAAACAAGAACCAGGAATTACCTACTTTTTACATTTTTGATCCAACACACCGTATTGGCATTTTGTTAGCACAAATAACAAAAAACATTTATATCAATGTTTGTAAAAGGTACAAACCATTTCCTTTTCTCTTTGAAAGAAATGCTATGTTTATTAGGAATTATGCTAGAAATTTCAAGATATAATTTGTTGAAAGTATTGAGTAAGTTGTACTAAACTGGAGGTAAAACCAATACTTGTTAGAGTAGCTAACGTGTTTTCTCTGGTCAAAAACTAAAAAAGGAAAATTTGTGCTGTGTGAATTTAAAAAGTGTCCACTGACCAAAATTAAAAGGCTATCCTAGTACTGTATTATTTGTACAGAAGGTCCACCAAACAGTTTAGTGCAGCATGTTAAAGAACAAAAAACTCTTCAGGTGTAACAATTGGAACTTTTTTTCAGCTTAATTTGTGACTTTTGCCACTTTTTTGGATTTAATGGCCTTAATTTTACTCAAAGATGTATTTATGCAAAGATTTATGCAGGTTTTTACTATTACATTTATCTTTTCCTTAGCAAATAATGTTTTATTAATGTTGGTTTATTAATGCTGAAGTACAATTTATGCATGTAATCTAATGCATTTAATAATGTGAATTAAGTAAGTTATTATAAAATATTATATAAAAAAAGAAAAAATAATTAACATTTTTGCTACCTGAACGACCATTAAACAAGCCTTTTTTGAAGAAGTTATCGGAACACACACATAACAGTCTGAGTTTATTAAACAAGATAGATACAAAGTGTTCTTGACATTGATATTTTCTAAATTAAATCTTGCTGTATTGTCTGTGCATATTGAATTAAACCTTGGAGACCACAATGCAAGACAAATGAAATGTAATAATTTCCAGACATATATAACAATGTCATATATTTGTTAACAGTTAATAACAATTACTGTCGGAGAAGTCCATGCGGAAACATAAAAAAAAGGCTTAATAGACTGAATACTGAAAACGTCAACATGGGGTGGGGGAGAAGAAATACAACCATCGAGGTGGATATTCAAGGTACAAATAAATGATAAAAAGAATGGATATTAAAAACAATCAGTACTTACAGAGATAATCATCAATCATCAATAACTGGAAATACAGGTGAAAAAAAAACCCAAAACAAAACAAAGTACACTAGCTAAAGCTTGTAATTTGCACTATTAATGATGAATACATGGTTATCTTTTATAATAAATGTACACATCTTATTGATATAAAGAGATTTCAGCAAGTGGACAACTGGCTAAAATAATCTGGAGTCTCGGAAAGCCCCAGTTAGGATGCACGGGTTTCAGAGCTGAATAAAACAGGACTTAACATCACAATCGGTTTCTGCTAGACTGCTATGAAATCATTAAAAAAATACAATAAAATGGCCAGAACATACTGACTGGGGCTTTGATATGTAAACATGCTTGAGCTTTCTGTTGAGGTTTTACACACAATGAGAGCATTCTTTTAATACCACAGACACACTGACATGAGATCAAACCAACACAACAGCATTCCACATGAGGAATAGTTGTATACCCTTTGCTCTCTCTCTTATTAGAACTAAAAAGATGTAACAGAAAAATCACAATATTATTCCTTTGCTGAGTTTAATATTTTTTTTTCTTCAACTTTTCTCAATGCAACCTCAAAGAAATTAGAAAGCAACATTTGGGCTACTTACATTTTTTTTTTCTTTCTTTTTTAACTGACAGTTTGTTGAACTGAGTTCACCGAACAAGTCCGTATTTAGACCAGTATAAATCTGGCCTATTGGAACATTGGAAGCAAGAAACTCGTCAAACCTATACACGATGTGAAAGTGTAACAAAAACGATAATGAAAAACGTTTAAAATCTTAATGGGAACATGAAACATTAACACACGGAGACAAACTATGGCAAACTGGCAGTTGCTTAAACGTTTTTGAATGAAACTATATGAGCTTAACAAATGACTGGTATTGTACGACTCATGATTAAGAAAAAAACAAAGAGTGAAGTCGCTGCAGTGTTTAACAACACGAATCACTTTGAGAAGACTTTGAGAAGTCAGAATACCACAACCGCCTTAATAAAACTATCAATGTGACAGTAAAAATGTTTCGGATATTGGACAGCTATTTATTGGACGATGTATACAAACTTCTGTATTTTTTTTTTTTTTTTTTTTTTTAACTCTTAGTATTTTTTATAAATCACCTTCATCTGCAAACAACCTGTCTGGGCTTATGTTCAGGGGAACTGCTAGGGAAAATGAATACTGAGTGCTAAACAGTTGTTTCTGATTAAATCTGATTAAAGCCAGGACCGCTTTGACTTATCTCTCCCCTATGAAGCTAGCTGTAAAGCAAATATCTATTCAACTTATTTAACATTTAGGGAAATTGTTTTAATAATCATAAATAAAACTGAGAATACACTGTCTAATTAGTGGGTAATATGCTTTCTGTAAATGTAATCTCTTTTATAGCAAATTGTAATCATATATACCTAATATTTTATACCGTAGGCAGTAATGTTCGCTCAGGGTTTTTATAGCACTCCGAGCAGCTGGTACAAGATAAATAAATGCTCTTGCGTATCTCAACCCAAACGATCTATCTGAATGCAATGTTTGGCAAAAACTTTTCAAATTTACAATGACATTCTTATACATTATACACTTCATACTTTTGACTCCCTTTTAATACTGTTGCTTGCATTTTCTGATTCAAAGTACAGTGATGGCTAAATTACTTAATTTCTTTTTGAGCTCATTAAAACAAACCCTCGCTATGATCTAATCTTTTGAAACTAGACAAACTTTAAACAGTTTAAAAAAAAAACTGTTACTGGTGGACTTTGCATGTTTTTTTTTTCTTGTTTTTTTTTTTAGATCAATGTACTGATCTGTACTAAAACTTTCAGCGCTTCTGCTGCTTTGTTGTCCCCATGACTAGTTGCAACTTCTCAATCATTTGTTAAGGTGCTTGTATGTTACTCATTTTTACAGGGATGAAGAAAGATCTTGGCAGAGGTCGTGAGTATACTCCCCTGACTTGCACCGTGTCAACACCCATTACATGGACAGTGTCATGTCGTATGAAGTGCTAAAAATGAAAGCTTTTCCTTACAACATTAGGATAAGCCTAAAGGACAGGACAGGAAATCTTACTGATTTCCATGACATTGCACAACAACAACAACAACATAAGATACATGGATACATCTGTGATGTAATTTATATAAGAAATTATTTTAGAGAGCACCTGGTCCTACTGATGCTCTTTGTACATTTTCTATAGCGCCAAAATAGAAAATGCCTTTAAGAGATAATATAAAAATAAAAGTAACTCTTGCCACATAACCTTGGTGCACACCTACTACAATTGAGTGTATGGATTAGTGTGGGTGAAATGGTTAAGTAAGGTGTGTACGTAATAAAGCAAGCCAAAAACTGATTACCAAGTGTGCCGTTGGTGCCCACATATTTCTAGGTCAGATTATCGTTGCCAAGGTTACAGACATCATGATATTTGATTTAAAAAAATTATTAATACGTTACTTGTTTTTATCCAAATGTCTGATATCTGTTTATCGATGGTTAAAGGAGCATAAAGTGGAGACGTTGTCAAACGCACACTAACACTTAAGACAAAACCCTGTAAAAACCTGACGGTGCCATGTGTGAAAGGAGACAGAAACTGATCAACAAAAGCACTACTGAACTGAAATGATTGTTAGCCCCGAAACAAGACTTTACATCCTGTCTGAAAATTCACACATTTTCGATGAACCCCAAAGACTGGAAAGTGCTTAAAGATTATCTTTGGATGCCTCCTAATACACCATTAGTAACATAAGGAGAGAACAAACTAATGGAAAACGCTCTGTTGTTCTGTTTTATGGAATGCATGTCAGTTAGACGGGTGTCCGAGGCGAATCAGCAGCAGACACCTGGTGTTGAGATGGCAGCCAGTCGAACCGCTACACTAATTTTCACTAAACGGCTAAATAAAGCAAAGAGTATGGCAGACACGGTGTCCTTTTGAGGACCGCAGTACTGTCTATTCCTTTCTGTCGTCTTTTCTCTCTCTCTCTCTCTCTCTCTTTTTTTTTTTTTTTTCTAAACAGAAGAGCAGTCTGGCACAAAGAATAAGATGAGGAGGTAAAGAGAAGAAGAGCAAAGCAAAGCTCAGATGAGAGAGACGCGTATGGGGATACTGGGAGATTCTGTTCTCTGTGGAGAGTGGTGGGTAACCAGATGCTCCACCACTGTGTGTTTGGACATGTGCTTCATAAGGTAGGTCTCCTGAAAAAATGAAAGAGAGTGAAAAAACAGAAAAAAAAACATGTAATTTGTCTTTCTAGACTGAAATCATGCTACAGATGCTGATGAGCTTTACGAGCATAACTGAAAATGGATGCATTGCATATCAAGCAATAATTTCAGAATTAAGCAATATCACACAGAAGAGAGCGCTGTTGTACTGAATATCAGCACAGCTGTGATGTAGCTATAGGCATGAAGGTGCAGCCCAAGTACTGAATATGTTGCAGCTGTGCTGATATTCAGTACAACAGCATGAGATCAAGTGTGATATTGCTTTTATACAAGTGTTATAAGACCACTTATTATCAACAGATAAAGTAAATAAGTATTTGTGTTTATTTAACCAGTTGTTTTGCTCCGTGAAAACACATCCTGCGACTGTTAATCTGTTGACTGATAACAGGGTGAAATAGTTTTAATCTCTTACTGGATTAAGCCAGTACGGTAAGCAGAATATATAAAGGTGGTGGACAGTCCTGAGATCCGTAGGAGATTTACTTTACATTTCCACTCACAGCGGTACCTCGGCATACAGATGTGATCCTCACCGGAGTCGAGTTACTATGGCGAGAATCTGTTTTGTGAAACGCATTTTCCCATAAGGAAAATAATGTAAATACAGATAATCCGTTCCAGCCACCCCAAATATTAACAATTTCCAACACTATGATAGTTGTTGGAAACTATTTGTTATAGTTGTTTGATAAAGGACGTATGTCCTTGACAAGTACAACCTTGTTTTACTGCTGAGCCCTTGTTTGGAACAAGTAAAATCCATGAACTTGTGCTCTCACATGCCTCAGTCTGGAACTGGATGGATGACCCCTAGGCTATGGAAACTCTATTGCATCTCTAATCTCTCTTCTTATGGGTTCAAATCATTCTGACAATCGTCTCATCAACACTGGGGGTAGACGGTGTGCCTACAATGTACCAACCATCAGCTGGCACAGGTTTTTAGTAAGCAGGGTGTCGCACTTTTCCTGACATGTTGCTATGAACCTGCTGTCAGAAACCTTTCAGGAGGGATTAATTTGGACCTTCTTTTTCATTGAGAATAACTCCAGAAGGTCACCAAGAAGATTCAAAGGCACTGGAACAGTTTCTTGTCAAAGTCCGCCTTCTCCACAGCCATGGAGCGCTATAAATACCCTGTGCTGGCCGAAGTCCCTATTGTTTTTCAAGTATTTACGTATTCTGCTTTAACAGAAAGCAACACCAAAGCCAGATGGAGGCACTCAGCTGTAGAAGCATTTTGAGAAACACAGATGCACCCACTTGTATGTAGTGGTTTACATCAATGACATCATAGTCTTGCCACCTGGAGGAGTACTTGGGTCAAAAAAAAAAAGCACATGCTGTGCATCACCCTTTAAGAAGACCTGTAGGAAGGCAGTGCTTAGAACTCTGGCTTCAGCACGGTGCAGCCGTCTGAGTCTTGTATTTCCAATAACTTCATATATTTATTGCTTCTAAGCAAAATGTTCAAACGTTCCCAATAATTTTGTCTTTCCACATTTTGATTTTACATTGTGTTTGAATTTTATTGTGTAGCTGCCTCTCAAAGCAGGTTGTGTTGACATGTGCGCAGTCTTTATAAGATTCCAATGAAATGAAACACTTTAAAGCTAATTGAATTGTGTAATATGTGATTATTATTATTATTACCATGATAAATGTCTCACATTAGCTAGATGACTTATTAGTGAATAATTTGAAGATTTGATAATAAAACGTCAAAAGTGTCTGACACCAGGTTACGTTAGCTTATGAAAGAAACCATACCATTTACAGTATGGAGATGGTATGCGTCAAAATCACATTCTCATGAATGGCAAGACTCATTTCCCAGCAGAGGAATACCCAGAGCATCACACTGCCTCCTCTAGTTTGCCTTCGTCCCATAATGCAGTTTGGTGCCATCTCTTGTCCAAGTAGGTTAAACACTCTGGACCCATGGTCCAAATCTGCTGCTCACATTCCTAATATTATGTGCTTTTAGGGGTTGACATGGGTCACCATGGGCACTTCCATAAACAACAAACTGGTATGCACTGTGTGTTCCGGCATCTTTTGATCATAACCATCCTAATTTGGTGGCGATGAAAGCAGCTTCGATCCTTGCGTTTGCCCATTTTTCCTGCATCCGTGAAAGACAATCAAGTCCCTACTTGTTTTTTGAAAAATACATGATGACACCCACATTTTATAATATAGTGCATCCATCCATCTAGGAACCTTTGTGGTCCAACCAGGGACCGTGGAGGCCCATTTTGTATGATCGTGGTAGGACGTCTGGTCAACTTTCACACGCACATTCACACACTATGGGCAATTTGGGAACGCCAATCAGCCTAATCTGCATGTCTTTGGACTGTGGGAGGAAACCGAAGAACCTGGAGAAAACCCAAGCACAGGAAATCGAACTCCAGACATGGAGGCGCGAGGCGACAGTACTAACCAATGAGCCATGGTCCCGCCTTAATGTAGTGCATGCAACACTAAAATGAGGATATTCTAATTCTTTGACAGTTCACGTAAGGTTTTTATCCCATATTCCAGGTTGTGGAGGCATGCAGATGTTTACTCACTGATGTGTACGCGCGGCCACACATACTGCAGCAGTAGGCTTTAGCGTTTTTCACGGCATGGGCTGACAGGTGGATCTGTAGAGAGGCCGAGTCTGTGTAGGCACGGTAGCAGTTCGGGCACTTGTACGGCTTGTCTTTGTTGTGTTGCCTCTGATGGGACTAAGCAGTAAAAGAAACATATAAACGGCATATACAAGAAAACAGATCTCTTTATTATGTACACTTTCAATTATGGGTGAAATAAAAGTTGGCTGTATATACAAACGTGGACAAAATTGTTGGTACCCTTCGGTCAATGAAAGAAAAACTCACAATGGTCACAGAAATAACTTTAATCTGACAAAAGTAATAATAAATAAGAATTCTATGAATGTTAACCAATGAAAGTCAGACATTGCTTTTCAATCATGCTTCAACGGAATTATAAAAAAAAAATTAACTCATGGAACAGGCCTGGACAAAAATCATGGTCACTTTAGAATAGTCCAATGTTTTCCTCTTAGCCATTCTTGGGTGTTTTTAGCTGTGTGTTTTGGGTCATTGTCCTGTTGCAAGGCCCATGACCTGCGACTGAGACCCAGCTTTCTGACACTGGCCAGCACATTTCTCTCTAGAATCCCTTGATAGTCTTGAGATTTCATTGTACCCTGCACAGATTCAAGACACCCTGTGCCAGATGCAGCAAAGCAGCCCCAGAACATAACAGAGCCTCCTCCATGTTTCACCGTAGGGACAGTGTTCTTTTCTTCATATGCTTCATTTTTCCGTCTGTGAACATAGAGCTGATGTGCCTTGGCAAAAAGTTCCATTTTTGTCTCATCTGTCCATAGGACATTCTCCCAGAAGCTTTGTGGCTTGTCAACATGTAGTTTGGCATATTCCAGTCTGGCTTTTTTATGATTTGTTTTCAACAATGGTGTCCTCCTTGGTCGTCTCCCATGTAGTCCACTTTGGCTCAAACAACGACGGATGGTGCGATCTGACACTGATGTTCCTTGAGCATGAAGTTCACCTTGGATCTCTTTAGAAGTCTTTCTGGGCTCTTTTGTTACCATTCGGATTATCCGTCTCTTTGATTTGTCATCAATTTTCCTCCTGCGGCCACGTCCAGGGAGGTTGGCTACAGTCCCATGCATCTTAAATTAATGAATAATATGTGCAACTGTAGTCACAGGAACATCTAGCTGCTTGGAAATGGTCTTATAGCCTTTACCTTTAACATGCTTGTCTATAATTTTCTTTCGAATCTCCTGAGACAACTCTTTCCTTCGCTTCCTCTGGTCCATGTTGAGTGTGGTACATACCATGTCACCAAACAACACAGTGACTACCTGGAGCTCTATATATAGGCCCACTGACTGATTACAAGATTGTAGACACCTGTGATGCTAATTAGTGGACACACCTTGAATTAACATGTCCCTTTGGTCACATTATTTTCAGTATTTTCTAGGGGTACCATCATTTTTGTCCAGGCCTGTTCCATGAGTTTATTTTTTTAAATAATTCTGTTGAAGCATGGTTGAAAAGCAATGTCTGACTTTAATTGGTTAACATTCATAGAATTTTAAAAAATTATTACTTTTGTCAGATTAAAGTTATTTATGTGACCATTGTGAGTTTTTCTTTCATTGACCGAAGGGTACCAACAATTTTGTCCACGTGTGTAGGTTGGTATGGTTGACAGCCAATAATTATAGCTGATGAAGTAGGAACAATGTAGGGACTATTACAGTGTAGTTCAGAGTTTTAAAAAAATCCATTTCCACAAAACGCTTCATTTCCTTTTTTCATATTTTGTTCCCATTTTTTCTATTTCAAGTTTAAATTAGTCTGCAGTCAGTTCCTTTTTCTTACTCATCTCCAACTAACTGCAGTCAAACTGTGTCTTTTTTTTTTTTTTTTTTTACAGTTACACTCACCTGTAAATTCGACAGCTGTGTGAATGCTTTTTCACATCCGGGTTGGCCACACTTATAAGGTCTGTCCCCAGTATGAATCCTAAATAATAATACAAAAATTTAAATAATTCGTAATTTTGACACCAAACCAATTTGAAAAAAAAATGTTCCACATCTGTTTAAGAAGAAAACTTTAATATGTGTACAATAATGGGGATTTTATAAAGGAAGAATAAATGATCAAGACACTTGACTTGGCTTAATAGTGTTTTAAAGTGGTTTGGTACGCTGATCCTATTTCATTATATCACTATATCAGCACGTTTGTGTAACTAAAAATAAGCATGCAGAACCCTTATGTACTGCTTATCATCTGAAACTCAGTGGAAATGCTTCATTAAAATTACTGACCTGGTATGCTGTTGCAGGTGAGAGAGCTGGCGGAAAGAGTTCTCACAGTAGGAACAGTGGTAAGGTTTGATCCCTAAGTGAATCCGCAGGTGCTGCGCTAGATACGAAGCATTGGCAAAAGACTTGGAACAGTGAGGACACTTATGCGGTTTGGCCTCCGTGTGGGACTTGGAATGGATCTGCATCTCTGACTTGTTGAAGAAGGTGAGAGGACATACTTTACACCTGCATAGAACAGACACCGATAAAAGTCAAGCAAGTGCTACATTTACAGGCAAACCCTCATTATGGTGATTCATTACGTGCTACTCAGAAACAAACTGCGTTGTCACCCACTGCGCTTGCATAAAAATGATAACATCTAATGACTAATTATATAAATGTCACAGTGGCTATCAAGGTTTTCAGTATAACGTCTTTGCTACATTATGTCACTCACCAATACAAGTTTGCAACATATATAATTAAAACGTACATATGCCAAGTAAAGACCACACATCCCCTTTAAATTTCAGACCTGTAAGTTTTCCCCTCTTTGGCGATGGTGACTGACTGGTCAGGGCCTGATGCCAGAATGGGGTAGGGCACTACGAGCAGGGGCCCTGTGTTGTTCTCTGCTTTGATCTTCTTGCGTCCACGCAGGGGTTTGGACTGAGGCCCCAGCATACCTGCCAACCCTGCGCTCTTCACCTGATCCATACCAGGGGCACTGGCCAGGCCTGAGATGACATTAAGAGAGGATGCAGGTCCGTGTCGGCTCTGACTGGACGACGTGGTGGTGGTGGATGTCATGGCCTGTGAAGTGCTATGACTGTCTGCACGAGACGTAGGTGCCAGACCTGTATTTGAACAAGTGGGGCATATTTAGGGATTTGGTATTTAAAAAATGGCTTCTAATCTATAGAAATAAAACAAAGGTTTTGTCTGTACATAGGTCAGAACTCGCTCTTTCAATGATATCCAAAAAGATACTCTGGATGGAAATAGTATAATATAATATTAACTCCTAAGTAACACTTCACTACACCCGATTCACTATGAACCAAAAAACGAACACCCCATGTACACCTAGTCCTTTCATTCATCTTAGGTCCCAGTAGTCTGTATTTGGATTACTCATGCTAAGGGGAAATTAAGTGCTGGAGGGATGAACTGAGAACCAATGTCAGGAGCTGTCTTTTAAGTAGGCCTTAATATCTGCTTGGAATATCTGCTCCGAAATGAACTGCTTAGTGACTGTCAAAGAAAGGTGGACTTCATTTATGCATCTGTGGATGAGAGGATCATGGCAGGTGGACAAGGATGTACTATTGTTCATAATATTGTATAGAAAAGTTATTTTCGGACAGAGCACTGATAAGACACTAGCTGGATGGTCTTATCTGGAGAGACGCTATCACTGAAACAGCCATGTAGCGGATGAGAGCCTTGGATTCTTAAGGGGTCTTAAATGCCTGACCTGTCCAGATTTCCTTGAAATGGAAAGATGTCTTTATAAAAAGTGATATTATTTGGGATAAGATGTCCAGCCTGAGCAGGACGCTTGGTGGGAGTGCAGACATAGTGGTCATAGACATAGCTAAATGACAAGCTTTTTGTGGATATGTGACTGCCCTCTAGCGGTGAAGCAGTTGGTAACGTATTGAGTTACTGTAGTTGATTTGCCTGCAGGAGATGATTTATTACACTCAACTTTACAGGCCATGGCCTTTATTGAAGATCTCAAAGTGATGTAGTGCCAACTACTGTGCAAATACTATGACACTAAACTTGAAATCATTGAATTGCTGAATCTTGTATAACTCAGGTGCATGGCCACAATTCACCTGGCCATAATCTCATTAACTGAGTATAAAATCAGTGAACAATGTGGCAAAGTTAGGCAGGTAGCCTGTTATTACTGTTATATTTTTTTGTAAAAAAAAAAAAAGGAATTTCTAATTTTCTAAATGATGATCGCACATAGTCAAGGCTGGTGTGGTCTCCTATGGACAATCTGAAAGCCATAGTGGAAATGTGTTAGAATGACAAGACAGTAAAGTTAAGGTTGTAAAGACAAATGTTTACTGAGAAGGGTGAGAATCATTAGGTTTTAAATGCTTGTAGCATGGACAGTTCCTTCCAGGCATTGGCATGTGCTCCTGTCAGGGACACCAGATATGGCGCTATTGGAAGCTTTTCATAGAGATTCATATGTCGCTCTCTCAAATAAAAAAAATAATGAAAGCTTTATTAAGACAAAAGATGGTCTATACCTGATCGATGATTTGCTCTAACAGCCTGATCCACAGCTTGCCGCATATGCCAGTCTTCCCATAATCCTTTAGCCTTTACAACTGACTTGTCATCCATGGTCACCTCTTGATCACCAGAAAGAAAATCAACAGCCATTATAATTGCTAGTAACATAACCACACTTAAATACATGCCAAATTTTACACACCACACTCGATGATTCTATATTATATAGCACCAACAATCTTCACAATCCGCCTGATAAATCCAGAAACCCATACTGCATGAATGTCTTTAAAGTGCCATACACTGTGTTATGTACCTGGAACAGTACTGGAGGCTGGACGGGCATGCAGGGCGACATCGGGTTGGGTGGAGTTGTGGGCTTGCTGGCTTGGCAGTTGCTGCAGTTTGGGGATTGGCATCATGTGCTGTGCAACGTCTGAGGGCGCTGAGGCCACCAGCAGGGTCTGCTGAGAGGGAACAGTGGTAGGTGGCAAATGCGCAGGTCTGATCTTTTCTGCCATCAGCTGCTCTTTGATCTTGTCGATTAGTACCAGGTTATCCAGCTGTAAGAATTAGTGGTTATGCTCAAACTGGGGACATTATTTTGAAAAGAAAAAAAAAAAAAAAGAACAGAAAAAAAAGAAAAAAAAATGGCTGAGATCTATGGTTTATATGGTAGAAGGTCTTTATTAACATGTTTTGCAATATCCATTATGGTTCACCTTAGGACGATCCAAAATAGTAACAGCTGATAGGAAAGCAGATGGCAGACTATATGTAAGATGCTAAACAAATTCTGAAGTAAGCACTACATTATGTAACTATAAGAAGTTCATTTCTTAGCCGACAGAAAAATCATCTCGCGCTAGTTGTAAGTTGACTTTGTCACCACAGATGTATTAATACATAATAGGTAGTTTATTAGTCACACACAGGATTTTTACAATATTACAATATTTTATCATGTTCAATAAAATTATTAAGAATCTATTAACATTTGTTTTGCAATCTTAAAAGAAATAGATCAGTGACAAAAATAAATATTTACATTTTGTATATTGCAAATACATTACAAAGGTAATCTCACCTGAGCAGGCATAGAGGGAGGTGGTGGCCAGAAATACGGATTATTGAATCGAGGCTCTGCCATGCCTTAAAGGGAAGCAATCGACAGCATTTTAGAGCGAGCTTAATACCATAATGCACAATGAGGACAAAAGACAGTTTATTATGAAGACAAATTTGTATAAACCTGTATAATTGTTTGCATCAACATTCATCTGCTATACATTGGACACGGTGCCAATCCATCTCAGAGCTCACACACATATATACACGCACACACCCACACAAGACACGTCTTTGGACTGTCACCAAGCACGAAAGAACATGCACATGAACTCTCGACCCTTAGAGGTGTGAGGCCACAGTACGAACCACTACACCACCGTGCCGCCCAAAAATCCTTTTTCAATCACTACCTAAGATTTTCCATTAATCATATTATATCTAAGTTATTAAGAAGTAATAATAAGAGACGTCAGCGTTGCATTCAAGGTATTATTTATTTAACCCTTGATTGATTTCATCAGTAAACCCAGATTAACTTTATTTCTGTTTCTCAATTACTTCAAACAAAGATTTAAATATTAGTTTTCCAAATTAGCAGAGCAAACTAGATGTTTAGAAAAATCAAGTTTTTAGAAAATAAACTTTATACCTTAACACATTTTTTACATAAAAGTGCACGAGTGATGCTGACATTAACTTCAGGCCAATCTTTTAATCGGAAATCAAAAAAGTTCTTATCAGACGTTATGCTTTTAATCATTTTAAACCCGTAAAACCCAATAGCCACAGATTTGTGTCGGCAACACAGCATAGATCAATGACGATAATATATACTGGTGTGTGTTAACGGGGAGACGGACAGACATCAAACTGTGCATTTGGGTTTTTCCGAATATGTCAGGTGGAACGAAAGTTATCATTACTTTTATATTGTGTAAATGTTGCCACTACCAGAATGTGGAAATGATTTCACAAAAATGTAGAACGCTCAATTTTTTTCAATACATTTTTTGGGTATAGAAACAACCGAAAGAAACCATAAAAACATATGATCATGTGCTTCTGTGCTATTTGTTTGCTTATGTGACCCATTTTCAATTTTTTGCCTCAGTCACGCTTGGGTAGTTGGTTAAAATGAAATAAAATTCAGTTCACCATATTGCCTACACTGCATAATCTTGTGTTCTACATATATGTTTATTAAAAACAAAGCAAAACAAACAAACAAACAAACAAACAAAAGGATAAAATGCTCCGAGTTTTAAGAGCTACTCAAAGGTTAAGGCTTTACTGGTTTGTTTGCTAAGCCCAGTTGTGTGAGAAATGAAAAATGACTATAAGTAAAGTGTTGAATTCAGTTCCTGTGCCGCACACAATATGAACCAAATCTCGTCGTGCGTTTGCTTGTAATAAATCAAAACACAATGATCAGCCTTTGATGTGCGTTTGATCTTGGTGTCGCACAGTGAACGAGTTACAGAAATGCAAAAAAAACAAAAACAAAAGAGAAACATTAAAGTGAAATAGAATCATCTTCACATCAGTCTCGTGCAATATCAAAATCGCAGATTTACGGTAAATGACTGACATGATATTTTGTGCGGAGGGGGAAAAAAAAAGTACAAATCCGAATAATTTTCACTAAAAGATGTTCGCGCACAGATCAGAGTAATAATATAACCATAAGTGGTGTAAATTGTGATATGAATGTACAAAGAAAAGTTGCAGAACTTGTGCTGAGGAGTGTTTAATGTGCAGGTCGGCGCTGACGGGTTAAACCCTGATGCGGGCCTCCTCACACTTTTACCCCAAAAAATCAGACAAAAGAAAAAAAAATGGCAGCCTGTCTTATTTTCATATGGAACGGCGCCATATTTCACACACCCTTTACATTTTACACTGGCTTCGTGTTTAACAGGGACAACATGCTGAGCGATAATGTGTGTATTTGTTTACACAGATTTGCACCTTTGAATTGCCCGGCCCCTTTGAAAAAAAAGAGAGAGCGAGAGAGCGCGAGCGAGAGAGAGAGAGAGAGAGAGAGAGACTTCCTACAACAATCATGCCGTGCAGAAAATGGCTTACAAACGCTCTGCGCCGTGCTCCCAGTCGCAACAATTATAACGACGGCTTTATAACGCTGCATAGTGAAATGTGCACAGAGGAGTGTTACAGCTGCACACGGAGCGCGTTCGCATAATGACATCTGGGGGCAAATTTAGCACGTCTATAGCCTTGATAAAAGACAACCCGTCTGCCCTGGCGAGGCTTTCCGTGACAATGAAACTGTCCATCGGGGACCAGAAAGGAGGAGTGAAAAAAAAAAATGTTGCACACAAACCTTGAGCTCGGACTGCAGTTTCCCTCGCAGGAGAAGCTTAATAGAAGCTAAAAGGACCTCGGCGTTCTTTTCTGTGCGCCTCCTCGCTGCAGCGCTTCCGGGTCGCCCAGCGTTCACTTCTGGTGCTTCCCACAGAGCCGCTAACACTCCCAGAGTGTGTAACAGTACAGTGTGTGCTAATGCAGACCAGAGCCATTCCTGAGATTCACGACAAACGCGCCAGTGCTACAAACTGTGTGTAGTGATAATAAAATAAAATTAATAAATAAACTATTCATAACTGTTCAAGTATTAGAGACAAGTTAATAATTTCATTGGTAAGTGTGTGTGACTAATGCACTACCTACTATGTTATATATTAATTACTTAGTCAACTTAGTGTAAGAATTTTCGGTAGTATCTATAAAAATACCCCCCCGTTACATTGGTCAGAACACACTTTTTCAATGATATGTTTACATTTTATACACTGAAGGACACAAAACCCATCTCAGAAACTTATCTGTCTGTATGTCTGTATGTCTGTCCAGCCAGATTTTGTCACCGACTCACGCAAAACTGGCTGACCAGAATTTAATCAAACTTTTGGAGTACTTGGGTATTTGGCTGAAGTTAAACCTGCGCCGTAAAAATTTAATAAAACCAGAATGCTGAGTAGACGTGAAGTTATGAGCAATTGTGTGCCAGATTACATCACAGCATCCAGTGCTTTTTCTTTCTTTTCGTTTTTTCAACAGTGGGTATTTCCGTTAGAAAGAAATACATTTCTGAAGATTACAAATAGATTTTTTTTTAAAAATTGCACTGCAATTTACTTCAGAAAACTTCTGAAATGTCATCCAGAGGAAGGTGCTAAAACGATGAAACATCTATTAACATTTGTTTTGTGATCTTTGAACAAACAGATCATAAATTTAAATTTGAATTTTCACCACATACATTACAAAGGTAATGTCTCACCTGAGCAGGCATAGAGGGTTGAGGTGGCCAGAAATATGGATTATTGAATAGAGGTTCTGCCACGCCTTTAAGGGATACAAATAACGGCATTTTAAAAGAAGCTGTATACCATAATGCACAATGAGGACAAAAGAGGGCCTATTATGAAGATTGATTTGTATAAAACTATATTGTTTATATGTCCTGGCTATGATTTTACTCTGCAAAAATAAAAACAAATTGTTTGCATCAAATTTCTGGTGCTTCCCTTAGAGCCGCTAACACTCCCAGAGTGTGACATATACAGTAGTATGTGCTTATGCAGCCTATCCTGATATTCACATAAATGCACCAAATGCAGTACTACAAGCTCTCTGCAATAAGAAAAACAAAACAAAACAGAACAAAAAACTATTCAGATCAGTATGCATGGAGAAACCAATGGTGTTTAGATAGACAAGTTAATCATTTAAATAACGTAGTTTAAGAAATGTAATATAAAACATGGAATTCAAAGCATCTGAAGGTTTTCTAGTAGTCTGTTATATCACAAAGGGGAAATGCACTGTCAACTGTGAAGTTGCATCATATGGAGATTACTTAACCGCTTGGTGATGTTGCATCGTAAAAACTGACTGTGGAAATAATTTATGTTACAGTATATAGTGAAGATGAATATAAGAAGAGTATTTAAACATGCACAAGGCAAATGAGAGTGGCCTTAAGAAAACCATTTGTTATTGAGTTTAATCAGAATAAAAGGCTTAATTTTGCCAGGGAGCATAAAAATTGGACCTTGGAGCAAAGGAAAAAAAGGCCATATGGTCTGATCAGTCCAGATTTAGCCTGTAAGGGTAAGGAGAGAAGCACATGTGGTAATACACCCATCATGCATAGTGACCACTGTACTTTTTTGAAAGCAATTAAAGCAACTAATGAACGTTAATTAACATCAACAAAATACGCCTCCATATTAATAGAGCATAAAATAATTACACATATTAAAAGAAGAACAAAAGGTAAGGGAGAATGCTATTATTGGAAAATAATGCACACTGCAGCGGTTTGAATCCTGTTATCACTCCGAAGTGGACTATTTTCCTGAAACTTTTTACGATGTCATGTTAGTTCCTGTTATCATTTATGTGATATAGCAACCATAAACAGACATCCCTTCATTTCTTTTTTGTTAAATACCAACATTTATCATGTAGTGTGTCCACCTTATAGAAATGGTAATTAAAGTGAATCCATTAATACTAAGCAACATCATTTAAAGTACTGTCAATTAACACCTTCTGACCAATTAGATTAGATACAGTTAGTCATTAAATGTTACATACTTTCTGCATTAACGAATGGATTTCTATACATACCTAAGAAAAAGTGAGTTACTATAAAATACCATAAATTATATAATGTTTCAAAGGTTGATAACTCGTTTGACATTATGTACAGGCCAACCTGCTTTTGAGTTGATGCTTTTATTAAATCCATTCAAGTAATCAGTGATATAGGGTAATAACTATGAGATGCAAATAACCTAATAATACATCTAAAAACTTAATAGTTAATACATAATTTCCACCAGTGGAGAAAAAAAAAGCCTTTAGACCTTCTAGCTAAGAGACCCATGGATTTCTTGAGTCATCATTAAAAGCTGCTGAACTGACCAACTAACCAAACAAAGTCATAATATATTTGTGTACATCACTCATGTTGTATTGATGCTTACTAATCACTGGACTTTTTCTGGGCCCACACTAACATATCTCATGCTCCTAATCTGAATAATGAATTTCACTGCAGCTTCTGAGTAAACTACAGTACCTGAATTTACAAATGACTAACTGAAAAATCTGATGCCTTTAAAGTTAAGGAAACCACAATTGTAAATTGCAAACCTTTAAGAAGTCTCCACGTCATCTCTAAAAATCTTGTAGCAGATTTCAATTTTTGCCATGTAATCAGAATCCACATACCATCTTGGCTCAATACCATTTACATCTCCACTAGATGTCATCATTAGTCCTGTTACACAAAAGCACCTGTTGAGCAGGCCGCATAGATGAAACTTTGAAAGTTGTACTCATTACATCCACAACTGCAGTTGATTGATCACAAAGAAGAGGATGTTCCTCTGTGACAAGATTTTACCATCCCAGCCTACTATCTTGCTTTAGGATGCATGTTTGGCCCCTAAAGGAGGGGTTGTTGGTTTTGACGTATTTTCCTGTGTCACATTTCTGAGAATTTTTTTCACTTCACCACCACATAAAGTTTCAGGTCCTCCAAACTGAACTTCCTGTTAGAATTGGTCTTTTGTGGAAAAGCAGTTTAGAGAAATCAGCGGTAGAGCTGCATGTCTGAAGCTACAATGTAGCTATTATCTGCATACCATTTGGTTATTTACTTTATTTAGCTATATTCTGTCTGATCAGATGTGTATGTTGAATCTGAGGTTTCTGTTTATGGATATTTTAAAACTCATTTGTTCATGACCATGTCGCCAGTGTTTATGGTGAGTAACCGTATACTTCTGAAAATGAACTTCTCAGTTATCTACTGTTACTGTACATTCTACCTGCCTGTTATTTATTACTCTTAAAACACATAACATATTAAAATGGAGTTGTGTTTATATTGGTATTGTATAATGTTTTAGATTTAGTTTATACTTAATTCTACAGTAACCATTGGTGTTTAGATACAAAAGCTCACGGTAGAATAGCTCAACCACAGGCCAACATTTGTTTTGACTGAAAAGTAGTGAAGAACACTGTCTATGAAAAGCTATAAAGGACTTGTCTAATACTTAAGTCAGCAATGTCCAACCCCATTGTCTCATCCCTCTGAGTTTAGTTCCAGATCAGGAGCTAAATGTGACTAAATTATCATATCTAGGACTTTTCTTCAGAAATTGAGTACAGACATTAATCAGTCTGCCTGTCATTGGACTGTAAATGTGCTGAGATCAACTAAACACGTCAGTGCTCAAGTGAAGCACCCGAAAGAAGTATTTAAAAATGACATATTATAAATGTCTGGGATGGATTGGCAACCAGTCCAGGGTGTATCCCGACTCATACCCTAAGTCTCCTGGGTTAGGATCCAGGCCCCATGTGACCCTGTATACAGGATAAAGCAGTATAGACAATAAGTGATTGCGTGAGTTTTTTTACGTGATAATTGCCTTTATATTTTGAAAAAAGTGTAAAATCAGAAATCTATTTGGGAATTACAATAATTTTTATTCTAGCAACAGTGGATTTACAAAGCTGTGATTTTATAATTAACTTTAATTAGCGTATACATTTCTGTTTTTATGCTGTTGGGATTTTCTTATCTGTTCATGACTTACTTTAACGGCGAAACCATGATACAGCCTAAACATATCTATAATTGTACAGATCATTAATTTGTACTGTAACAAATAGTAAAATCTCAAAGAAGTACATTTTGGTCATGGTAAACACCCTAAAGTGGAACCTGTTATATGTGATGTTTCTTTACAATCCAGGTATTAGCTCTGGTCGCAGCCTCTCTGTGCCACAGTGGAAACTGTTCAAATATATGTAAAGAACCTTTGCCTAAAGATCAGAGGATTTTTGGAACTCAGTGTTTGGCAGGTAAACAATGTTTCTCGAACTTGAAAAATATAAAGTATTGAAAATGTATAACGTTATAATGGGTTATAAATGGGATCAGTGTCAGCAATATTGGTATTGCAATAGTAATGATCGGGTTCAACCTTTAGCAAAATGTCAGCTTGCTGCATGTTTCTTTGGTGCTTTGCTGAGTCAGATTCATACATAATACAGGCAATAATTTGTGGGCATCTGATCATCACACCCCTTCATGGATGTTCCCCAAACTGTTGCCCCACAGTTGGAAGCACTCTCTATAGACTTATAGTTTTCCTTAGTGATTTATACCTGTCCGAGGATGACATGTGCCCCAGTGCACAATGTAAGCACTGTGAAGGCATAGTTTGAAGTGGAAAAAGTCAGGATGCCCCGACCTCAACCCCACTGAACACCTTTGAGTAGCACTGATGCTCTTGTGGCTGAATGGGTAATCCCCGACAGCTGCATTCCAAAATCTAGTGGCGAGCCTTCTGAGAAGAGTGGTGCATCTTATTTCAGCAAAAAGGGGAATGAATATGAAATGGAATGTTCAGCAAACCTGATGCTATTTATCCACAAACGTGGATTTTGCCTTGTAAGGCATAAGCGTGAGTGAGGAGTAAAACACAATAGGGGCATACTGTACTGTTATAGGAAAATAAATAACAATATACTAGTGAGACATGGCTCATGTTAATGTTACCACTCCCAAGCTGATTATTTTTCAATTACAGCATAGCTGTTTTATTCCACAGCAATTTATTTAAAATCGTCGACTATCGATAAGGTCTGCGAAGGAATGAAATTTTTTAATGTTTTAACCATTTATAGCTACAATTAATGTTCACCCATGAAAGAAGTCAGATACTATAAATAGTTGTCACTTCACACGTCTCTCGTTCGCTCTCTCTTTTACAGGAAGTTATTAAGGATAAAAAAAAAAAGAGTTTAAAATGACCAAGAAACTAGAGAATGCCAAAGTTATCATGAAAACAAGTACTATGCCAACTGTGCTCTACTACTTTCCAGTGCGCTAAGATTGCCTCCCTTCTTAAACATCCTACAGGAAGCTTCTAGAAATTAGCAATCACACACGTCTGACTGTTAAATACCTAGAACGAACATGTTTGTTGTTAGAATTCATGGCAAATCATGTGGAACATCGGTTATTCAAGTGTCTGTTAGTAGTTGTTACTACAACTAACGATTACGTACTAAATTAAATTGGTATTTAATTGATATAAACCTGACACTTGGCCAGCTCTACTTTTTACAGCTGTGCTAAATTAACCAACATTTTTGAACAATCATCCTAGACAAAATTCAATGACCCTGCGGTGTATCAGAAATGAATGCACTTCAAATACTTTTTTGAAATTTGTACTAGTTTTATTAGGTAAAAGTCTTGAGTATAAAATATACATGTGCTGCACTTGAGGAACCTAATACAATTCTGACTTTTCAGGCTATTACAAAAAACAGGACTGCCCAACTCCAAATACAACACTCTGTGAGCTATGTGGAGAGGGTACTTATATAGCATTTAACAGCAAAGCACATGAGTGCCAATTTTGCCTGGTGTGTGGTCCTGGTAAGTAAAAACTCCTCATCATTTTAAATTCAGTCACAAAATCCTATATCTTTGTGTGACGTGATGCTTAAAAGAGATCTCGTCTTACAGATGAGGTTGCTACGCAGGAATGTACAAATAAAACAAACCGGAAATGTGCCTGCAAAGACGGCCTTTACCGGAGTTACAAAGAGCATTCTGGCGGGATATGTAAAAACTGTACAATGTGCAGAAACTGTAGCAAGTGTAAGTAAAGTCCAATAGCAAGTTAATAATGTGCCAAATTCAAATTACAATTTTGAATTGGATGACATTTTATGTACTTTCATGTAAATGATGTTAAGCAAAATTGAGTATTTGCAAGCTGGAAACATTATACAGATACTGTGGGATAACCAAGTGGGATAATAAATCAGTGTGTTACTAAAGCCAGGGGAACTTGAAGCGTACACCTGTTGATCCTTTAGATAAAACGTCATAAAAATTGCTAGCATTAGCTGCAAAACATACATGAGTGGTGTGCGTTAAAGTTCTTAATTACAGCGATAAGATTTTGATCATTTGCAGTTAGATTAGATCTAATCTTTGTTTAATATTATTTTATCACCTTGATTAAAAAAAGTTTTAAAAGTTTTCATGCATGTAAGACAAATTCCTTTCATTACCAGTGTAGAATAATACTAATCATATCAAATAATAATAATTATTATTATTATTATTATTGTGAATTTTTTTTTTTTTTCTTGTTCTTTAGGCCCTGGCTGTAAAGGTAATTGTGGAAAGCCGCCTTGTGGGCATGGCCAATTCTTGGATCAACAAGGGAAATGCCAATTATGTGCAGAGTAAGAGATGTCTTTTTACTGTACATTCAGTTCTTTCTTTTTGTTTGGCACGCTTTTAAGATTTTTAAGACCATGGTGATTATTGTCTAAGGCCTTGCAGATTAAATGTGCGTTTCAGAATTCATTTACTGTTTATTTCTCGATGATGACCAGCAACCACTATAAGAAAAAAAAATAAGCTAGAAAAGTTGTGGAACAAAGTTTCAGATTCTGTTTGATTCTTCAAAGAGAAATGTGGTAGAATTTAGGTTAGTGGGTTGTGGACTTCCTGTATACACAAGTGAACATCTTTGTCAGAATTTCCTGCCATTTTACAGAGATCTGCTAATCAGCTCTCCTAAAGAAATGTCACAAACATAACGTGTGTCTGAAATACACTGGCCACGTCATCACACCTACTCTTATGATATTTAATAGAGAGCCCAAACTGTTTACAGTTAACTGTAATTCACACATGTTGTGTCAGTTCACTTGATTGCTCTAGCTATAGAGTCATATATGTGTGCTTGTTTTTTTTCCTCTCTTACAATCACAGTCACAACTGCTTGGATAAGTCCTGTAACTCATTTTGTAACCCAGGTAAGTACAAAAATAACACAAATGTATATATACTTGTACATATTTATTTATGTGTCCCATAAACAACAATGTTCTGACAATATATAATGTGCACTGCCTGGAATAAAAGTCACACACACACTAATATTTTGTTGAACCACCTTTAGCTTTGATTATGGCACGCATTTGCCAAGGCATGGTTTTGACTAACTAATGCAACTTCATAATTTCAACTCTGTCCATAGTTGCGTTAAAGAACTTGTATTGATGATGGGAGCGTCAAACCATTCCACAAAGTCTTCTCAGGCACATCGCATGACTTTCAAAGCAAGGTCATGATGCTGTAGTAGCCAGTTTTTGTATAGATATTATTCATTATTGTCCCAAAGTCAGTCATTATGATTCTGATCAATCTTGGCATTGTTGCCTTGGAATATGTCTGTGTCATCTGGGAAGAAGAAAAACAGACCCAGTCATTCAGTACACAACAGGTAGTCAGTTGACATTATTTTATTGCCACATAATGTTGCTGAGTCTAGACCTGACCAACTGCAGCAACAAATGTGTGTACTGTACAGTGGTCATTATGCATGATGGGTGCATCACTTCACGCCCTTCCCTTCTTACCCTGATGTGCCCATCACTTTGGAATAGGGTCAATCTGAACTCATCAGCCACATGACCTTTTTTTCATTTCCCCAAATTCCAATCTTCATGCTCCCTAGCAAATTAAAGCATTTTTTTTCTTCCTGATTAGCTTCATTAACAAGTGGTTGTCTAATGTCCACATGCCTGATTAGTCCCATTTCTTTTCACAAGTCCTTGTCACATTGTGTGTGGAAATGATCTTACTTTGTCCCTCTTAAACAGAGCGGTTAAATGATCTCCGATGATAATGATTCCAAAATTTTTTTTTTCTGACATTTCAGACCTTACATAAGGTTGACAGTTTAGCACTATCCTTCCAGGTTTTAATAATGCATTGGGTAGGGCTTAACCCAATTCCAGTAATTTCCCTAGCCAATATTTCTAAAACCTCTTCCATGACCACATGGTATGTCTTCGGACATGGTTGTTTAAGAAATGAGAATCTTGTCACTGCATAGGTTAGTGTTGAAATAAATCGGTAAAATTTTAATCACTGCAATAACAATCCAATCAAAGACTCTTAAGCAAATCCTACAGTACGTGTGACTTTTGTTGGCCAGGCAGTATATTTGTAGACACAAAGGTATTATGGTAAAGATCTCGTTTTGTCTTGTTTTATTGCCAGTTCCTCCCACATCGGATTTGGTATCTAAGGTCATCCTGTGCATACTGATACTGCTTGGACTTTTTGCTTTTTGTTGCTTAATTTGTGAAGCCAGTAGACGTAGGCACCTGTGTTGCTGGGCTCGTATAAAGAATGTAATCAATCAAAATGGAGTTCCACCAAACGTGCCGACTTTACCTGGTAAATTATCAGTTGTTGCTCTAATGTTGTGGACGTTAGCATCGTGAACACGTTATCACATGCATATTGCAAAAGTGTTCATGTTTCCATTTTTTCATCAGATCAGCCTGGGGACGAGCCGGACATCCATTTACCACTGGTTAGTATTTTTTCTATTAATGTTGTTCAAATAACTGTTTCAGTCTGCTGGGAATTAAGCTAACCAACCAAACTAAAATGTCTTTTTCTGTTTCCAAAGAACATAATCCCTGGACATGAAGTACCAGATCCAGGCAACAGAGACAGGCAACTAGGACATCTGGACACAGGCTTGACTGGACAAATCGCAGCTCCCCTTATTATACATGGAAATATAAAAGGCATAGTAACTATATTTCATAAGTGTAATGACATTCTTTTCTTCTCAGCAGGTCTTGCTCAGGAGTGTCTTTCCATTTATTGCTGATCAGAAACTCAATTTCTGTACGATTATTCAGAAAACTTTGAATTACTGAAAAAATTAACAAGTACTGTTGACACTGTTTTAATAGAGTACATTGCATTTAATGTTGTTTTAATTTAATTAATTTGACTATTTCTGAATATTTATACCAGTAAAAATACTTTTCAGATTATTAGAAAAGAGACCCATTAGATTAACAGACCCATTTTTAATAATAAAAATTTTATTGTACATGAGTAAACAAATTCAGTTTTAAAGATAAATGCAATGGGCATTTAAATCAAACAAGGTGTAGTTTGGATACCATCAAGAGAGAAGGTTTTATAAGTATGCCAGAGACATAATCTAACTCCCTGCTTCATGTCTGAAACACTGGCCTCCCAGGAATCCTTTTAATGGCCCAAACATGAGGAAATCACTTGCAACTCCCTGCTGAGTTACTATAATGTGCAAGTGATTGGATGATTCTGTGTATAGTTCTCACAGGAAGAGGTGTCTCTTATGCAAGTTATCCATCAATTTTTAAAGATCAGGCATTCCATGTGCTGAACAACTGCATTGTCATTCATGGATATACGGCCATCCTTAAATGGCATTTAAATGTTTTACTGCGGCTAAGAGTCTCACCACCGTACTTTGCTTAAAGTCTTCTGTAAATGTTGATTTTATTCCTCCATTCGCCAGAAATTTCCTCACAAGTCCTGGTTTGACCTGAACATCCCATGTAGTTGTCACACCAATCATGGTTTAGCATTTGAAAGCTTTAAAAAAAATGATTGCAAATTACGGCTATTATGGCTATTATGGATACTCGTTTTATTACAAACTTTAGTAGAAGACTCTAGATGTTGTATTTAAGCAACATCACATGAAAGCAAGTGCTGCTGTGCTGGAAATTAACATAGCTGTGATTTGATTATATTCATTTTGCTTTAGAATTTCATCTCCGTTAACTTCCAGATTCTGTGCATAATTCCTAGAGATTTGTGATTTTTCACTAGTGTTAGAAGATAGCAGACTATGGGGCCTCCGAGTGGCGCAGTGGTAAAGTGCTCGCCCTATCCCGGGTGATGCTGTTACCTCTCACAGCCTGAGGCCTAGAGAGAGCTGATTGTCCGAGCTCTCTCGGAGGGGAGGGATGAGAGGTACTTAGTGCTCCCACATTAATCACGGCTCTACAGCCAATCAGGGGCGTCTGTGAGTTCATGCAAGTGGAAGGAGCGGATAGCGCTGTCCTCCGAGTTTGTTACGCCATCCCCAATGGTTCGTGAGCGAGCGGTTCGAAAAGATCCGGTCGGTTGGCATCACGTGGTTCGGAGGAAACACGTGATAGTCTTCGCCCTCCCGGCTGAGTGGTAGTAGTAGCATTAATGTGGGAGCCCCCTAGTGATGGGGAGGAATTGGACACGAATAAATTTGAAAAATAGCAAAAATAAATAAATTTACAAATAATAAATAAATAAGCAAAAATAAAACAGTCAAGTAGATAACATGTTGTTTAAGAAGAGGTAACATTATCAGATGTGTTTTCTTGCTGAAAGTGCTTCCATGATTGGTTTGAATGTGGGTTTTGGCAGGCAGCTGCTCTTTCCTCAGTACTATGCACTGTATCCACCTACTGTACTTTCACCCATGATGCGACTAGGAGTTAGTGTAATAAATGATTGTAGAGCACTTGTGATGTGGAGTGATACATATAGTTTTATTATCACCATCTATTATCATCACTCATGAAAAGCCGGACAAGTCGGAACTAACTTTTGTAGAAGTAAAACAACAAAACAAAGAACATGTATTTCTAAAATAACAAATATTTAGTCTTTAGGATAGGAATTATGGTAGGTTTGTTATAGTACCTTTTGTTATCCCACAGACGCACTATGTGAGTTGTGGTGTTTTGCGTTGAAAGCTAATCTTGATTTAGGCTTGACTGATATTCTTGTCATGTGCTTTGTAGAGAACAGAAATAATGTTTACTTTCAATCTCAAAAGTGATGATTTTAAAGCTCGTTATCAAACATGTCAAATTGGGAAAGTGTATGAGAAACCCAGCCTTTCCTAACACCTCTGAGCCTTATCCTTTTGCTAATCAAGTGGGTGTATGTGACAGTGTATGCTAAGCTGAAGGCTCAGTGATAAAAGTGAGTGATATGAGGACTACAGCGAAGTCGTTTAATCAGATAGCAAAACTCAGCATATGTGTGCTGTATGTCTCAAACATTTCCTGTGGCCTCCCTGCACTGGCAAATTATCAGCACTAAATTATATTTCTGCAGAAACCCATGAGGTATTTTCTTGTACGCAGATAAAGACTGTAGGAATAGGGCTTTTACCGTGCCAGAGAATTAGTAATATTATTACACGTTCTCATGGGTTGTGTTCTGACGTCTTACAGGCACAATAACCCTTACTGGAGTGAAGAAATGGTTTGGTAAAAATGTCTTCATGATAGTACCGTTTATTTAAACACAATACAGTACTGTAATACTTAAATACAAATCCAGCTGCAGAGTATTTTGGTTAGGAGTATTTTGGTTGAATTTGTGACTGAAATGTAGCTGCACTTGCATTTTATTTCCTGTTGAATTGTCCAACATAAATCCTACATTTCTATTTTAGAAAGGTATTTACTGTAAGTCTATAATTGTTAATGCGTCATCTGAGGTAATAAAATTTTACTGCTTCTCTGAGATAATAAAATAAAGTACTGTAGTTCTCTTACCGCACTAAATATGAATTTTTTTTTGGTACGTTGACACATACTGTTTATACTAGGAATGTTTACTAGGTGCTTACTAGATATACTTTTGTACAGTTTATCAACAGTTAAACCTAGTAAACATTTCCCATCTTACAGTAGGTCAGTGATCACATCTTTCTTTTTAGAAAATTAAATGTAAGTGGGTCAGAAGTTTACATACGCATAGTATTTGTTAATATTGCCTTTAAATTGTTTAATATTGCCTTTAAATTTTGGGTAGACTTCCACAAGCTTCTTACAATAAGTTGCTGGAATTTTAGCCCATTCCTCCTGACTGAACTGGCGTAACTGAGTCAAACTTATAAGCCTCCTCACTCTCACACACTTTTTTCCAGTTCCGTCCACAAAGTTTCTGTTGGATTGTGATCAGAATCACTGCAACTGCAATACCTCAACTTTATTGTCTTTTTGTCAGAAATTAGTAAACATGTTTGTGGTTATTGTGCATTTGGAAGACCCATTTGTGTCCAAGTTTTTACTTGAGATGTTGCTTCAATATATCAACATAATCTTTCTTATTTATGATGTCATCTACTTTGTGAAATGCATCAGCCCCTCCTGGAGCAAAGTTCCCCACAAATGTTGCTGCCTTCCTTGGGCTTCATGGTTGGGATGCTGTTGCTTGCAAGCCTCCCCCTTTTCCAGATATAATGATGGTCATCATGGACAAACTGTTTGTTACAAACTATAGCCTGATTTTGAAGCAGTAGCTTCTTCCTTGCTGAGCAGCCTTCCAGGTTATACCCATATTAATCTTGTTTTAATGTGGATGTGGATACTTTTCTACCTGTTTCCCAAAGGGGTCCTTTGCTGTTGTTCTGGGATTGATTTCTATTTTTTGTTCCAAAGTGCACATCTCCTGTCTGATTGATATGATGGCTGCATAGTCCCATGGTGTTTATACATGAGTTGTATTGTTGGTACAGATGAACTTGGTACCTTCAACTATTTTAAAATTGTTCCTAAGGAAAATCCAGACTTGTGGAGGTCCATGATTTTCTCTGAGCTCTTTGATGATTTCTTTTGATGTTCCCATGATACCAAACATAGAGGTACTGAGTTTGAAGGTAGGCCTTAAAATAAATCCACAGGTACACCTCCAATTAACTTAAATAATGTCAATTAGCCTATCAGAAGCTTATAAATTCATGACATTTTCCAAGCTGTTTAAATGCACAGTCAACTGGGTGTATGTAAATTGTGATATAGTGAATTATAAGGGAAATAATTAATGTGTGTAATGCATTAGTAGATGTCCTAACCAGCTTGGCCAAACATGAAATCTGTGGAGTGGGGAAAAAAATAATCTGCTATATTTCACCCCGTACATAACTATTCTTTAACAACTCTTCATGTACTTTCACCAGAACCAAACGGAAATGAGCCAGAGAAGGAGATGTGGCCAGCCCCGATGCTTTACATCATCATCAGACAGGTTCCTGTGCGGCGCTGGAAGGAATTCTTGCGGTTGCTTTCCCTATCTGATGATCAAATGGAGAGACTGGAGCTGGAGGCAAGAGGGTCATATCTTGAGCTGCAATATCAGATGCTGCGTCTCTGGAGCCAGATGAATGGTGCTAGCCTGGAGATCATCTACTCTACACTACACTATATGGACTTGTCAGGGTGTGCAGTGGATCTGCAGGAAAAGCTGCAGCAGTTACAGGAGACTATGGTCTAGATCAGTCTGTGAAAAATGTTACCTCTTAGCAGGGTTCTCAAATGCTCTGAATCTGAATGTCTGACACAGCTGGAGCAGTTCATTGCACTTACAGTATACAACTTACAAGACCCACTCATCAAACAGGTTTTTTACAGTGTATCATAGGAATGCAATGAATATGAAGCAGAGTCATGCTGCTGATACTTTTGAAATAATGTCTTTTTGTTTTGTATTATAACATGCACATAAAGTATTTAAAGAGCCAACAGATAAACATTAATATTAAATATTCATTGAACTATACATACGTTATACTTGCCGCAAGTATTGGGGCAGGACTCATGAGGACAAACTTAACCTCGTCTGTTTGAAGGTTACCATAAAGGTTCACCTAAGTACAGGATTAAAATGTCAGTGGTTTATGTCGTAGAATGTTACTGTTCACCAAATGCCAGGTGGTGTCCTTTAATTTTTGTACTGTATATTTTTTAAAAGGAAAACAGAAAACCACTTCAGGCAGAACTGTAGGTTTTAAAAACCATTGAGATTTAAGTATTATTATACATCCACTGCCACAAATGGTGGGCTGAGGGTGATGTACAGTATGTGACATTTCTGAAAGTCACACTGGCACGTTATGTGCATTTCTTTAACGGATAATTTTTTTTTACGTTACCTCTGGTATTTTTTCTGTGTAAGCTTTAACTTGCAAGTGTTCTTTAATTTGTGTGGAATAAATGTAATATATCTCAAATGTGTTTGTGAGATTTAATTTACATTTGTTTAAGGGGAAATTTTGCTCCACATCGTAGTTAAATAATATAAACAAGTGTGATATGTAACATTACTTGAATGTTTCTTGTTTCAATGCTTAACACTGCTGCCCTGGCATTTGTGAGATGCCACAGAACAGAACTTCCCAGCTGCTAAAGTCCAGCCATGAAGAACTATAAGGGATATTGGGCAATGTGGTTACTCACAGCATGAAAGGAATTCCCCTATGTTTTTTTTTTTTTTGAAGATATCAATCTAACTAACGTGCACTTTGTAGGCATCTTCCCTCCACAACCTACATTTCTCATTAGCGCCACTAACGCGCATGCGCGGAGCGGAAGACTTTTCCGTTTGTCTTTTGATCTGACGTCCGTCCAGGAGTCTCACTGTCAGTCTGAGTGACGCATTTCAGTACGAGCTTTCCACTCTCGTTTTCATCTTTCCGTTTTCAATGCGATTTGCGTTATCAGATATTTAAATAGATTCCACCTAGAATAATTTTTATTGAGGATTTTCCCTCTTTTGTTTAGACTACAAAACTATTTTAAAGTCGTGAACTTTAGCCTAATTGTAGACTGTTTAAACCACCGGTCCTGTCGGTACGTAATTTACAGAGTTACAGTAAAGCGGAACGGGTTGCCAGATTCGCATATATTAAACTCTTGAAGCATATTATTTTTTAAGATATAAAGAGAATTTTAACAGCATTTAAAAGAAGAAGAAAAAAAAATAATAAAGTGATTTTATTTTGTGCCCCGTCCTGCAATGCTGTAAACTGTATAGCTACGCCGCTTTAGACCAGCTTACAGACACAAAGTCACTGACACAAAGTGATCAGGATTAAAACACACATTTTATTTTTCAATTCAATTTAATCCTGAATTTATTATCTGGCTTGAGATCGAGGGTTATATTAAGTGTGTGCATTAATCTTTGGGGGGTCAAAACCGCATTCATGGCAACTCTACATTAAAGGCTCTTGTCGTTGCTATAGCAACTCGCGGACGCACGAGCGTCTGGATATTAGTAAGAAGGAATATTTAGTGCTAAAGTCACTGAACTTAAAAAAAGAACGTGCGGTTTAGTGACCGTATGCGCAAACAAGCATTTCCAGTAATCTTTAGAACGTGGTACACTTCTTGTAGTCACCATTTATGGATAGACTTTGGGCAACCGGTGAATTTTTTTTGCCCCCTTTCTAACTGAATGGAGGATCCTCTGGACAGGTGAGCGTTAGACTAGCTGGATATTCAGCTTTGTTAAGCTCTAAGACATATCTCTTTTGTATTAGCGGTGGCTGCTTACTTTAGCCACCGCTAAAACATTTCGATTTCAATTTCCTATTTAGTTTCATCCCTGGAAGCCGCACATTGAGTTTCAGGGCACGTTAAAGAGGTGTTTTTTTACTCCCGACTCAAAAACCGCAACGCTTCTCTTTCGGCTACAGTAATGGCTGCATCCCAAATTGCCCTCTGTGCCTAGTGTGTGTTCACTACATCAAACCTTCCTTGTACACCCTGTGTAACTAATGCACTACATGTTAAGAGAAAAGTACACCCTCAGTTATTTGATATTCAATTCATTTCTTTTGGTAGAAAGCTTATACCAACAGATGTCACAAAACCGGTTAAATCTAGATGTTGCCACAGAGATAATGAAAAACTATTCTGAGACGATATGCGGTGCAGACCTTTAGAGCAGGAGTGTTCAAATCCAGGAAATCCCGGTGTTCAGCACAGTTTGTAATTTACTAACACTTAACACACACTTTAAACATGAAAATGAACAGATTAGTTGAGTCAGGTGTGTTGAGTTATAGTGTTAGGTCGGTCTGGATCCTATGTTCACCCTAGACAGGGTGCCAATCCATTGCAGAGCACACACACACATGGCCAATCAACCTAAACTGCATGTCTTCGGACTGTGAGAAGAAACTAGAGTACCCAGAGGCAACCCACCAAGCAAAGAGAGTAATGCAAACTCCACGCACACTGACTCGAGGCGGGAATCAAACCCTCGACCCTGGAGGGGCGAGTCCTACCACTGTGCCACTGTGCCACCTGATTCAGTTGTGTTTGAGGAAAAAATTTAATAAAATCCCGAAAATGTGCTGGACACCAGCCCTCCAGGTTTAAATTTGAACAGCCCCTGCTTTATACTGTACGAAGGGCCGCATCCAAGGCAGTATAGGACTAGCTGAACAAGACAGAGTATTAAGAGGGTCAAAGCAAAATTAAAATAGAGTCCAAATGAATGCAAGGATAAGTCATCTACAAGTCCAAAATAAAAAAAATAAAAACAGAACAATTTTTTCAAAGCCAAGACTTTATTTTGACTAGGTGCCATTTTGCCAATTAATAGGTAGAACGCATTACTACTCATCAAACTTTGGGCCCTCCTGGATGAGACCAAGAGCAATGTTCAAGATTGAGACATGTTCAAGTACTAGTGGCAAACATTCTGAAACAACTCCCAGTCAATACAGATAACATCGAGTCCATGACTGCTTAACTAATCCTTCAGCCCTATTGAGAGGAATCAGGCTCAAAAGAGACCCATCCCCTCCGTGGGCAGAAATCAGATGGTAGTGTTATGACTTACATACTGTATACTGCTGTATGTAGTTAAAGAATACTAAGTGTTTTCAAAGAATTTTCAGTATGAGCCACATATTACTAATGATAATTACCTAAGCAAATATTCGTAGGTACAAATTTACAGTATACAGATGGAATGATCCCCTAAAGAAGGGGTCTTGGATTAACTTGGATGTGGGAACCTGCAAAGCAGCAGAGTGAATTGGTGAAGAAGGTTAAAGAGGCTAATGTACCTGATTTTAGATTTACATTCACTGGACATTTTATTAAATGCATGAACCATATAGATGAACTTTGGTCCTGTGTAATTACTGCCTGCACCCAGTCCATTTCTATGCATAATGTATCTGCCACTCTACCTCTTTTGATGGACTGGTGATCAGTGATCCTCTGGGTCTTCACATAACAGATTGCTGATCACAGATCTAGATTACACCACTACTGCACCCATGTCGTTGGCATGGTGGGCGAACTATTCTTAACTCAGGATTTAAATGTCTGAGGTGTGAAAACTCAAGCAACACTGTGCTTCGTAATAAACTCATACATGAACAACACCTACAGTACTAATATTCCATTACCACATTTGTGTAATTCCTTTTGAATTCACTAAATGCCAGGTGTACTGAACATCATAGTATGTCCACTGTGTAAACTGTGGAAGTCCAGCTAAAATATATCACGAATTACTAGAAAGGTGCACTCTGTTAGTTTGCACAATTAAGCGGTCCAAAAACTGATTGGAACCCTTCCTGATAGGGAAATAATGTTGTAGATTTTGTCATAGAACATTCAAGAAGTTCCAAAGGTGTTAGCCTTAAGTGCACATGAACATGAATATTTTTTGTTTAAAAATTCTTTTTTTTTTGTCCCAACAGAATAACTATCATGTGAATATTAAAACAAAGTGCATAGGCAGAAGAAACATGGATGTCTTCCATCTGGGTTTGGGAGCAGCGGAGCTGTGCAGAAAGGCAAACAAAATCTACACAGCTGGAGATATTAAGGGAGCTGCAGCTCTATATACAAATGCATTTGGGTGCAATGCAGGATCCACTATGGCCCATATGCGCAGCTTGGACAGTAGCTGTATAGAACAGATTACTTCAAGTCTGGAAGCTTGGCTTGATGGACATGAACTGACACAGAAGCCCATGCAGGACGTTAGCAAAGGACTGGGTGCAGTATTCCTATCGACTTTGTGTCCCAATAATGTTTCTGCTTCAGTTTTTAAAATGGAGTCGGTCCTGCTAGGGGCTGCTCATAACTCTGAGGAGATCTTCACCCGATGTACATCTCTTCTGGAGGAAAAAAAAAAGCCTTGTCCAGAGGGACTTACACGAGTAATTGTGGAATTAACTAGAGCTCTTGCTTGCTTGATAGCAGATCCCCATAATCCCAAAGGTCCACTGCTGTATCTGCAAGCATTCCTTGCAAATAGATCAGAGACAGTGAGACTGGTCAAAAGTAGGCATTTGGAACATTTGCCTCGAATAGTCAAAGCTTTCTTTGAGAACATGGCCCCAAAATTCCACATTCTCCACGCTGACTGTAAATTGGATGACACTCTCAACAATAAAAAAAAGACTGGGGATTTCCCCCCCTCTGAATCAGTTGAATTTTTAGTTGCTATATCCCCTGAGAACTCACTAGTAAGAGAGCTTCAGGGAGCTGTGCTATTTTCCTTGGGCATTTTCGATGAAAGTGCAGAGGCTTTGTCGATGGCTCTGCAACTGGCTGAATTCCAGTCAGATACAAAAACAAATATGGATCTGGCTGTATTAGGCACTACACCAGAGAGGAAAGCTAGTTTACTCGTGGCCAGAGCTGCAGCCTGTTTTTCAGCAAGTGGACGAGTGAGTGAAGCTTGCCGGGACCTTGCTTTAGGGTTTGCTGTCCACCCTTCAATGGCAAGGTGCCAGTTTCAGAGGATGTTTTCTGAAAACGGCATTGCAGCAGTGGTGCGTTTTGAATTGCGTCATCAGGCTGAAAGAGGCCTGTCTAACTTTAAGGAGACGGTTCTCCAGAGATCTGACCTGCGGTCCTGCACAGGTGTGGAAATGCTAGACTCTGTCATTGCTCAACTTCGAGCTTTGTGCCATCTGGAGCCTGATGGAGGTTCACGGGAGCTTCGGGTCCGTCTGTCAGACTGTCTGCTTCTACATGGAGAGTTTAAAGAGGCACTGTCTATCAGCAGCCAGCTTGCTGCAGCTGCCCCTTCAAGCTACCAAAACACAGTACAGGTCCTTCGTGGTTTTTCACACCTGCTCTCTGAGGACCACCAAGAAGCGCTGGAGGATTTCCAGGCTGTGATCGAACATAGTGCTCCTCATCCTCCGAGTTGTGTGCGTGCCCTTTGTGGGAGGGGTCTGTTGCGCATGATGGCTGGCTCACATTACCTCACCACACTGGACTACATCACAGCGAGTCGGCTCCAGCATCAGGACACGGTACTGACCATCAAGTGTCTGGTGCCATGGAACTACCGTGGCCTGCTGTGCACTGTATTGCTTGAGCAAGGGAGGGCCATGCTGGAAGAGTTTGCAGGGCAGAAAAATCTTTCAGAATCTAATACCATCAAGGAGCATCAAAGTAACAATCAGCTGCCAGCAGCCAAACCTGCAAAAGACCATCAGTCCATGATGACAAAAGAGGGCTTCACTATCAACAAAGAGGGGTATGGTATTACTACACACTTACATAACATATTATCCTAAGAAAAAACTAATCATAGTATACAGTATCTACATGCACAGTATGTAGTAAACCTTAACAAAATCAAATCAGTGTCATTAATCAGGATTGTTTTCATTAATCTGTTAGTATGGTAAAAATGACACAAGCATAGACCTACAGTACTGTGCAAAAGTCTTGAGCCACCACTAATTTCTTCATATTTAATTCAATTCATTTATGCAGATTGAAGAAATGGCTTCAGTTGTTTTACTGCAACAGACGCCGAAATGGCCAAAGATGCAATAAAAAAATTGATTGTTTATGTTTCAACTTCAGCAACAACCTTACAGTATTTCTCCCTTCTCTGGTTCCAAGTATTCATTGTTCAGCATCACCCATATACCTTTTATGCTTGAATGATTCATGGGTCTCTTTTTGGCTTAACATACAAAAACATTCCTGTTAAAATGGGTCCGGTACAGGGACTAGACTGCAGTAAATGGTGAGAGCCAAAATAGTCATCAGGAATCATGGGGAACTATTCCACAGGAATAGGAAGGAATAGGAACAATACAACTCCTATTCAAGACGGTCTGACTCTTTGCAAGCAAAATATAAAGAAATGACAGTTGGCACAAAACTTTTGCACAGTACTGGATAGAAAGAATAGGTAGGTAGACACATAGGTAGAAGAATAAGCACACAAAATATTTTCTTGCTTAAAAAAGTTTAATTGTACACACAGTATTTTTTTTGTGTAAAATTGTACTGCGATAAAAAAAATGCAGACATTTGATCTACAAAGACATATTATTTAAACTTTGTGTTTATTTTATTGCATTTAGAATGGCAGTAGGTGTACATGCACTTGCCCTTCTCTTGATGGAGTTGCAGCAGGATACTGACTTGCCCCAGATCCTCGCTGCGGATGCCTTGTACCAGCTAGATCGTGTTGAGGAGGCTTATCGTATTCTCCTCTGTATGGAGCACACATCTCCTCGCTCACCTGTCCTTGCGAGACTTGCGCTGCTCCAGCTGCACCGGGGCTTTCTGTATGATGCCAACCAGGTGCCTCCTTGAAGCTTTATAACAAGTTTGATCGTCTTTAAAAAGTGTCTTGAATATCATGTAATGATTGTCTTTGTGGACTTTGCAGTTACTGAAGAAGCTAATCCATTGTGGGGACACTAGCTGCCTAAGCTCTCTGCTCTCTGTGGCAGCTCTAAAGGACAGGGCACTCCTAGAGAAACACTGCTATTCTGCGTCAAAACGCATTCTGCATAGCCAACAACAGGAAAGTGCCATCAGGGAGGCTGTAGCCTATCTCTCTATTGGCATTATGGCTTCTGGTATGTATGAAATGAGTGTACAATAATCAAGTCAAAACTAAGCTTTTAGCAGCAGTACAGCAGAAAGCAAGGAAAGTACATGTCTGTAAACTTTTTTTTTTTGGTTGTCTGACTGGGGAATACTGCGCTGTGGTATATAGAGGAAGTGACTCTACTGATCTAGTGAGAACCTGTTTGACGTAAAGCAGTTCCTATAATATTTCTTCTTTAGAAAGAAGCCCTTCTGAAATGAAACCCGGGCAACCAAATCTAAAGTAGTCTGTACATTTTCCATTCTTTTACCACACTTAAGAATAAAACCCAAAGATGGCATCATGGTGGTAATTTTTATTGCTCTGATCTTTTAGGTGGTGAAGCAACAGAGTCCTTACTGGAGAGAGCCAGGTGTTATGTTTTACTGGGCCAAAGGAAGACTGCCATTTTTGACTTCACTGCTATCCTCAAGGAGGACAAGAATCATGTGCAAGCTCTGTGTGGGAGAGGGTTCACTTATCTAACGTTAAATCAGCAGAAGGTGTGGTGCAATTACTGAGCCCTGTATACCTTGTTTTGTGCTTTATGAGTAAATGAAGGGGAAAAAAACCCTGCAGCATGATTGTTTGCCATTGGAAATGCTGCCCCCTGCATTTGTTTGTGAGAAGGTTTTAACCATGCCTTTATATTAAATTCAACATACAGTGCCCATATTGTCACACTGAAAATTGTAGAAAAATAACGTGAATATAAAGTGAATTTTAAGGGGAAATAAAAGTCCCTGACTAACAAATATTTTTATTTTCATAAAATAACCTGTTCCACAATTATTGGCACCCCTAACAATTCCTAGAAAATAAATGTCATTGAAATATTTCTGTCATTTCTACAGTAGTTTACAAAGTTGATCAGAGTATCTAGGAACATTTAATTAGTAATTTATCACTTCCTGCTTCCCTGGGGTATAAATATGACGTGACACAGAGGCCATTTCTCTTATCCACTTTTCAACATGGGAAAGACAAAGGAACACACCATTCAAGTTAGGCAGATGTGTGTCGACCTTCATAAGTCAGGCAATGGGTACAAGAAAATAGCCACCAGCCTGCACCTGCCCATATCTACTGTGAGAGGAATCATTGAGAAGTTAAAAAAAAACTGGAACAGTAGTAAACAAGCCTGGACGAGGACGCAAGTTTATTTTGCCTCCACGCACAGTCAGGAGGATGGTAAGAGAAATAAAAAATTCTCCAAAGCTCACTGTTAAAGAAATGCAACAAATGATAGATCTTGGGGTCACAAACTCTCCAAAACAACCATCAGACGCTATCTACATGCAAGTGTAGAAGTTAATTTAGAGTTACCATGCAAGGAAAAAATGTTTTCTCAGTCACAGTCATAAACTGTTTGCTAAGCGGTACTGGGGCTTCAACTGGGACCGTGTTCTTTGGTCAGATGAGACCAAGATAGAGCTTTTTGGCAACAAACACTCTAAGTGGGTATGCAGAAAAGCACCTCATGCCCACTGTGAAGTATGGGGTAGGATCGGTGATGCTGTGGGGCTGTTTCTCTTCCAGAGGCCCTGGGAACCTTGTTAGGGTGCATGGCATCATGAATGCTTTGAAATACCAGGACATTTTAAAGCAAAATCTGGTGGCCTCTGCCCGAAAGCTGAGAATGGGTCGTCACTGGGTCTTTCAGCAAGATAATGACCCAAAACATGTGGCCAAATCTACACAGAAATTGTTCACTACACACAGAATCAAGCTCCTCCCATGGCCATATCAGTGCCCAGACCTCAACCCCATTGAAAACCTGTGAAGTGAGCTGAAGAGGAGAGTGCAGAGGAGAGGAGTCAGGTCACTGGATAATTTAGAGACATTGTGCAAAGAGGAATGGGTGCCAATAATTATGGAGGGCACTGTATACTGGTAAAGATGTCCTGTTATAGGAATTTATGTGACGTTTTGATGTCATAGCCAAACTGATTTTTTCATGATTTTTTTTCTTTCTTTTGTATGGTCGGTCACTAGTAAGTTTGAGTTGTAATGAATTGAAATTGCTGCTCTCTTTTTAAATCCTGCTTAGGAATCCACACAAGATATACTAGCAGCTCTTCAGGTTGATGCAGAAGAGGTTATTCTAAGGATTCTGTCCTTAAAAGACAAGGCACGGAAGCTAATCTGTGAATGGCTTGAACAGCACTGTCGTGCAAGTCTTTCCACCATTCTGTCTACCAACCCAACACCTTGCCATCCAGATTGTCTTAAAGAAGAATTTCTGATTAGTGGAACGCTAATGAAAACTGACTACAGGGATCCGAGGTGGCACCTCCTCTACATAGACTGTCTGCTTGGGCGAGGTAAAAAGTGCAGTATCTTTACCTATAACATCTTTTTCCCCATAAAACAAGATGTTTGTGTATACAGTATGAAGAGTGTAGACAGACAAGCAGCATCAGGACTGTAGAAGGCTAAAAGCTTTGGGATGTGTATATGCTAATGTCTTAGGTGACTTGAAGGCAGCAGGTGCGCACCTCCTGCAGGTCTTTGGTCAGGAACCTCGTGATGCCTCAGCCCAGGCTAGGTGGGGAGTGGTGGAGAGCCGGAAGAAGAACTACAAGTCAGCAGTGAAGTGCTTGAGTGCGGTCGCTGAGAAAGATCCCTCAGTGCTAGACTTCCTTCTGACTCTCATTAAGTCCCAACAAAAGACACACCTCGCACAGGTAACAAAATAATCTAAACTAACATTTTGTAAACAAACTAACAGTAAAGAAGATTTAACAGTATAAGAAGAATCTTTTTATAAAAGGCAATACGTGAATCGCCACACATAAGAAAAGCGATTTAGAACTGAATCAATTTTTCTCTAATCTCTAATTATATACAGTATATCTCTTATTACTAATTATATATACTTATTATATACAGTATATCTCTTATTACTAATTATATATACTTATTATATACAGTATATCTCTTATCTCTTATTAATATAAACCTGTGATGTGAATTTCAGCCAGCAGCACTGTCATTTTATTTAACTCCTTCTGATCAATCAGATTAACAAATTTATTTTTATAATAACCTTAACAACGGCTTGGCTATAACATCAAAACCTCATATAAATTCCTATAATGGGACATCATATCATGATGTTCAAATTACTTATACTCCTCTGCATGGCCTTAATCACTTAACTTTGGACAGGGAAACATCAACTGGACTCCCAGTTTTAGGCATCCTTTTTCAATTTCATCCAAATTCACTTATTTTAAGTTTTTGTTGAAATTACACTATTTTATAAAGTCAAATTCATAATAAAATTCTTAATTTTATGCTCTTTGCTGTCTACAGGCTAAATTGCTAAAAGATTTCCAAACTGACCCTTGTGCTGAAATGAATTACGCCCTGCCTAAAAGGGATAGAAACGAGTAGCTTTCAGAGAAAGTTCTTAAATTAAGAATTGATCCATGTCAATATTGTTCAACATAGTTTTTTTCTAAAGTAAGTCATACCAGAGACATCTAAACATTATTCAATGCTCCTTGCAAATTCTGTCACATCCTGTCACTTGTACAAATATTCCTATCATCATACGTCATGAGGATTTGCGTGACTACTTTCATACATATTGTTTGAAGTGATAAAGACCATCAAAATATATTGAGTATATTTACTTACCAATATATGGCATATAAATATGGCAATGTTGTCTTAGAGAAATAATCAATGAAAAGATGTTAAAATTATGTGAAATGTCAGGACATTACCATCAGCAAGTTCTGAAGTGTTGTTTCCTTTTCATACCACAGCAACCTGGCAGTGAGTATAATTTTTTAAAATTGACTCAAGAATTTAGTTTAGACTCTGTATAATAACATTTAAGTGTAGAATGTCTACAAGACAACATACTGTTGTTTCTTTTGTAGCACATACCTGTACGTCAATAGCACATACAGTCTCTATTTACAGGAATAAACTGTAGATCCACCCAAAGCATTCCTTTTTTCTCTTAATAAGAAAAAACATGCAACTTGTCATGAGACATTAGCAAGACATTTACAAGAAATTGTGTTCAGACAACCCATACATGATTCTCAACTCCCTAATGTTGAACCCAAAATGATGTCCTTGCTCCTCTGTATCTACTTTGCCAGGCAGCATCGCAAGAGGCAAGAAAAGCCTCAGACAGTGGCCAGTGGGAGCGTGCGGTGGCTTTGCTCACTGTGGCTGTGCAAGCAATAGGCAGTACAAAGTTCCAGCACCTGCGTCAGCGTGCAGCATGCCTCACACAGCTGGGTCTCAATGAACAGGCGGTGTCAGATCTGGATAAGGTCATACTTTCCCACAGTCAGGACAGCAGTGAGGAGGCCAGGGTTAAGGCTGAGGATCTGTGCAGACGGGGTTGCAGCCTGCTGACATGCTCCCGGGACGAGCTGGCTGTAAATGACTTTTCTCAGGCTTTGGAGCTACACACAGAACAAGCATTGCTGTGTGTGGAGGCTGGACCAGGACGACATTGCCTGGCTGAACTCTTTCTACGCTTTGCCCTGCAGAATTATGGAGAGCAGCAGTTGGACAAGGCCTGGCATCTTACAGAAAGTGGCCTGAGGGTAGACAGCAACCATGCTGAGCTGCGCCGACTCAAAACCAGAATTAAACGAGAAGTCTCTGGAACATGTAATGTACACTAACAACGTTTGTGCACATGTTATACAGGTTTTTAGGTTTTAAACGTTTTTCTATTCTTTATCCCATTTGAGATATGCTGTTTTATGAGAATAAATGGTTAGCAGAAGATTGATAATTTTTCTATTCCTTATCCCTTTTGATTTATGCTGTCTTATGTGAATAAATGTTTATTCATCCATGTTTTAAAAAATGTGCTCAAATCTGTTGTGCGCTCATTAATACTTACATATTTTATTCAGAAATATGGAAAAACAAAATCAGTTTCACATTGTGATTTACTTGTAGTTTAAGTCAATATGTATAAAATTATTATTTATTTTCAATTCAAAAGGTTAAATGATTCAACTTAAAAATTCTTTGTGGAGTTTAAAAAACAAAACTGTTTATTTGTCACCCTCACACTTATATAAAAATTAAAAATACTTCTGGAAATATGATGGAGTTGCTTTCCAATGGAGCATAGAGCTGAATTAGTTCTTTAGCGATTATTATTATGGGTATTGTTATACATAGATTTGCTGGTAACTGTTTAAAGCTCATTTCCTGCACTTTTGTTCAGATCTCACATTTGTTCTTGTTTTTTTTTTCACTTGCAAAAGTGGGAAGGTTGCTGAATCTGCAAACTGGAATGATACAAATCATACTGTGACATTAGATAAAAATCTTGTACTCATCACACCCTATTCTGCACCAAGCCAGATTAAAACTTTTGGCATGACTACCCAGTACCTGTAATCCATTGAGGTGCACAGAAACATGCATCAAAAGTCTGTCACAGTTCAACTCAGTTTATTCTTAAATAATGTTTATGTGAAAAAGCTGAAGTAGAGCTGTAGAGCTAAAAAATTAAAAAGACAAAATCAGGTATGACAAGTAAAATAAAACAAACATACGCTAAGAGCAAAGCACCTCCTTAATGTGCAACTGGGTTGGACATATAATTAGAAGATTAAGCACAACGATAAGCCAAAGAGAGACGATGAGTCTAGTCTAGGTAGAGCTACTGGAAATGTGTGCTTCACCTTGCATTCAAATCGAGACTATGGGTCGCTAAGAAGGAGGTTTGAGAGTCTAAAGCCTGATGTGTAGTGATTGATCATGTCACTCATAAACTGTGGCGCCAAACCATAAATGGACCTAAAACAAAGTGTAAAATTTTTTAATCTACTCTATACTTACCTGGAAGCCAATGTAGAGACACAAAGACTTGTAAAATATTTCCTTTTAAACTTGCATGAGTGAAAAGTCTAGGCACAGCATTTTGTACAAATTGTAAGCAATGCACTTAAGACTGGTAAACCCCCATAAACAGCGAATTGTAAGGTAATCAAAGCAAGCTGTATAACTATCTCCTAATCTTTAAATGAGAAAATTGGTTTCAGTTTACAATGCGTCTGAGCTGGGTAAAAACTACTCTTTACAATAGAATTGACTTGTCTATCAAATCTAAGAGTGGAATCAAGGATAACCCTCATTTATTTTTTGTTTTTCTTGGGCAGGTATAAATGTTCTCAAGCTGTAACCAATCATTTAATTATTTTCATAAAAGCCAAAGATGAACATTCTGAATTACTGTCATTCAGCTGGAGAAATTTATTAGACAGCCATGTCTTTACCTCATTTAAAAAGAGATTTTTTTGTAGAGAGTGGATATTCCCAGATTTCAGAAGTAGATATAGCTGTATGTTTGATATATGATATATGTTTTTTTTTTTTTTTTATTACCCAGTGGAAGCAAGTATAAAGAAAACAACATTGGGCTTAAAATGGAAACTTGAGGTATTCCATTGACAAGAGGAGCTTAAAAAATACAGTACCATTCAATGTTTTTATTTTATTTTGTCATTTATTGTCTACATTTTAGAACAATAATAGAGATTTCCAAATTATGAATTAATGCATATAGCATTTGTTTTTTAAACAACAACAACAACATAAACAGTTGTTTTTTTTTCAAGGCATGAAAGTCAGCTCTTCTGGAATAGTTCTTGCAAGAACAGTATTGTCAAGTGAATTTGCAAAACCCATCAAGCACAATGATGAAACAGACTCTCATGAAGACTATTCCAGAAAAGTAAGAACCTACCTCTAACGCAGAGGAGAAGTTAATTTAGGGATACCAGCCTCAGAAATCAACAATTAACATCACCCCAGATTATTAAGACTTTACAGAGCATAGTGGACACAGCTTAATATTACCTGTTCAAAGGAGATTATTGTATATTTTGGATGACTTTAACATTGTTTTACAAAAATCAGGAAAGACCATTTAGAAGGTGTGTCCAAACCTTTCACTGGTACTGTACAGTACTGTATGTGTGCATTCTGACAGTAAGGATGAAGACCATTCTATAAAGTCTTACTGTGGAGACACAGAGGTGGTGAAATGAACTTCCCCTGTCTGCCTGAACAGATGACTCGCTGAATCAGGAAGAACAAAGATCTACTGCCACTTTACCAAGCCCCTGATTTTTTTTTTTTTTTTTTTTTTTTTTACACATTAAAGCCCCTAACATTTACACTAACGTGAGGATACATCAAGTGAATCATTCTGGTACAAATCAGAATGAATACTACAATCATTCTGGATAAGGGCATCCATCTGCAATCTACTAAATCAACATTTATTTCTATAGCACTTTACAGCAACCTAAGTTGTACCAAAGTGCTTCACAGTTCTTAAAATGACAATAAAGTGGCATTAAAAATATAAATAAAAATACAAAAACAGAATAAAACATAATTATAAATAAATAAATGAAAAATGAAAGAATAGTCATGACAAATTATAATAATAATAATAAATAAAACAAAAAGATAAAATTATGAAAAGATTACATAAAACTATAACATATTAAAGGCTATTCTAAATAAGTGAGTCTTCAGTTTGGCTTTAAACAGAGGGAGGTCCGTAATGCTGCGTAACTCAGGTGGATGGCGCTCCAGAGTTTAGGACCAGCCACTGCAAAGGAACGATCACACCATTGTTTGCATCAAGTAAATCATGTTAAGGCACTGTGAATATTGGTAATATTCAAATTTTATTCAACCCTGTACTTACAGCATCACTATTAATATAATTGAATATAATTAAGTAATCTGAGAAGAGCAACACATCTACAGTGATCCTAAGGAGTTCCGTCCAAATGCATTTTGTCATACTGACTGCTATTCAGGCCATGGAAGATATTAGTGACAGCATATTGTGGTTTCAATATGAGCTACAGTTGCTTATTACCAGCAAGAAGGTACTTTCTCTCAGTTTGTACTAATGTATTCCATTGGTAAAAATTCTTATTCCAAAAGCAGTGCTTAGACAGCACAACACACAGTACACAATTTCACACACACACAATGATATTCATTTAATTTCTTCTTTGTTTTATATGGGCAAAAATGCAATCTGTTTTTAAATCTTAAATCCTTAAATGCAGAATAATGTCATTTTCAGTGTCTTTACTCTGCTCCGTTCACTGAGTTTATTTAATCTCTCTCGCTCTCTCTCTCTCTCTCTCTCTCTCACTCACTCACACATACACACACATACATTCGACCATTCCAGAAATACCCAGTTAAATACTTAAAGTCCCTTTTTTCTGCTAACATAATGTCAAAGGTACAGAAATGTATGTGTGCACCTTCTTGTGTAGCATGATGTTCATTGTTCATTCATTTGATGAGTCACAATAAATAACATAGATTCTAATCTTGCAGTAAGTGCGAACACCAGTTTATAGTGAAATGGAATAAAAAAATTACATGACAATAAGAAACCTTGACCTTGTGAGCCTGTGCTTACACAGTGTGTGCACTCTGTGCTCTTATGTATTATGGTATTCAATCCTGGTCCTGCATATTTGAGTGTTTTTCTTGCTCCATCACATCTACTGTACCTTAGTTGATAAGAAAAGTTGTGAAGTAGCTGATTACTCAAATCAGTCATGCTGGGAGCTGGGAAAACATTCAAATGTGCATGGTTGGGGGTCCTAAGAACCAGGCTTGAAAATAAATGGGCTAGACTATAAACACCTATGAGGACCTGACATTACTCTGTTGTTAATGTCCTCACATTATTTCATTTCCTTTATAAAACTTTTCTTTGTTTTCTATTATATTTGCACCAATTCTCATTAGTACAAACAGGATTTGTATCTTAAAGCAGTATGAAGCAGATTTACATTAAAGCTTACAGTATGCTGGTGATGTTTAACTCGCACTTCCACTAGAGGGTGCTGCTTGACCTGTGTAGAGACAGATGAATTGCATAATTTTTTGCCCTACTGGATTTTTTTTTTTTTTTGGACAAATTTGATATAATTGTCACTTTTATGAACTCTATTCGCAATAAACACAGCGAAAAAAGATTTTACTTTGATTCACCCTCAAAAGATAAGAGTATTGCATGGCTTCAGAAACTCCAAACAGGTTTGGAGTTACTAACTGTGGTTTGGAGAGATGTGTGGAAGTGATAGTTTACATGTGCAGTTTTCAGAATAGCATACTTGTTGACAGATGCTTCCATTGTTAACTGTATTAAGATTTACTCTACTAAACTATATTCTACAACTATACCACAAACTAGCCACATTTTGCTAACAGACCACAGAGGCTAAAAGCTACTGCTTTGCTATAAAGTTACAGATGCTGAGAAAACAGTAAACTGTAGGTTGATCCTGTACACACAAATCCAGTCATTTGTTAAAGTTAGGGATCCCTCTTTTAATTTTATGTTTTTTTTCTTTTTGTGTAACATCTTCTTCAATCTTCTTGTAGTACAGTAGGTCTCAGCATTAGGCAAATACAACCTCAGGCAAACAACAATTTATGACTTTTTTCCCCTTGCAATTGTCTGTGTAACAAAAATAAAGAAAAAAAGAAAAACATGTGGGCAATACTAAGTACCACATGGCATGTAGATCCACCTTTTGCAGCATTGTCCTGTTGCGACCAACCTTTAGCTGTCGCTCAGATAGCCTCACATTTGCCTCTAGAATACTCTGGTGTACAGAAGAGTTTAGGGTCATCTCAATGAATGAAAGGTGCCCAGGACCTATGGGTGCAAAAACAAGCCCAAATCACCAACCCTCCTGCTGGCAGTGGATACGAGGAGTTTCTGCTGACATGCTGTTTAGTTTTCACCAAACATGGCGCTGGGCATTAAGGCCAAACAAGCCCACTTTGGTCTTATCTGTCCATAGGACATTGTTCCTAACAAACCGTACTTGTAAAGACTTCTTCAAATTGTGCTGTCATAGACTTTAACATTTGAAACCTGGAACCTCGTACAGTAGAATTTTTAATGAATAAATAAATAAAACAGAGCAAATCTTGATTTACGAGTACCAAGTATCATCGAGTATTATGTAGCACACATGCGCTCCTTATTTTGACGCAGAACGTCACGTGATCACAGCTGAGCCCATGGTTCTTCTCTCTCATGCTACAGAATTGTGGGTAATCGACTCCCCTGCTCGGTCTTAGTGCTCGTCTCTTACTCGTATGTTCAACATCTGTGCGCATGTGTACTGTTTACTATAGTAAAGCAAAAGCAAGTCTCATTAGAGAGGTTAAAGATCCATTTTCTCTCTCTCTCTCTCTGTCAGCCTGCACTGCACTTAGTGTGTCTGCGCGCGCGTATCATTAGCCCAATCCCTCCTCCTCTGTTTAAGATCTTCATCTCTCTCTTATTTTTTTTTTGGGTTGTGGAATGAATAATCTGAGTTTTTCATTATTTCTCATGGGAAAAATTCGCTTTGATATATGAGTGTTTTGATATACAAGCATGCTTCCGGAACAAATTATGTTTGCAAAAAAAAGAAAATAACGTATTGTACTTTGTACGTATTTTGCATACAGGTTTTTTCTTTTCCACTTAATTTGTGTTGAATAAATTATGGCACGGTAAATACATACACACAACCCCCACATAACCTATTTATAATAAGCCACCAGTCTACTGCACCAATACATATATTTTACATATAATAATTATATGACCCAAAACTGTATATCTTAATTTTTTATTTATTTATTTATATATACACTGATTAGATGTTAACTGCATTTGATAAACACATTGAGTATTATTTGATAAATTCACATTTTCTATTTGGACCCTGTTCCCAATGCATTCTTCAATATTTTAAGGATGCAGATGGAACATCATGGTCTTTATTGCAGTGTGTTGGGGCCCAAGGTATTCTTTTGGCCTTTGTCCTGTTGGACCTTCACTCTCAAGTCTCTTATAGACTGGATTAGGTTTACTTTTAGGAATTGTTGCATCCACTGCACCCTCAAACCCAGACCAGTGTGAATTGTGGTTTCTGGAATTAAATTGTGACAATGGGATGTTCAAATAATTTTTTTTAAAAATAACCAATCCCAGATTTGATTATTACTTTTCCAGAAATTTGTCTCAGACTTGTTTTGTCATTATGATACTGTTTGTTTAGATATGTTTTCTAACAAACTCTGCTTCCTTCCAGGAATGTGTGTTTATATGGAGCTCATGCGAGACTTTAATTGCATGCATGTGAAGTCCATTCACCTACAGCAACTATGTGACCTCTCACGGTTTGTTTATGGGTTTCACAGTGTCGATACCTATATACTATCAAACACAACAAGACGTCTAAAACGTCTGAACCGGCTGTTGTGAGGGATACCACTTGCATAAAATGTATGTATCCTTTACACTTATATTGATTATAAGGGTAATTTGCACTTCATGACACATATACAGTATCCACGCACAAAATAATGAAACTTGGACACATTTTAGTCAATGTGCAGCTTACATAACAATATAGATTTACAGTCCTCTGAAAATAACTCACCATACAGCCGGTATTGTCAAAATATCTGGCAACAAAAGTGAGTACACTCTAAGTGAATACAGCTGTACATCTTTAACCATGCAAAGTCACATGTCCTATTCATCATGTTCAAGAGTTTGTCAGTAACCAAGTATGTTTCCAGACCTGAACCCCATTGAGCACCTGTGGGGCATCCTCTAGTGGAAGGTAGTGAAGCGCCAGCATTTTCATTGTTAGTTATTTAAACAAAAAAAGTCTGCATGTTGATTTATTGTTAGAGGATAGTAAATCTGTACTGATATACAAGCTGCACATTGACTAATTTTTAAGTATATCCAATTACAGGGTGGGCCATTTATATGGATACACCTTAATAAAATGGGAATGGTTGGTGATATTAACGTCCTGTTTGTGGCACATTAGTATATGTGAGGGGGCAAACTTTTCAAGATGGGTGGTAACCATGGTGGCCATTTGGAAGTCGGCCATCTTGGATTCAACTTTTGTTTTTTCAATAGGAAGAGGGTCATGTGACACATCAAACTTATTGGGAATTTCACAAGAAAAACAATGGTGTGCTTAGTTTTAACGTAACTTTATTCTTTCATGAGTTATTTACAAGTTTCTGACCACTTATAAAATGTGTTCAATGTGCTGCCCATTGTGATGGATTGTCAATGCAACCCTCTTCTCCCACTCTTCACACACTGATAGCAACACCGCAGGAGAAATGCCAGCACAGTCTTCCGGTATCCATAGTTTCAGGTGCTGCACATCTCGTATCTTCACACCATAGACAATTGCCTTCTGATGACCCCAAAGATAAAAGTCTAAGGGGGTCAGATTGGAAGACCTTGGGGGCCATTCAACTGGCCCACGACGACCAATCCACTTTTCAGGAAACTGTTCATCTAGGAATGCTCGGACCTGACACCCATAATGTGGTGGTGCACCATCTTGCTAGAAAAACTCAGGGAACGTGCCAGCTTCAGTGCATAAAGAGGGAAACACATCATCATGTAGCAATTTCAAATATCCAGTGGCCTTGAGGTTTCCATTGATGAAGAATGGCCCCACTATCTTTGTACCCCATATACCACACCATACCATCACTTTTTTGTTCCAACAGTCTTGGAGGGATCTATCCAATGTGGGTTAGTGTCAGACCAATAGCGGTGGTTTTGTTTGTTAACTTCACCATTCACATAAAAATTTGCCTCATCACTGAACAAAATCTTCTGCGTGAACTGAGGGTCCTGTTCCAATTTTTGTTTTGCCCATTCTGCAAATTCAAATTGTGTGCGCCGATCTGGGTCATCCTCGTTGAGATGCTGCAGTAGCTGGAGTTTGTAAGGGTGCCATTTGTGAGTAGCTAATATCCGCCGAAGGGATGTTTGACTAATGCCACTCTTCAGTGACATGCGGCGAGTGCTATGCTGTGGGCTCTTGCTGAATGAAGCTAGGACAGCCACTGATGTTTGTTCATTAGTGACAGTTTTCATGCGTCCACATTTTGGCAAATCCAACACTGAACCAGTTTCACGAAACTTAGCAAGCAGTTTGCTAACTGTAGCATGGGAGATGGGTGGTCTCGTAGGGTGTCTTGCATTGAAATCTGCTGCAATGACCCGGTTACTGCGTTCACCAGATATCAACACAATTTCGATCCGCTCATCACGTGTTAACCTCTTCGACATGTCAATGGCTGTGAACAAAGAGAATGACAATCCATCACAATGGGCAGCACATTGAACACATTTTATAAGTGGTCAGAAACTTGTAAATAACTCATGAAAGAATAAAGTTACGTTAAAACTAAGCACACCATTGTTTTTCTTGTGAAATTCCCAATAAGTTTGATGTGTCACATGACCCTCTTCCTATTAAAAAAACAAAAGTTGGATCCAAGATGGCCGACTTACAAATGGCCACCATGGTCACCACCCATCTTGAAAAGTTTGCCCCCTCACATATACTAATGTGCCACAAACAGGACGTTAATATCACCAACCATTCCCATTTTATTAAGGTGTATCCATATAAATGGCCCACCCTGTATATTTTTTCCCCTTGAGAACATATAATATAGTGGTTGCTAAAATGTGAGATACTGTAGCCCCTATTAAATCCATTCCAATTCCAGGTTGTCACACTACTAAATGTGGAAAATGGGGTAATTATTAAAGACAATGCGCTGTTCTTGCATTGAATGAAGTACTACAAGAGGCATTCAAGTCAACCTGGATAACATTTACAGAAAACCTCAAGCATTGTATGGTGATGAGACACTTACTGTAGCTGCAGTACCCATTGAATGGTACAAACATTTTGAAGTACAGTAGGCTGTATGACCATGAATAATGATGCTGGCCGATGTGGCTCTGAGCCCTCTGCAGTTCCTGTGAACATTCAATGAGTGGAACGCCTGATTGTCAAAAATATATGAATAACAGGTCACCAATTTGTGTCACCAAGGACACGCAACTATCTGTAGGAACTGTACAATCATTCATGAACACCACTCGCACATTACAGGACCTCAGCGGGAAGTTATTGGCACATCCCACTTAAAGTCCTGACCTCACTCCTAGCAATTTCCACATGTTTGGGCCATTAAAGGAGTTCCTGGGAGGCCAACAGACATGAAGCAGGCAGGTAAAGGTTAGTTTTTACTCTCATATATGTCTTCTGTTATCCTGCACAGTCAAAAGTCTCGGTTTGATCCGAATATCCTTTGTATACTAGACAACATAGGAAAATCTAAAAATGAGCAACTCATATGTACTGTATGTAGTCTTATTTAGACTTAGGCAGAACAAACCTATTTAGATATACAGTATGGAAGTCACTGTCAAAGAAGCTTTGTGTCTTGCATTGCAACATAGTGATGTTATAATGGTGGTTTGTGCAGAAGTGGTTCTGTCAGTCCTTCCTGGACACAGATTTCAACACACAGAAATGTCCAGTCTTTTCTGTAAGGTGTGCTCTTTCACTTTGTGTGCCGAATTGTAGTTTACTGTTTGCACTCATTACCATGGTGACAGCTGTCCATGAAAACACCCAGGCTTATTTTTCTAAGCTCTGCTATAGCTCAAAGAGGTGAGCTTTTATTAGCCAATGTGTTTCTTTCTTGTGTAAGACAAATGATAGTAGGCATCTGGTGAGCTTTGTAAAAGTTGAACCATGTGCTGCAAATAAGATTTGCAAGAATATATTTTAATGTTAGCAGTAAAAAGGGAAAGTATGTTTAAAAAAAAATTTTTTTTTTTTAGGAAATGTGTCACTAATGGACACTGTTATTCAGAGGACTAATTTAGTTTTAGTTGCATGTCAAGCCCTAAAGAATACAATTTAATGAAGAATCAAAATTAAATGTAAGCTTAGAATTTGAATCTACAAATGTAAGTTTGTGAGAAAAGTATTCATAAATCTGTTTAGGCTATTTAGTACCAGTGATGTTCCACAGAACATTACTTGATGGTTAACAGGACATTTCCTACATCAGAATTCAGATATATGTGAATAAATAGACTGAGCTAGATGCAATATGCACATAAACTATTCCAGAAATCCCATAGCCAAAATACAGCTAAACTATATATTTAAAAAAATACTTTAGTTTTATGATTTCATTGCTTCCATAAACAAGAATTTGATCAAGTTGATCAAATGCATCAGGGGTCATTGTTGTCACTTATCTTGTGAAACCATGATCTTTAGACAAAAAACAACAACAACAACAACAACAACAACAAAAATACAGTATATAGTAGTTTAAACTGTAGAGTAAAAACGTTTTATTCAGTGTTAAAATATGATCTTGATTTTTTTTTAAATTAATCAATCAAGTATGAATGAAAAAATGTTATAATGAAATAGGTCACTGCTGATTGCCTTGTTTTTCATTTTAGACATTGAAGCTACATTAATAGAACAGGAACCTAATGGAGCAGTTTGCACAGTTTTTGACACTTGCATCTCATTTTCCATCTCATTATTAGAATGGATTTTTAGGACTTCTCCAGTGCTCTCTGTACTGAGGACCTCACTACCTCATTTGAACTTATTATTAGAATTAGCGTTTGTCTCCACTAACTAGACATTAGGTCACTATATAAATAACAAAAAGTAATGCATGTACTTTTAAGTGTGCTAAGAAGGATCTGGAGTGGCACCTTGTCCAGGGTGTACACCACATTGTGCCCTAAGTCTCCTGGGAGAAGCTTCTGGCCGCCTCGACCCTCTATACAGGATTAAGTGGTATAGACAATGAGTGAGTAAGTGAGTGAAAAGACCTAATTAAGAGCAGTCAGAAGAGAGAGACCAGGTTCAAGTTGTTAGGAAATATATAATAATTCAGACACCCTACCCTTTAAAATTGCAGTGACATGACGCACTGAACAAACCTTGAGGTGAATGGGCTACAACAGCAGAAGACCTTGTGGCTTCCCCTCCTGTCATCCACCAACCAGAACTGAAACTAGATAGCTGAATATTATAAAAAGCCCATTTGCTACTTCTGGTCAAAGTGTGGTTTCATCAAAATGATGTCAAAGAGATGGGAGGTGGGTCATAGGTGATGTCTCAGATAAAAATGAGATATTTATAACTTTATAGTCATGCAGTCTACTTAGATAGCTGGTTTGAGATTTATCATGAATACTTTGGCTCTTGGTCTTTTTTATATACTGCAAAATGTTGCCATAAGCATTAATTTGAATGTGTGTTTATACTAGTTCTACTTATATTTGCAGGTAGAAAAATGTCAACATTCGCATGAATAAAGAAAAATATGTTGTGTTGAAAGATAAAAACAGATTAAGAAAGAAAGACGCAGAAGATTCAGAATATATTGTGTACATATCATGCAATGTCAAAGTTTAACACGCTTTATTGTACACACAATACTCCACATTGACAATGTTAAATCATATGTTTGGGGTGTTTTGATAATGTTTTTGATAGTTAAAAAAAAGAATGAAACATCCCATTGACATAAGTATTTACTTATGTCAATGGGATGTTTCATTCTTTTTTTAACTATCAAAAACATTATCAAAACAGGCATTATAGTGTGTGTGTGTGTGTGTGTGTGTGTGTGTGTGTGTGTGTGTGTGTGTGTGTGTGTGTGTGTGTGTGTGTGTGTGTGTGTGTGTGTGACTGAATCTTTGTGGAAGAACTGTGGTTGGAAAGAAAATCGTGTTTGGAGATCACGTAAACACTTTCTAGTGATGCATAGTAAAAACTTTTTCTTGCTATCAGGAAAAAAAAATAACCTTGTTAGGGTCATCAAATGGAAAAAAGGTCATATAGATTGATGAGTTCAGCATGACCCTATTCCAGAGTGATGGGTGTATCAGTGTAAGAAGGGAAGCACATGAAGTGATGCATCAATCATGTCAGATCACACCCTGAGTATTCAGTAAATTCAGGTAATCACATCAGTCAGCCTTAAGTGACACTTTTTGGAGTTTGCTGTGAGCCCCACCTTCGACAACACCTTAAGCATTCATTTGAGGTCATATACCTGTACTGTAGATGACCCTCCCAGCTACGGGAGTGAATGACAGCGTCATCTAAGTATGCATCAGCGAACCAACTGTGATGACATAGGACGATGTCCATCAGCTGCTGGAACGTAGCTGGGACACCAAGTAGATTGAAGGGAAGAACCTGGTACTGCCAATGGCCCTGGTCAGTTGTGAAACAGATTTCTCACTGGCCTCTAGTGCGAGGGCTACCTGCCAATAGCCCTTGGTTAGGGCCTTCCCGAGGTCATCTACAAACAGAATGGGGTTACGCATCAAAATCTACAATGGAATTTAGCCACTGGAAGTCACTATAGGACGGATCCACTCATCAGGCTTGGGCGCGATCACTATGGGGCTGGACCATGGGCTTGTCTATTCTTCTAGGATGCCAAGCTGGAGCATGCATTCACCTTCTGCATAAATGGCATGACGGTGGACTTCTTGGGATTGGTACGGGTGCTGGCGGATAATCACGACGGGCAGCATTTTGATATCATGACGTATCATATGAATGAGTGTCAGCATGTAGCATATGTAACTCAGCGCATTGATGCACTTTTTTTGCGCAGTACTGGAAAGGAGCATGGGTACGTTTCTTCGGTGGCCACCCCCTCTAGTGGCTGAGTGACAGGGTGGCGAGAGTGCACTCCACTACACCCACCATTTCTTGCATTGTCATTGCATTGTCATTTTTGCATTGTCATTCCTTGTAGGCAGGTTGGGCCTCACCTATGAGCAGCCTTCCTGCTCCGTGGTCTTTTCAAAGGTGCGTAAGAACAGAGTGAGCTTAGCCGACAAGTGCTGCGCATGTCTGCGTGGATCAGGGATGGGCACCTCTCTAGTCCCTCGTTATTGAAGGTGGAAAAGCTTGGCTACCATCGCCTGCAGACCTTGTGACACCTGCTCCAGAAGCGGCTGCTATTAGTTGCTAGTTTCAAGGAGATGGCCCAGATATATTTTCTGGGGATCTTGTGGGTCTGGTTCACGTCCTCTTGCGTGCATTCTTCACCAGTGTAGCTGGTTGACAAGGTGGAGAAAAACACGTGTTCTTTATTTACAGGTGCTCAGTGAAACAGCCTTTGTTGCATGAAAAGTACTCAAGTGGCACCTAGGAGGTGGGCGCAGGTCCACGGGTCATATCTCAGAGCAGGAAGAGTCCTCAGAGTTTCAGTATGTTGAGCCGATCAGGTGAGGCGTACAGCACGAAGATGGAGGCGCGGAGCAGGGTGGCATGTTGGGGCCAGAGGGGCTCATATGAGAGTGTGTGGCAGGCAGCTTCCTTATTAGCATAGTTGCGTCAGAGTTTGAGGAGTCTGTTAAGACAAGAAATGAGTGTGAATACACATTAGGAAAGGAGCAACTCACCAGTCAGGGTTTCTGCAACTCTTTTATAGGCCGCTGGTGAAAGGGAAATGGTGAGCGCTGAGTTCCTTCTATCCCAGTTGAATTAGGAAGTCCGGCCCCTTTCCACAGACACAGGGACTACCAAATGAAGTGAATACTTTATGCTGTTGATTTGACAGGTCTGAGAGAGAAGGTTTTAGACGCATGCGCACTGGCTGTAAGCCTGCTGTCTCAGTACAGTATGTATGTATGTACTGTATGTATGTATGTATGTATGTTTATATATTAGATTTAAAAAGACAATATGGTGGTGTAGTGGTAAGCACTGTGGCCTTAAGGGTTGAGGTTTCGAATTGGCATGCAGATCAGGCTAATTGGTATTTCCAAATGGCCCAAATTGTATGTGTATGTGTATGTGTTTGTGTGTGTGCTTGGGAGTGTATATTCTGAGGATTTTATCCTCTTTATCAAAGGTTGAAGTAATACTCTAAATATTTGCTGAAATTCTAATCAAATATTAAATAATTCATTATTATGATATTTTACATAACATTAAGCCTATTTCTAGCTATTTTACTCACTGCCAGATTGAAATGATCTTATTCCATCTCTGTGTAACAAGGGATAGTGAGTATAATTAGCCAATAAAGAATGTTATTTGCAGCCAAATATTTTCTCTGCTTCAATTTTATCTTCGCACACCAAGATTATCAGCTATCTAGACAGCAGTGAGTTCAGGCTGGACAACAATAAAGGTCTGTATTACAGGGTGTTGGCAGAACAGACAGGCCTCATAGCCAAATATCTACTGTCATATCCTGTCATGGCTGTTACACAAGTATAAAAAATAAAGGCTATTTTGCAAGTTTGAGGGTGCACTACTGAAAACACAGGCAGTAGTTATGAGCAAAACATAATTATGAGCAGAACAAAACCAACATTTTAGTAAATCTGTTAGTTTACTTTTCCCATGTGTGGCTGCAGTGATGTTTATTACCGTGCATTATAAGCATTTGCAATCTGTCAGACACTGTGACTGTCTCTGGTTCTCGTCAGTTATCACCCGCCTTCTCATGAGTATGATTAGAGTATATTCCAGGATGAATCATCGCCAGTGCTATAAAAAATGTATTTGCTTATGAAGTAGCTAGTAAACGTGGAGAAACACTTTGAAGTTTTATTCATGGATAAGTTAGGTAAAATAGACCTGATTTAGCATTTGTTCAGAAACTTATATACCACAGGGTATATATGCTGCAAACCTTTTGCTCTACAATAGACAGTACCACTGTGAAGATACTGCATTGCCTTGAATGATAAAGAAAATATTAGTGTGGTTGTCACTTCTGAAACCTGCACGGAATTCTTATGAATTGCTCATGGCAACAGTACCCTGGCCTTTATGACAGGATCTGACTTCATCAGAATGATGGACAAAACATGTTAGATGAAGCGTCTGAGTCACAGACGGGTGTGAGACACAGGAAGCACAGTAAGATCATATATAGAAAGTGTGTGTAGTGAAGAGGAAAAGCATAGATATCACGTAGAGCTTCAGACCACCAGCGAGATGCTTTTAATAGATATGCATAATAAAAGCATTTTTTTTTTGCTTGTCCTTTGGGTAAAAGGTACTACTGTATATCAGGCGTTCAAAGGGGGCCCTCTTGCGATGTGAGAAATAAAAAGTTAATGTACGTCGCTTCGCTGAAGTAACACAATTATTTTGTGGACTTGAAAATAGTAAAGGAAGCAGGAATGTAACGTTATTGTCATTTATTTTGTTGTAGATTTTATTATTATTGTCCTGATTAAAAAAATACTGTACTTATTACTTATATGTATTAAGTAGATGACCATTATTGGATGGACAAGTTTTTTGCAATAGCAATTGTTCTTTACCTATGCAAGAATGAATATTATATTATATTATATTATATTATATTATATTATATTATATTATATTGAGTAATGCTATGTTATGTTGTATTTCCTTATTTAGATATTTAATCCGTGGTTGATTTAGCCCTCCTTTAGTTTTATGGTTCTAATCCAAGTTAATTAAATATTAACTGTGCTCATAAAGTAATTTGATTGGTATGGATTGGCTCCTGGGAAAATTGTAGGGTAGAGTGCCAGAGCTTACCATTGAAAGACCTTGGTGTGATTATAGGTTCCAGCCTTTAATTTGAAGCTCATGTAGATACAGTAATATTACCAGGACAGCATTTTTTTCACCTCAGAAATATTGCCAAGATAAGGAATATATTGTCCCTAAACAATGCAGAAAAACTAGTTCATGCCTTTATCACCTCTAGGTTGGACTATTGTAACGCCTTACGGTCCGGTTGCTCAACTACAGTAGGTGCATAAACAAGCTTCAGTTAGACCAGAATGCAGCAGCGAGAGTCCTCACTAGAACCAGAAGATACGAGCACATCACCCTTATCTTATCCACACTGCGTTGGCTCCCTGTGAAATTTCACATTGAATTTAAAATACTACTATTGATGTGTTTTCTGCTCTCTCCTCTTCAATCGCTCTTTCTCTCTCCTTCCCTGTCTCTCTGTCCTCAGCTGACAGTGATTCAGACCTCCTCTGCCCTCTGGACCTGTCTGACTCGTCCTGGAGTCCTGCTTCTGCCTGGAGATCTCGTCACATGGATGCCCCGTGTAGTCTGTCTGGGATGTGTGTGGTGACTGGGGGCGGTTCCACTTTTCCACGAAGAGGGTCCTGTCCTCGGCTGATGCTGACAGCTGTTCTCTGAGGACTCAGGACCACAGTTGCTCAGGACTGGAGTTTCCTATAGTCTACCTGAGCCTCCAATAACGAACTGGAATTCATATTAACTTAAATACATCTCCTGTTATACTAAACGTCCAGTCTCAGACAGTATGATGCAGGTCAATTCCTGCTTTCTGTTTCACCCTATTGAGGATGGGTTCCCTGATGAGTCTGGTTCCTCTCAAGGCTTCTTCCTACTGCCATCTCAGGGAGTTTTTGCTTGCCACTCTCGCCAGCTTGCTCATCATTTTGATTCATACACTTTGACGTTTCATACAAACTTCAATAATTCTTTTGATTGTGTAAAGCTGATTTGCAACATTGTCAATTGTTAAAAGTGCTATACAAATTAAATTGAATAGATTTTTTTATATTCAGAGGTAACAAGGAAGAAACCAGGTAGGTTGAAAAAAAGAAAAAAAAAGAAAATAAAATCATGAATTTAGCTGCTTGTCTGCTTTTTGTGAAATTGCATGTCTGCATAAATATTATTATGTCATTAATGACACCATGTGATATAATGCTTTCTAATAATTATGGTGATAAGTTATGATAGACATAAAAATCTAACCCTACCACCATCATGAACTGAAAGTACAGTGGGGCTGAGACCACACCGAAAATTTTAAACAGGAAATAAAAAAAAGTTTTAAAATGTTTTAAATAAAAAAGGAATGTTCAATATTTAATATTGTTAACAGTATAAACATGATTTCTAGGTCTCTATTTAAATGTGACCAAATTTATGATATTGAACATTTTAGTTGTTTGGGAACAAAATCTACAGAGACAGTGTTTAAACAACAGTCTGATGGTTTTTTATATAAAATGGATCATAAGGTTTCGAACAAACGTGGAGTCCATTCGTGGCTCCTGAAATGTTTTTTTTATTTATTCATTTCATTTAAGTTGTTGCCAATAATATAATTTGTAATGAAAAGAATGCAAAATAGAAGAATTTATCAACTGTATATCTAATATTACAAGCATAATTCGTTCAGGAAGTGGGCTTGTGTTCCAAAACACTCATAAACCAAATCATCATTTCCCATAAGAAATAATGAAAACTCAAATTATTGTGAAAAGGTGAGAGAGTGACGCTCGGTGTCAAAATAAGAGTCGCATGCGTGATACATGATACTTGGCGCAAAACTTGGTAAACTAATACTTGCTCGGTTTCCGATTAAAAATTTATTAAAAATCTTTGCTCCACTGTATATATACATATAAAAATTTATTTGACAGTAGTTTTATGTTAAAAGTGTGATCAAGTGTGAAGATCACTTCCATCAACACCATGTTTTTTCCCCCCTCCGCAAGTTCACTGAAGTCATGAGAAAAAAAAATAAAAAATCTTGTTACAGGTCACAGTATGTCAGGCTTCCTCTGAAGGTTGGATGTGATTTTCAGGGTGAACTGTAGGTGAATGAACTGGAGGACTTAACATGCAGTCATTGACTCTGCTCAGTTATTTGTGACATGCTGCATATAATTTGTGGTTTTGTAGACAGAGAAAATGTTACTCTTTGTTTCCGTGATCTCCTTAACCTTCCATAATCACACAAATGTATGTTATAGGCTTAAGTGTGTAAAGGTGGAAATGTGTATTTGTCATACTGAGTATTTTCTCTTATCACTCGAGTAAAGGACTTGATTTGGTGGCTAAATTCTTCCCCAAGTTAGATATAGTTTTATTGCTGATTTCTTTAAAATGGATGATGGACGCATTAAGCATTATTATCTCTAATATTACTATTTCGTGTATGAATTACTTAAATTACAGTTATTAAATGTTCTCAAATAAAAACAGACCAGATTATTACAGACGCAACAGCTGCAGCAGTTGTTCAGCCAGAGAGAATTTGGCTGCTCAGACGTAGGCTGTGTGTAATAAACGAGCAACAGGGGACAAAAGTTTGTTTCTTGTGTTAGCCTTAAGATGAATATTTATTTATAATAGCTTTGTATCTACAGGATTGTTTATACAGTAATAGTTTTTCCACAAGTTTTACCTGTACTCAATCTGCCAGGGATAATCTATGTAAGGAAATGTGTTCATTCAGAATTTCTGAATTTCAAATTTAATACTTTTTCTTTTAATTCAACATATGAATAAGAATCTTTAATGTATCGACAGATCAGATCAACCATAACACTAATTCTACTAGCTCTCAATACTTGTCTATACTTGTGGGAACCAAAGGTCAGACCATCTGGTCTGATCCCATGGAAAGCCAGTGCAGCACAAATTGGTGAAAAAAAGGGTAATGCTGAATATGATACAAAGGGATCAGATCACACAGTGCATCACAACTTGCTGCGTAGGGGGCTTAGCAGCAAAAGAGTTTAAGTTTGTTGATCCGGCTTTCAAATTCCTAAGATCTCAATCTGATCGAGTGCCTATGGGATGTGACGGATGAGCAAGTCTGATCCATCGAGGCCGCACATTCTAATTTACAGCCCTTAAAGAAACTGCTGTACAAAGGAAGCCTGAAACCTAGAAGGTATTAATGTTAATACTTTAGTTTTTAATGTTATGGCTGATTGTTGGATACTTGTTAAATCATTTAGAATTTGTAGGTGAATAATTTCCCTATATATTTTGTTTTTTATTCTTAGTGTAGTGTTAAAGCAAACTAATTTCACTGTAAAATTCATCAAATTCTGTGCAGCAGACCTGTAGAAGCATTTTTATCATCTTTAATGATGCCCCATATGATACAGAAAATGCTCTAATAAATATCAGCCAGAATCTATCCTATCTGTCTATCCTTTTCACCTTTCATCAAAATAGAATAGAATAGGAAATACCAAAATATTACCCTTATGGCTGGCAGAACCCCTCACCTCACTGTTTAAATACTCTTTATATACAGTCGTGGCCAAAACTTTTGAGAATTGCATAAATATTGGAAATGGGAAAAGTTGCTGCTTACATTTTTATAATAGCAATCTGCATATACTCCAGAATGTTATGAACAGTGATCAGATTAATTGCATAGTATTTCTTTGCCATGAAAATTAACTTAATCCCGAAAAAAACTTTCCACTGCATTTCATTGCTGTCATTAAAGGACCTGCTGAGATCATTTCAGTAATCGTCTTGTTAACTCAGGTGAGAATGTTGACGAGCACAAGGCTGGAGATCATTATGTCAGACTGATTGGGTTAGAATGGCAGACTTGACATGTTAAAAGGAGGGTGATGCTTGAAATCATTGTTCTTTCATTGTTAACCATGGTGACCTGCAAAGAAACGCGTGCAGCCATCATTGCGTTGCATAAAAATGGCTTCACAGGCAAGGATATTGTGGCTACTAAATCAACAATTTATAGGATCATCAAGAACTTCAAGGAAAGAAGTTCAATTCTTGTTAAGAAGGCTTCAGGGCATCCAAAAAAGTCCAGCAAGCGCCAGGATCGTCTCCTAAAGAGGATTCAGCTGCGGAATCGGAGTGCCACCAGTGCAGAGCTTGCTCAGGAATGGCAGCAGGCAGGTGTGAGCGCATCTGCACGCACAGTGAGGCGAAGACTTTTGGAAGATGGCCTGGTGTCAAGAAGGGCAGCAAAGAAGCCACTTCTCTCCAAAAAAAAACATCAGGGACAGATTGATCTTCTGCAAAAAGTATGGCGAATGGACTGCTGAGGACTGGGGCAAAGTCACATTCTCGGATGAAGCCTCTTTCCGATTGTTTGGGGCATCTGGAAAAAGGCTTGTCTGGAGAAGAAAAGGTGAGCGCTACCTTCAGTCCTGTGTCATGCCAACAGTAAAGCATCCTGAGACCATTCATGTGTGGGGTTGCTTCTCATCCAAGGGAGTGGGCTCACTCACAATTTTGCCCAAAAACACAACCATGAATAACGAATGGTACCAAAACACCCTCCAACAGCAACTTCTTCCAACAATCCAACAACAGTATGGTGAAGAACAATGCATTTTCCAGCACGATGGAGCACCGTGCCATAAGGCAAAAGCGATAATTAAGTGGCCCGGGGACCAAAATGTTGAAATTTTGGTTCCATGGCCTGGAAACTTCCCAGATCTTAATCCCATTGAGAACTTGTGGTCAATCCTCAAGAGGCGGGTGGACAAACAAAAAAAACAATAATTCTGACAAACTCCAAGAAGTGATTATGAAAGAATTGGTTGCTATCAGTCAGGATTTGGCCCAGAAGTTGATTGAGAGCAGCCCAGTCGAATTGCAGAGGTCCTGAAAAAGAAGGGCCAACACTGCAAATACTGACTCTTTGCATAAATGTCATGTAATTGTCGATAAAAGCCTTTGAAACTTATGAAGTGCTTGTAATTATATTTCAGTACATCAACTGAAACAAAGATCTGAAAGAAGTTTAGCAGCAAACATTGTGAAAACTAATATTTGTGTCATTCTCAAAACTTTTGGCCATGACTGTACATTATCCTGCTATATATATATCTATCTATATCCTTGCCACTTCCTCAATATTACAAATTCCCACATCCCACATTTTATTTATAGTCACTTAAGTAAGTCCAGCAAAAAAAAAGCTCCGTCAAGGACTATTTAAAAACATCCTAATATTTATGGTACACACTTAAACAGTCATAATTTCCCTAAAAATGCTTAATGAAAGACCATCAAATCCATGAGTTTGAAGGCTGATGTTCCTTTACCATGTAAACAAGATGAAAGGCAAATGACTGATTTTGATGAGGATGATTGTGAAAAAAAGCAAACTTGTAAATTCCTTTTCTCCTGTGTGGAGACAAACGTAGGTTAAGAGTAAAAGACGAATTTGTAAGGTGTTTACTTTATTACTTTATTTGATTGGTATTAAACAATGTCGATATCAGATATTATTTTTGAGAGATAATTATTTAAATTAAATGTCTATTTTAAAAATTCTATATAGATAAATATAATAAATAAATTAATCTACATAAATAAATTAAAGGGCTATACAGGTATATTTGTTTTTGCGCATTCCTGATTCTCATAGAAGAAGTTTGTGTTGTGTGTTACGGCAAGTCACTGTATTTCCCACAGGCTGTTTGATAAACTGTTTTGCAGTTAAAAAGTGAGTTATAGCAGATCATCTGTTTAATTCTCAGTGTTTACGCTTCCCACATCTGTAAATGATTTCAGTCCTCCTTGAGTGGTCGAGAAAATACAAAGGCACTAAGACATCCAGAAGGCAAGTCACTGAGTACATATACGAAAATGATCATAGAATCATAAAAATGGGATTGTAAACATGTACTGAATTTTATTAAGCAAGACAGAACTCATCAAAATATAGTGAATAAAATGAGGATCAAGCTAGATTTTGTCACTGCTGGATTACAGCAATGCAGAACAAAAGAAACAAAACAAAATATAACTATTAAAAAGGATAAACAACCACTGAATACTGGCAATAAATGCTACATTAATGTGTGTACGCATATGTGTGTGTGTGTGTGTGTGCGTGTGTGTGTGATTTGAACTGGTTAACTTAACAAAAGAAAAAGTACTCTACAATCAGTTTTTTGGGGGGTTCTTGCTCATTAGTATTATTGTATAGTGATATAAATATCATATAGTAAAAAATACAAAGTGTTTTTGTTATAATTTAGTAAAACAGCCATTTTTGTATAAAGCATTGCTTTACTGCCTGGCTTCTTTGGCTCTTTATGCTTGCTGTTATCAGGAAAGTCACGCACACACAAGGAGCATCAGAAAACTTCTCTAAAGTTGTGTTTCAAAGTGACATGAAAAAAGATTTTGTGATTAAGGTCAATTGTTTTCCAGAGAGGACAATGCATGAAAGATTAAATCAAGTGTGGGCTTTGGGGCAGATACATGTGTACTGTGAGAATATATGGAGTTCTTGTGTGATAGCGACTGCAGGACTCGACTCGAGTCAGGAATTAATTGTAGCAAGGCAAGGGACAATATAGTCAACGCACTGATCTGGCTCTGTGAAATCTCCTGCTGTCTTTGAGTCATAGAACAGAAGAATAGAGGACCTCTTCCAAGTGAAAAAAAAAACTGTCCCGCAATAAAGCTCTACAGTACATCAATGTGGAGTCACAGATTTAAAGAATGTCTGCATACTAAATGAGGTACATCATGGAAGGTTTATAAAGATCTACGAGGTGTCGTGCATTTTTTCAAATTTCCAGGAGTCGGGACTGTCGGTCACCCAGTCCTGACCAGGTCTGGTCCCCACGAGGCGTGAGGCGCAGAAGGAGTGTGGTGAGCCAGCTAGCCCCTTGTAGAGACAGGGGAGGGACTCGCCGCTCTTCGCAATCCGCCTCAAAAAGTGAGAGAGAGAAAAAAAAAGCACCAGACCCGAGGAGCATTATCTCATTATGACCTGAGGTTGACGTGCCCCTGGACCACGGGGGTGTCCCCCCCTGGGGAGGGACGTGTAAAAATTCCAATAAGGGATAAAGATTCCTACCTGGCACCTGTTGTCTAATCTCCGCTACCACTGGTGTTTCGGGAAGCAGCGGTCTCCAGTGAAATGTTAGGTGCTCGGTTCCTTCCTGCATTGTTTCAGGATGCCAGACACCTAACACCCCCCTCCGTTGCACACCGTCCTCTGTGTTGTCATTTGCGTGGTCTCCACTACCATGAAACTGGAATTCTTCATCACTTTCAGAGATCTTTAGGTCTCATGGCAGCTGCATCCACGGTGATACCTTTGGGCCTTCTGCACATGAGAGCGTTTTCAGTTGTGGTTAAGAGCCAGGGGATTCACTCCCCTGAGGCTAATAAGTGTTACGCGCCGGGGGCTTCGTACCCTTTCTATGTGGTGCAGACCACGTTTTTTGACTTTGGGTCCCACTTTATCTCCGTCTTGTCGTCGCAAGATGCTAAGGACAGACGCTTCCCTCACGGGCTGGGGTGCAGTCTTGGATGGCCGTCCAGCACAAGGGAGCTGGAGAGGTCATTTTCTCGCATGGCACACCAATTGCCTCGAAATGATGGCTCTGTTTCTGGCCCTGAAACACTTCCTCCAGCAGTTGAGAGGCTACCATGTCCTAGTGCGCCTGGGCAACACTGTGGTAGTCTCGTACATAAATCGCCAGGGTGGACTGCGCTCACGCTGCTTGAACAAGCTAGCGCACCAGGTTTGGGCACAGGCTGTTCCTGTCCCTCAGGGCGATTTACATTCCGGGGCACATGAATGTAGGAGCAGACATGCTATCCAGACAATCTGTGACACATGGGGAATGGAAACTCCACCCTGAAGTAGTCAGTCAAATCTGGGAAAGATTTTATGTAGCAGATGTGGACCTCTTCGCCTCGCAAGAGGCAGCAAATGTCCCCTTTACTACTCTGACTCCTCCAGCTCCCCTGGGTCTGGATGCGATGGCCCACACGTGGCCCAGATTACGCCTTTATGCGTTTCCTCTGATAGTTCTGCTCCCAGGAGTCCTGGCGAGGGTCCATCAACAGGGTTTGCACCTCTTATCGATAGCGCCCCATTGGCCGACCAGAGTGTGGTTCTCGGATCTAATCTCTCTCCTCGACGGCTCACCCTGGGTGATTCCAGTGAGGAGGGATCTTCTGTCTCAGTCGCAGGGGACAATATTTCATCCCCGGCCCGAGTTCTGGAACCTTCACGTCTGGCCCCTCAAGGGGACCAACTAAGAGATGCTGGTCTTCCAGTCAGCGTAATTGAAACCATTTTAAATGCCAGGGCTATCTCCACTAGAAGAACTTATGCCCTCAAATGGAGTGTATTTGAAAGTTGGTGCATGGCAAGACATGTAGATCCAGTCCACTGCCAGATTGTTTCAGTGCTGGAGTTTCTGCAAGAAACTCTCAGAACATACATAGCCACTATTTCGGCATGCTCTGACCGATGGGGTTTCTGTGGGAAAGCACCATTTAGTTGCCCGTTTTATTCGTGAAGCTAAATGGTTGGGGCCGCCCACTAGAGCGACGGTCCCTTCGTGGGACTTAGCTATTGTGCTCGAAGGCCTGGCTGACACCCCTTTCGAACCACTGGAGTCAGCGCCTGTCAGGCTTTTGTCTCTTAATATGGATTTTCTCATGGCTATTACTTCTTCGAAGAGGATTGGTGATCTGCAGGCTCTGTCAGTCTCCCCATCCTGCCTAGACTTTGCCCCTGGGCTAGTTAAAGCTATTCTGCATCCTCATCTGAACTATCTTCCGAAGGTTCCATTCTCTGCACCCAGGCTTTCTCGAAGCCTTCTGTCCTCCGCCTTTCACAGCTCCGGAGCAGGAAAGACTTCATTTACTGTGTCCAGTACGTGCTCTTCAGATTTACGTCCACCGCACTAGCCAGTGGCGTAAATCAGAACAGCTTTTCATTTGCCATGGGGGCCCAACCGGGTGGCGGCCGCCACTAGACAGACATTGTCACACTGGGTGGGAGATGCTATTGCCCTAGCCTATGAGGCGCGTGGTCACACTTCGCCTCTGGGAATCAGGGTTCATTCGACCAGGGGGATTGCCTCATCAATTGCTCTGGCAAGAGGCATCCCCTTGCAGCAGGTGTGTGATGCGGCAGGCTGGTCCACTCCGCACACGTTTGTTAGATTTGATAGTCTGGATGTCAATACTACTCCGGGCTCGCGGATCCTCGAGTCAGCATCCCAGAGCTATGTCTGGGAGAATACCAACTTAGCGAGAATACCAACTAGCGAGAATACCAACTTAGCTTTTGAAAGGGAACGTCTCGGGTTACTTAGCTGTAACCCTGTTCCCTGATAAAGCGGGAACGAGATGCTGCGCTTCAATGCCACACTGCTGGCGTGCCTGGACGTCCTTCAGACAAAATTGACCTGAGGATGTTTCCGGTTCACTCCTATTTATGACCTGCAGGTGCACCTTATCGGGTGATGTCACCTGACTGAGGTTATAAGCCGAAGTATTTGGCGTTTTGATACACACAGGCTTCACAGCTGGAGAACAAAGAGATGTTCCCATAGCGTTTTCACGCAGCATCTTGTTCCCGCTTTATCAGGGAATAGGGTTACAGCTAAGTAACCCGAGACGACTCTTTTAGTGGTCACCCATTACCATGAACCTAAATTCTCTAAATTAAACTCCTTAACAAAACATTTTTTAGACTAACCACATATTATTATTTCAATTCAAAAGATTCATGACATTAAATCTGCACATTAATGCAGGTATGGTTTACAGCAAACTAGTTTAAGCATCAATGTGATTTTGTGTCCTGAAATGAACAGTGCTGTTACTGTTATATAAATTAACCTCCTCAGATCTTAGTGACCACATGACCAGAAACCTGATAACAGTTTCTTCGTTCATGATTAGGGTAACTTCGTTCATTAGATATTGCCTGATTTCTATCAGACTTTAGCTGTCTTTACAGTAACTTTCGAGGACAAATCACTGGCTTACAACTATCTGAAATGGTATGAATTAATATTAAACTATTATTTAGTAGAATCAAAACATTGTTTGAGCATAATATACGTTATTAAACGCATCAATTTCTGGCCTATTTTTATTCCTACCTTGCCATCCACCTGTCACTTTGCTATCAGTGCTAACGCACTTTACTATATGTTAGCCAGCTAGTTAATATTGATTCATATGCTGATAGTTTAATAAAAAGCATTATTCTGCTACTTGTAACAAATATGACATTGTTCGAAAGCACATGTGGAGATTTTTATTCACAGTGAGTCACAGTGATGATTAATTAATAATTTCCACAACTTCAGAAGACTCCCATCTTCCCCAAACTCAATCTAACAAATCTATTGTGCATATATTCACTGAAATGCAAAACAGTCCAAAAATCAGTAGGGTAATCTAAAAACAAACAAATTGAACTGAAGATAATGATTTTCTACAGTGGTAAGTGTGAAAAACAGAGACCAGGGGCTGGCATCAGAAGGCATACAGTCTTATGCAAAAGTTCAGGCACCCCTTGATAAATAACAGATTTTTTAATTGAAAAGATGTTAACACAGTCTTATGTCATGAACTGAACAAAGATAAAAAAAAAAAACATTATTGTGGCTCTGTGCAAAATTTTAGGCACCCTACATGATCAGTACTTAGTAATACCTCCTCTGGCAGATATCACAGCTTGCAAACACGTTCTATAGCCAGCTAAAAGTCTTTCAATTCTTGTACTTGGGATTTTCTCCCATTCTTCCTTACAAACGGCTTCTACAGTAGTTCTGTAATATTCTTTGGTTGTCTTGCATGCACAGCTCTTTTAAGATCTACCACAAATTTTCAATGATGTTTGAATCAGGGGACTGTGATGGCCATTCCAAAACCTTTAGCTTGTGTCTCTTGTGGTATTCCATAGTGGATTTTGAGGTATGTTTAGGTTCATTGTCCTGTTGTAGAAGCCATCCTCTTTTCAGCTTCAGTTTTTTACAGATGGTGTGGTGGTGAGAATCCATTCTTCCCTCCACCCGTGCAATGTTTCTTGTGCCACTGGCGGCAGCACAACCCCAAAGCATGATAGATCCACCCCCATACTTAACAGTTGGCAAGGTGTTCTTTTCATGAAATGCTGATCCTTTTTTTCTCCAAACATGCCTTTGCTGATTATGGCCAACTTCATCAGTCCACAGCACTTGTTTCCAAAACGTATCAGGCATCTGTAGATGTTCTGTTGAATACTTCAGACGTTGGATTTTGTGATGGGGTAAGGTTTTCTTTAGCTGACTCTTCCATGAAGGTCTTGTGGAATGGTACACCACCACTCCTGAGTCTGCTAAATCTTCCTGCAGGTTTTTTGCAGTCAAATGGGGATTTTGATTTGTCTTTCTGACCAGCATACAAGCAGTTCTCTCCAAGAGTTTTTTTGGTCTTCCAGATCTCATCTTGACCTCCACAGTTGCCCTGAACTGCCATCTCATAATTACATTTCTCACTGTGGAAACGGCAAGCTGACAACGCTTTGCTATCTTCTTGTAGCCTTCTCCTGCATTGTGGGCATCAATAACTTTCATTTTCAGAGTCTTACACAGCTGCTTAGAGGAACCCATGGTTGTTGAGTGTCTTCAAGTGTGTGCACTAGATTTGAAGCGTCAAAGTATTGTAAAGTTTTGAAAATGTCATTTACTAATGAACTTCAAATAAACTTCAACTTCATTTCAGAAACCTTGAGTGCAATTTTTGAAGGATGTGTCTTTGAGGCCAGCTATAGAAAACAGCACCACTTAAAGGCAGACACACAACACTGGGGTCTGCAAAGCAGACTCTTCCTTTTTAACCTAGTAATAAGAATCTGTTCAATTGTAACCATCAGTAACATTTTCTTTAATTTTGTTCATGTTGGAGCTAATGGGAGTATAATGTGATAAGCAGATTAAATAGATTTGTGTTAGCCCTGTAGGGGCTTTAAAAGCTTGTGTTTTATTAATATTGAGTGTGATGCCAGAAACAGTGCTAACACTTACCACGATACAGCAGCCACACTTCCTATCATGACCAGGTTTCCTGAACAGCTTCCATCTGACCCATTTATCTCTCTCGGCAGAGCTCATTTCAAAGATTTAGATCGTTAAACAGTGGGACAAGCTGCTGACAGAGAGATAATATGAGGAAATATAATCATGTAACTATATGACATACTTATTAGGATAAAACAAGCAATGAAAGCTTTGAATTTTGAATCGAATGTTTCTTCATTTATTTTATCAAACCCGCACACTTTAGATAAAAGGTTGTTGACATGTGATCCGTTTTACGGTTTTGTGAGACTTTTTTTTTGTTGCTTGCTTAAAGTCAAAAAGGCCTTGGCAAAAAGAGATGGGTTACTGTTTTCTATAGAAAAAACTGGAAATGGGAGGATGAGGACAATTCAAGGCTGCTGGGATTAAAGATCATCCTGCATGACAAAACCTCTCATATCATCCCCCAGGCAACACTCCAGTGATAGGACTAAACATCTGTATTAGATTATCAATATTTAGAGATGTGCTTCAGAAAGTTAGCATGATAGTTGTATTGAATTAGAACGGATCTGTTTTATTTCACAATATTTTTTATTTAATTTATTTTTTTTAACGATGACTGCTTTTTATTGTTTCCATAGTATTCTATTTTCATGCCAAATCAAAGGTCTTAACGTTACACTTTGATCAGATGTTTTCCCATTTATGGCCAAGTCAGGATTAGGCTTGACATGATTTGCTCTTGAGGTATTAGTCATTCCTAAGCTCTTTTGCTTTGTCTACATGTTTCTTCTGTAAGTGTGGAAGACAATTTATGAAATAATTAAGCTATTCGTATAAATAAGCTAAGTCGTATCTCTAGTTAAACCAATTGACGGCAACTGACATTCTCAGTTCATCGCATGGACAAAACTATGGAATAGGGGTAGTCAAAAAGAAAAAGTAGGCGGTGTTTGTTTAATTGTGAACAATAGCTGGTGCAACAATGCGAGCACTGTACATCTCAAACGATCCTGCAACTGACAATCAAATGTCATCCTTTTTACCTTCCTGGAGAGTTTACATCAGTCATAGTCAGCTCTGTTTATATTCCACCTCAGGCGGACAAGGACACTGTCTTATGTGTGCTGCATGAGGCTCTCACACAGCTCCAAACACAACACCAAACTTTCATCAATACATCACCTGAAAGGCGAAAGGACCCTGGACTATTGTTCCACGGCACTCAAAGATCAGACAGATCGCTCTGCACCCCCGTTTGGGAACTCCAACCACCATCCATCAGAATGTTTCCCAATCAGAAGCCACTTGAAGCCCCAGAAGCAACACATGGACTTATAAAAAGACTTCGTCATACAACATTCTCAAAGCGATGAAGCAGGTGAAGCAGTGCTGTGGGAAGAAACCAGAGTTACAGCTCCAACAGAGTGACACTAGGCCTAAGGCAAGGACTAAGAACAATAACAGACTACAGAGCCTGCGCAGACCAGCTAGCACCTGTGTCCACTGTACTATTCAAAATTTCCTTATTCCCATCAGTAATCCCCAAATAATAGTGAGTCCTTCAATGTTCCTGCCATCATTAAATTTGCTGATGAAACTGTTAAGGTGGGCCTAATCACTGACAACAATGAAATGGCCTACCTGGAAGAGATTACAAATATGGAGAACTGGTGCCACAGGAACAACCTCCTCCTGAACATCAGCAGGCAAAGGAGTTGATAGTGGATTTCAGTGCAAATCCGCAGAGGAAGTACCAGACCTCGTCATCAATGAGAGTCTAGTGGAAAGAGTGAACAGCTGCTGATAGCTTGGTATTCACATCACGCAGGACCTGTCATGGTCCTGTCAGACGATAGTGAAAAATGCCTAGCAGTGTCTCTACCACCTCAGACACCTAAAAGACTTCAGACTGCCATCCAAGGTGCTTAGGAACTTTTACTCCTGCACCATAGAGAGCATTCTGACAGGAAATATCTCAACTTGGTGTGGGAAAGCACATCATTCACACTGAGCATCCGGACCTGCATGCTTATTAGCCCTGTTAGCCCTAAAAATCCTTCAGGTCAGCTCGGAAGGCCCTGTTAGCTCTGAAAGTTTAGTTTTTTTTTGCTTTAAAAGCTCTGATAATTCTATCTTGTGTCCCAAAAGCCCTGCCCTGCTAAGGTTTGAGGACTTCATGCTTGCTCCACCAATCATTCGTTCTTTTGTCACGTGACTCCCATTGACACTATGCAATGCATCACACAGAAAACAGAATTGAGTGGTTCTTCTCATTAGGCTTCTAGTCTGAGTTGTTCGTTCTTTTGAATCTATTGCTTGACTTCATGCTTGCTCCACCAATCGTTCATTCTTTTGTCATGTGACTGCCATAGACACTATGCAGTGCATCACACAAGAAAACAGAATTGAGCACTTCTTCTCATGAAGTCTAGTCTAGTCTAGTCGTTCGTTCTTTTGAATCTATTGCACTGAATCTATTGCAGGTTTTGTGATGCTTTGCGCATGCGTTCCCAGTAGAAAATAAACAAATCTCTCTCTGAGACTACTTGTTCTTCTGAGTCACGTTAAAGACTTGTTCAAAAAGAATGAATCGTTCATGAACGACCCATCACTACTAAATAGTCTTTGTCTCGCATCTGTTGTGCTTTGATCGTCTTTGTTATGTTTACTGTTTCAAATATTATTGTTATCATGTTTTTGGTTTCATTTCTGGTTTAGTGATTCACTGGTTAACTTTTTGATCCTGTTCTGGTTTAGTTTGTTTATGTGTATGTCAATAAATGTCAGTGCCTGCTGCTATAATCCTGACAAAAGTGAACTAAACTATTTAAGTTGGTCAGACCTAAGTAGTTTTTTTCTGTTTTGTCAGGATCACTTTCGACAGTCACTAAGTTTGTCAAATTTAAGTTGAGAAAGCTCAAAAATGTATTGCATCATGTTGCCTTTTTAGTTTTCTCAACTTTTTTTTAAACAGTCAATGCAAAAGTTCATTTATTTCAGTAATGCAACATGAAACCCCTAAATCCACAATCTCAAAAAAAATTTATATTGTGAAAAGGTTCAATATTCTAGGCTCAAAGTGTCCCACTCTAATCAGCTAATTTAGCCATAATACCTGCAAAGGGTTCCTGAGTCTTTAAATGGTCTCTCAGTCTGGTTCAGTAGGAAGCACAATCATGGGAAAGACTGCTGACCTGACAGTTGTGCAGAAAACCATCACTGACATCCTCCATAAGGAGGGAAAGCCTGAAGAGATAATGTGTGGAAGAAAAAGGTGCACAAGCAGCAGGGATGACCGCAGCCTGGAGAGGACTGTCAGGAAAAGGCCATTCAAAAGTGTTGGGGACTTTCACAAGCAGTGGACTGAGGCTGGAGTCAGTGCATCAAGAGCCACCACACACAGACGGATCCTGGACGTGGGCTTCAAATGTTGCATTCCTCTTGTCAAGCCGCTCCTAAGCAAAAACAACGTCAGGAGTGTCTTACCTGGACTAAAGAAAAAAGGAACTGGTCTGTTGTTCAGTGGTCCAAAGTCTCTTTTCTGATGAGAGCAACTTTTGCATCCCATTTAGAAACCAAGGACCCAGAGTCTGGAGGAAGAATGGAGAGGCACACACTGCACGATACTTGAAGTCCAGTGTGAAGTTTCCACAGTCTGTGTTGATTTGGGGAGCCATGTCATCTGCTGGTGTTGGTTCACTGTGCTTCATTAAGTCCAGGGACAACGCAGCTGTCTACCAGGAGATTTTGGAGCACTTCATGCTTCCTTCCACAGACGATCTTTATGGGAATGCTTACTTCATTTTCCAGCAGGACTTGGCACCTGCCCACACTGCCAAAAGCACCCAAACCTGGTTCAATGACTGTGGGATTACTGTGCTTGATTGGCCAACAAACTCATCTGACCTGAACCCTAAAGAGAATCTATGGGGCATTGCCAAGAGAAAGATGAGAGACCTGAGACCGAATAATGCAGAAGAGCTGAAGGCCGCTATCGAAGCATCCTGGTCTTCCATAACACCTCAGCAGTGCCACAGGCTGATACTGTAGCTTCCATGCCACGCTGCATTGAGGCAGTAATTGCTGTAAAAGGGGCCCAATTATTAGTCAAGAGCGAGACATAGTTGCATGGTTTTTACATCAATAGTTCCAAAGGACACATGTGTCACGGGTGGGAACTGCAGTGGTGGGTCCAAGTGCAGGTCAAAAGTCAGAAATAATCCCTTTTGGATCCTGATGTGTAGGATTTTTTTAAAAAACTGAGAAAGTAGAGAGCTGTCGTGAGGTGAACAGTATCCATGTTGTTGGCACACAATAATCAATCCAGATCTTTCGGTCAAGGACTTTAATCCAGGTCTATCTTTCCTTTTTCTAATGTTTAGAAGGTGGAATTAGGATCATGGGTATCATCAATTTATGATGATACAGAACGTTTGTACAGAATAACGGGTCTTTAAAAAATTATATATGATGCCAATTAAACAACATAATATGAATGTAGCAACATGAATACTCTTTTTCAGTTTGCCCTATTATCTCAATATGTAACTCCAATGTCCTGACTTTTCTCTGCATCTCTGTGGCAGTTATGATGACATATAAAAAATGTTTTTTTTAAAAATCCACATATGGCACAGGGGTAAAATTTTAAACAATACTTTTTTACATTTGCTTTTCTAGCATTTTGCTTGTTCTGTCCATCATTAATTGCATACTTATTTAAGAAACAAAACAAAGTTACTTTACTTCATTCAACTATTTTTATTATAATAATAATAATTAAAAAAAAATCTGGAGAGCTGCTGGATTGATGTAAGTAGTAGTAATTTTGTTTCATTTATAGCATCTGAAAAGGCAAAAGATTTACTATTCCTCACACACACAGAAGTTGGTCATTTCGGTTAACACATTCAGTTTTGAGGCAGTAGTAAGATCTGCTGAGAATGCATTACTACAGCTGTATCTCATTTAGAGTTAACTGTGTTCCAGGTTATATAAGAGGCCTTAGAGCATTAATATACTGTATAGTGCTAATCTTATAATTATACACAATAATATATTCCAATAATGCATATACAAAAATATAGTTTAACTCTTCTTTGGTTGATGGAAGTGGTCACAAAGTCCGTCTGTTTTCCAGCTTGTGGGAACATGCTCAAATACAAAAACAACTTGCTTGCGTGTGTCATCCTCCATGTGTGTGCTTGCTGTGTTTACAGTGTGTGAGATGCCTAAGAGAAACCCCGAATATAAATATCTTAGGGAGACAGTGTAACGAAATTAAGCATCTGTTTCTTCTGAGACATTAGTAGTGTATTTTCTCATGTTGTTTGTTATTAATTCTGTAGATGTTTTTTGTGCACATAACTGCACCAAATGTGTTGATCTGATGCAAAACAAATAAGTACAGTGTCAGCATTTCATTAGTGAAAGCGTGTAATGTGACTTAACATCTTTAGGAGATTATAGAACGTTGGCATATTTGGAACTTGTCGGGGCTTTCTGATATTGTCTTTTACATCTCTCTTTGTCAAGTGTCATAATTCTATAGAACAACCCCCTCTTTTATGCTTCCACATTACTTACAGTATATGGTAACACTTCCTATAGCTTGCCAGAACACTTCTTCCCAGAACATGCTAATGTGCTTCCTGTCATCCATCTGTCATGTTCACTTGTGTTTTTTGATATAAGGAATGCATGTAGCACAGGGGTTCTGGCCAAAGGCTTACATATGCTCTTTTTGCTGATAATAAACAGAAATCATCAAACACTGTCATCATGTGTGCGGTGTGGTAGCTCTCCCAGGCAGGTACATAACTATATCTCAGTGACACATCAAGCAATCATTCTCCTTTTAATAAACTTTTTATTTAACAATAATACAAACCAAATTCCGCTTTCAAATCACATGAGCCAATATTTTATTTACAGTAGAACATAAGGAAAATAGTAAATGTTAGAACTGAGAAATTTTACAAATTTATGCACAAGGTGAACTCATTTCAAATTTGATGCCTGCAACAGGTCTCAAAAAAGCTGGGATGGGGGCATGTTTACCATGGTGTAGCATCTCCTCTTGATTTCAAAACAATTTGAAGACCTCTAGGCATTGAGGTTATTCGTTTCTGGAGTTTGGGGATCGGAATTTAGTTCTATACTTGACTGATATAAGTTTCTACCTGCTGAAGAGTTTGTGGTCCTCTTGAACGTATTTGTCAGTTAATGATGCAAATGTTCTCTATATGTGAGAGATCTGGATTGTAGGCAGGCCATTTCAGCACCCAGACTCCTCTACTATGAAGCCATGCTGTTGTAATAGTAAAATGTGGTTTTGCATTGTCCTGCTGAAATAGACAAGGCTTTCCCTGAAATAGACCTCGTCGAAAACCTTTATATACTTTTCATAGTGCCTTCTAAAAGATGCAAGCTTCCCATACCATATGCACTTATGCACCCCATGCCATGAGAGATGCTGGGTTTTAAACTAAATGCTGAAAACACGATGGAAGGTCTCCCTCCTCTTCAGCCTGAAGGACACAGCATTCATGATTTCCAACAAGAATGTCAAATTTAGACTCGTCTCACCATAGAACACTTTTCCACTTCACAGTTCATTTTAAATGAGCCGTGGCCCAAAGGACATGACAACGCTTCTAGACCATGTTCACATATGACTTTCTTTTTGTAAGATAGAGCTTTAGTAGGCATCTGCTGATGGCACAGCGGATTGTGCTTATTAACAGTGGTTTATGGAAAGATTCCTGGGCCCCTTTATTAATGTCACTGATACAATCATGCCTTCTGAGAGCCCGTCCCTTACGCACAGAGATTTCTCCAGTTTCTCTGAATCTGTTGATGTTATGCACTGTATGATGAGATTAACAAAGCCTTTATAATTTGACATTGAGGAATGTTGTTTTTAATGTATTCCACAATATTTTTACGCACTCTTTCACAGATTGGATAGGTTCTGCCTATCTTTACTTTTGAGAGACTCTGACATCTTTTTTTATATAGCTAATCATGTTATAGACCTGATGCTAGATGTTCTCAAAGCTGAATATTAATATAATTGAATATTAAAAAAATGTCTTGCTATTTTACCACTTTGTTGCCCCCATCCCAACTTTTTTGAGACCTATAGCAGGCATGAAATTTGAAATGAGTTTATTTAGTGCATACCACTACGGCAGGCAAACCCACAGAGAACTGTTCCATGAGTTTCCAGTCCCACAGCCACCCTCACATGCAGTTGCTAGGCAATACCGCCATGATTGCAATTAGGAGGATGCATGACACCTGCATGCATGTCTATATAGGCACCCAACACAAAGCAACAGACGTGCAGACATTTAGGTAGCACCATGTCTAGTAGGAAGGAAGTAAAATAGGAATAGGAAGTAAAATAAAAAAAGAGAAAAGTGAAAAGAAAAGAGAAAAGTGATGAGAGAAGATAAAAGTGAAAAGAGATAAGAGAAAAGAGATAAACTGAGAAGAAAAGTAAAAGGAGAAAAGAAAAAACTAAAAAGACAATAGAGAAGGATTAACCCTGTCTTGAGGGGACAGGGAACTTCTTAGTTGTATGTCTTCGTTTCATTAGTGATTTTTGATTTTTGTGTTTTTACTCAGAACGGGAAAGCCTCCCGTAAGTGTGCACAATCATTCCTACAGCTTACATACACAACCTTCTCTCCAACGCCCTGCATTAGGGCTCTGCATAAAAACCCAGGAGCGCTAGCACCTAACGCTATCCCGCTACATCATAACAGAATGTCCGCCCCTCACCAAGAGCCCACAGACTTGGAGAGGATTCAAGATTTAAGAAGGTATTCTCGAAGAGGGAGGCCCAAAAACTGCCCCCTCACACACCTTTTGACTGCGTGATTAATCTGCTTAATCTGGGGCAGGCTGTTCTCCCTATCTTCCCCGGAGTACTCAGCCATGGAGAATTACATTAAGGAGGTGCTCTCGTTAGGGTTTATCTGGCCCTCCACTTCTCCAGAGGGGACGGGTTCTTTTTTGTAAGAAAAAAAGATGGGGCGCTCCAACCCTGTATTGATTACCGGGGCCTGAATGCCATGACCAGAAATAATCGATACCCCCGGCCTTTAATGAACTCGACCTTCAGAGCCTTCAGAAGGCTCAGATTTTTACAAAAATGGGCCTTCACAGCGCGTATAACCTAGTTTGCATTAAGAAAGGAGACAAGTGGTAAACAGCGTTCATCACACCCGCAGGCCACTATGAATATCTGGTCATGCTCTTTGGTCATACTAATGCACCAACTGTTCTTCAGCGGTTTATAAATGAGGTGCTCCAGGAGACGATAAACTGCTTTATATTTATCTACCTGGGCTATATCCTCATTTTTATTGACACTTTGAGGAGCATACTGTTCATGTGCGGCAGGTCTTGTAGATTCTCCTGCAGCACAATTTGTTTGTCAAGCTGGAGAAGTCCCAATTCCACGTGACCACTGCCACCTCTTTCCTGGGCTTCATAGTGTCCTGTGGACACCGCGGCATGGATCCGGCCAAGATACAAGCAGTGGCACAATGGCCACGGCCTACCTCACTTTGTGTCGTTCAGCGCTTTCTGGGGTTCGCCAACTTCTTCCGATGTAGGCATAGGGGTGGTCCTTTCCCAACGATCAGAGTCGGATCAGACGTTACACCCCTGCGCCTACTTCTCGCACATAGCAAAACTATGGCATTGGGGACCACGAACTCCTGCCCATAAAATTAGATTTAGAGGAGTGAAGACACTGGTTGGAGGAGACCAAACACCAGGTTCTCCTTGACCATGTGGCAGCATGTGCACCCATCCCATCCAGACCATGGTCCCACCTTTCTCTTGATTTCGTAATGGGGTTGCCTCCCTCCAAGGGGCACTGTAATATTAATCGTGGTTGATCGCTTTTCTAAAGCTTGCAAGTTTATTTTGCTCCAAAAGCTCCCATCAGCAAAGGAAACCGCACAACTAATATTACATCATGAGGTACGCATCCACGGCCTTCCTCTTGGATCAGGGACCACAGTTTGCCAGCCAGTTCTGGAAGGCCTTCTGTAGCCTAATCGAGGTCACGGCCAGCCTGTCCTCAGGCTTTCACCCGGAGTCAAACTGGCAAACAGAGAGGGTCAACCAGGACCTGGAGCGCTCCCTAAGGTTCGTGGCTTCCGACAACCCCTCCTTCTGGGCCGACCATTTGATCTGGATGGAATATGCCCACAACACCCTATGTCACTCTTACTTGGGTATGTCCCTCTTCAAGTGCCAATTCGACTTTCCTCCACCAACGTTCCCAGAACAGGATCTCGAAGTTGGGTTACCCGCCACACAACACATGGTGCAACGATGCTGCCAAATGCATTGGCCCATTCAAGGTGGTAAGGAAAATTAATCCGGTGGTGTACTGCCTGCCCCCAACTCCCCCGCTCAATGAGGATAAACCCCACCTTCAACATTTCGTGATTGAAGCCACTCCAGTGTAGCACCCTGGCAGGTCCATCACCCCCAGACTCTCCCCCTGCCCTGCATTATTGATGTGGCCTATGCATATACTGCTATGCAAATCCTAGAAACCCGACGTGTCCAGCAGGCCACACAGTATTTGGTGAATTGGGAGGGGTATGGCCCAGCCCGACACATACTGGACCCCGAGCTCATCAGGGAGTTCCGCAGCAACAAAGCCACTGGTATGGGAATGTCGGGGGCCGTTCGTAGAAGGGGGGTGGTATTGTAGCATCGCGAGACAGCCTATACACAGCTGCCTGATGGGTTTCCAGTAAGGCAGGCCCTGCCACCCTCACATGCAGTTGCTAGGCAATGCCATCATGATGGCAATCAGGGGGATGCGTGACACCTGGAGGAATGTCAAGTCAAGTCAAGTCAAGTAGGCTTTTATTGTCATTTCAACCATATACAGTTCAGTTCACAGTGAAACGAAACAACGTTCCTCCAGGACCAAGGTGCTACATACATGCAACGACATAAATTAACAACACAGATTTTTACATTTTTAAGTTAACCTAAAAAACTATCAATTTCTATACAAAAAAGACAACAGACAACAAAGTGCACGTGCAAATGTGCAAACGAAGAGCTACATGACAACACAACAACGTAACACGTTACAGTTAAGAAATACCTTTTTAGTGATAAGGTATGCGTTGAGGTAGTGGAGAGAGCAGCAAGTAAACAATTTACATTGTGTTCAAAAATATTGTGTGCAAATCGCAAAGTGAAAAAAAACATTGTGCAAATATTGCAAAGAGCAGTTCAGATAGGTAGGTATGAATAAATTAAGGTGGTTGTAAATCAGTGTGATTGTGCATATGTGTGTTTATCAGTTCAGTCCGGATGTTATTTAGTTCGTCTGTTTTAGTGATTTGTGTGTGCGTGTGTGTGTATGCGCGTGTGTGTTTATCAGTCCAGTCTCTTTGTGTTGAGGAGACGGATGGCTTGTGGGTAAAAACTATTACATAGTCTGGATGTGAGTGCCCAAATGCTTCGGTACCTTTTTCCAGATGGCAGGAGAGTGAAGAGTGTGTGTGATGGATGTGTCCGGTCAGCCACAATGCTGGTGGCTTTGCGGATGGAGCGTGTGGTGTAGATGTCTTCGATACAGGGGAGAGAAACCCCGATGATCTTCTCAGCTGTCCTCATTATCCGCTGTAGGGTCTTGCGGTCTGACATGGTACAATTCCCAAACCAGATAGTGATGCAGCTGCTCAGGATGCTCTCGATGGTTCCTCTATAGAAGGTGGTGAGGATTGGTGGTGGAAGCTGTGCCTTTCTCAGCCTTCTCAGGAAGAAAAGACGTTGTTGGGCTTTCTTATGCAGAGAGCTGGTGTTGAGGGACCAGGTGAGGTTCTCCACCTGGTGGACACCAAGGAATTTCATGCTCTTGACGATCTCCACAGAAGAGCCGTCGATGCTGAACGGAGAGTGATCGCTCCGTGTCCTCCTGAAGTCAACAATCATCTCTTTTGTCTTATCGACGTTCAGAGACAGGTTGTTGTCTGTACACCAGTCCGTTAGCCTCTGCACTTCCTCTCTGTACGCCGACTCGTCGTTCTTGCTGATGAGACCCACCACGGTCGTGTCATCAGCAAACTTGATGATATGATTGGAGCTGTGTGTCGCTACACAATCATGAGTCAGCAGTGTGAACAGCAGGGGACTGAGCACACAGCCCTGGGGGGCCCCAGTGCTCAGTGTGGTGGTGCTGGAGGTATAGTTCCCGATCCGCAATGCCTGAGGTCTTTCGGTCAGGAAGTCCAGGAGGAGGTCCAGTGAGGGAGGTAGCAGGGTCTTGATATGTCTCATGACGAGCCGCTCGAAGCACTTCATGATGATGGGTGTGAGTGCAACAGGGCGGTAGTCATTGAGACAGGACACAGAAGACTTCTTCGGCACGGGGACTATGGTGGTAGACTTGAAGCATATGGGAACGACGGCGCTGCTCAGAGAGATGTTGAAGATGTCGGTGAGAACATCTGCCAGCTGTTCTGCACATTCTCTGAGCACTCTGCCTGGGATGTTATCTGGTCCAGCAGCTTTATGAGGGTTGACTCTTCACAGAGTTTTCCTCACATCAGCCGTGGTGAGACACAGCACCTGGTCGTTCGAAGGAGGGATAGTCTTCCTCGCCGTCACGTTGTTCTGTATGTCGAACCGTGCATAGAAGCTGTTCAGCGCATTCGGAAGGTTTGGCCCTTGCTGTTCTTAGGGCCGCCTTGTCTCCCGTTCTGAAGGCAGAGTCTCTGGTCTTCAGAAGTGCACGTACCTCCGCAGTGATCCACGGTTTCTGGTTGGGTTGTGAGATGATATTCTTGGAGACAGTGACGTCATCGGTGCACTTGTTGATGTAGCTGGTCACTGATGACGTGTACTCCTCCAAGTCAGTGTAGTCGCCGTAAGTCGCAGCGTCCCTAAACATGTTCCAGTCGGTGTTCTCGAAACAGTCCTGAAGAGCAGAGATGGCTCCTGCTGGCCAGGTTTTCACCTGCTTCAGAACCGGTTTTGAACGCCTGACGAGTGGTCTGTATGCTGGAAATAGCATAACAGAGATGTGGTCTGAGTAGCCGAGGTGGGGGCGGGGCTCTGCCCGATATGTGCCGGGGATGTTTGTGTAAACAAGATCCAGCGTGTTTTCCCCTCTCGTTGCAAAGTCCACATACTGATGGAATTTAGGAAGCACTGACTTGAGATTTGCATGGTTGAAATCTCCAGCGACAATAAACAGTCCATCGGGGTGTGTGTTCTGCAGATTACTGATCTTAGCATACAGTTCACAGAGCGCTTCCTTAGCATTAGCACTAGGTGGAATGTACACTCTGATAATGAAAACAGTGGTGAATTCCCGTGGTAAATAAAAAGGTCTACATCTAACAGTCAAAATCTCCAGCAACGATGAGCAAAAGCTAGAAACTAGCACAGAGTTCTTGCACCATTTCGTGTTGATGTAAACACACAAGCCACCGCCGCGAGTCTTACCGCACAGAGCTGTGTTTCTGTCGGCGCGAAACGAGGCTAGCCCGTCTAGTTGAATGGCGGCGTCCGGTACTCTATCGCTGAGCCATGTCTCCGTGAAAACAAAGATACAGCAGTCCCTCACCTCACGCTGTGTAGCCTGCTGAAGTCGGATGTAGTCCAGTTTATTGTCCAGAGAGCAGACGTTTGATAAGATGATGGACGGAAGAGCCGGCCGGCTAGGGTTTGTTTTTAGCCTAGCACAGACTCCCGCCTGCTTGCCGCGCTTCCGCTTCCTCGCGCACCGCTTACAATGTCCCCTCCTCCAGCTACCGGCATCAGGCAACGCCGAGGCCTGGAGGCCTGGTTCCCGAAGCAAGCCGAGTTAGCGTAGCTTCTCACGCAGCTCATCTTGAATTAAATTTACCGGTTTATTGAGTTGCAAAAGTGTCTGGCGGTGGTAAGTACGAACACCGTTTGCGCCGATGTCCATATACTGGGTAAAATAAACGCGCTACAACACTAAGTAAACAAAGTAGCACCATTTTGGCTCCAGAGCGGCCGCTGCGTGCTACTGCCGCGCCGCCATCTTGGAGTGTTTATATAGACCCCAACACAAAGCAACAGATGTGCAGACATTTAGGTAGTATCAGATCTAAGAGCATTGATTCGGTATAGAGAAATGAAAAGTGAAAAGAAAAGAGAAAAGAAAAAAGAGAAAAAAGAAAAGAGATAAACTGAAAAGAAAAGTGAAATGAGAAAAGAGAAAACTAAAAAGACAATAGTCCTTCTTTGCCATGAAAATTAACTTTAATCCCCCCAAAAAACTTTCCACTGCATTTCATTGCTGTTATTAAAGGGCCTGCTGAGATCATTTCAGTAATCGTCTTGTTATCTCAGGTGAGAATGTTGACGAGCACAAGGCTGGAGATCATTATGTCAGGCTGATTGGGTTAGAATGGCAGACTTGACATGTTAAAAGGAGGGTGATGCTTGAAATCATTGTTCTTTCATTGTTAACCATGGTGACCTGCAAAGAAACGCGTGCAGCCATCATTGCATTGCATAAACATGGCTTCACAGGCAAGGATATTGTGGCTACTAAGATGCAACTAAGGTGCACCTAAATCAACAATTTATAGGATCATCAAGAACTTCAAGGAAAGAGGTTCAATTCTTGTTAAGAAGGCGTCAGGGCGTCCAAGAAAGTCCAGCAAGTGCAAGGATCGTCTCCTAAAGAGGATTCAACTGTGGGATCGGAGTGCCACCAGTGCAGAGCTTGCTCAGGAATGGCAGCAGGCAGGTGTGAGCGCATCTGCACACACAATGAGGCCAAGACTTTTGGAAGATGGTCTGATGTCAAGAAGGGCAGCAAAGAAGCCACTTCTCTCCAAAAAAACATCAGGGACAGATTGATCTTCTGCAAAGAGTATGGACTCACATCAAAAATAAGCCTCTTAAAAGCCTCTTTCCGATTGTTTGGGCCATCTGGAAAAAGGCTTGTCCGGAGAAGAAAAGGTGAGCGCTACCATCAGTCCTGTGTCATGCCTACAGTAAAGCATCCTGAGACCATTCATATGTGGGGTTGCTTCTCATCCAAGGGAGTGGGCTCACTCACAATTTTGCCCAATAACACAACCATGAATAAAGAATGGTACCAAAACACCCTCCAACAGCAACTTCTTCCAACAATCCAACAACAGTTTGGTGAAGAACAATGCATTTTCCAGCACGATGGAGCACCGTGCCATAAGGCAAAAGTGATAACTAAGTGGCTCGTTGACAAAAAACGTTGAAATTCTGGGTCCATGGCCTGGAAACTCCCCAGATCTTAATCCCATTGAGAACTTGTGGTCAATCCTCAAGAGGCGGGTAGACAAACAAAAACCCACTAATTCTGACAAACTCCAAGAAGTGATTATGAAAGAATGGGTTGCTATCAGTCAGGATTTGGCCCAGAAGTTGATTGAGAGCAGCCCAGTCGAATTGCAGAGGTCCTGAAAAAGAAGGGCCAACACTGCAAATACTGACTCTTTGCATAAATGTCATGTAATTGTCGATAAAAGCCATTGAAACGTATGAAGTGCTTGTAATTATATTTCAGTACATCACAGAAACAACTGAAACAAAGATCTAAAAGCAGTTTAGCAGCAAACTTTGTGAAAACTAATATTTGTGTCATTCTCAAAACTTTTGGCCACGACTGTACATTATCCTGCTACCCTCCACCCTGGACTGCCACCCTCACGTGCAATTGCTAGGCAACGCCATCATGATGGCAATCAGGGGGATGCATGACACCTGGATGCATGTCCATATAGGCCCCCAACACAAAGCAACAGACACGCAGACATTTAGGTAGCACCAGGTCTAGGAGCATTGCTTCGGTATAGAGAAATAAAGAGAAAAGTGAAAAGAAAAGAGGACAGTGAAAAGAAAAGAAAAAAGTGCAAAGAATAGAGAAAAGTGAGAAGAAAAGAGTAAAGTGAAAAAAGAGAAAGGTGAAAAAAGTGAAAAGAAAAAACTAAAAAGACAATAGAGATGGATTAACCCTGTCTTGAGGGACAGGGGACTTTTTAGTTGTATATGTTTGTCTTTGTTTCATCAGTGATTTTTGTGTTCAATCAATAAATCCACGTTCTTTCATAATGGGAAAGCCTCCCGTAAGTGTGCACAATCACTCCAACAGCACACACACAGTCTTCCCTCCGACATCAGGTCTCTGTATAAAAACACAGGTATGCTAGCACCACAAACTATCCCTCCACATCATAACAGATTGGACTATTTTGCCCAGGACATCTGATATCAAGGGAAATTGAAGGCCAAGTCAATGCCTCAAGAACTCTTTTTCATTTCCCTCAAACCATTCCTAAACAGATATTGCAGTGGAAGGGCAGGGCGCATTAATATGTTGAAGAGGTGCGTGTCATTATTTAACACCATTGCTATGATGAGGAGTTCTGTTTGTACTCTAACAATTTTTAGGTAGGTCATACATGTTAAAGTGAATGCCAGGAGTAACATTTCCCAGCATCACACTAGGTCGCTTGGCCTCATGGTACAGTTTTGATGCTCTTGTGCCCATTGTAGATGCTTTCATTAGTAGACTGGAGAAAGCATGGACACTTGAGACTGGTTTGTGGCTTTGCACCCCCAAAAACAGCAAGATGTGATGGAGTGTGAGGTGAGATTCCAAAGAGTGTGTCTCTTCAATCAGTCGCTGGTGAAAATAGATAGGAACTATGCTACATTTTATGGCTGCACCTGCAGAGTAAAACTATAATTTGCTCTCCATTGTACATTCTGCAGAGCCTAAGCAAGGTAAATGGAATGGCATAAGGTTGTTATATAGAAGCATTCAAAATCTTACTTGTTAGTAAACATAGTAGTTTATTAACATGGTTAGTAATGGGGTGCTATGGTAACATTTGCTGATTTACTGCTAATCGTGTAGGCAATAAATTAAGTGGTAAGTAAGGATCAGTATTTCAAATGAATCATACTGATCATTTTTAGTTAATTCAGTAAATGGTTTGAAAAAAAAAAGAGCAAATAAACAACATCCTGAAGTCTTTCCATTGGACTAATTTCAAGTTTCCATTTTGCATTCTTTTACAGGAGTTACAGATTTTCCAGACATGGCTCATGAACTTGTTCAAGATTTATTTGAACAATCTCTGTCTCTCTTTCTCCCTGTCACTCAGTTCAGTTCAGCTGAATGTGAGACAGTGGCTATGTGAGAATCTGCAGCAACACTGCTGGCAGCCTCTACTGCAATTTCCTTAGTGGCAGTATGCTAAAAGAAAATGAGAAGTCCTGCCAAGGTAGGACACAACATTTCCACATCAAATATCCTATATTTAACCTTTAGTTTGGAACCATGCATTACTGTAACTGGTTGCAAATATAATTGGAGAAGTTTGCCTTAGGTTTGCCCTAGGTTAACCCCTTTATTCCTAATGACCATGTAGGACATCAGAGAGATCCTCCCTGCCCCGTTAGTCTTGCTTTGAGTGCTCTAACTACTGTCATAAAGTACATCTGATATTAACCTGTGCTCTTTAATTAGTTGGGAGTTTTCCTACTGATTCTTCTAGAACAAACTAAATATCTAAAGGTTCACAGGTCTATTTAGATTTATATGGTATAATTGGACATCATTTAAATGGGTTATGTTAGAAGGTTTACATAATCATTTAAAACTGAAATTGATTCAATGGAAGATGACTGAAGTAAACCATCAGCACATATAATTTGGTACAACTTTGTTAAAACATGCACATGCTTAACAGGCTGTAAATCACTGATCCTCTAATTCGAGCCAAAGGCTAATAGAATCAGGCTTGACAAAAGCATTTTACACTGTATTGAGCAAATTCTTATGCATCTGCTCATAGATGTGTTTAATTTGACCTGTTCCACTCCAGGGCAGCTAGGTTCAAATGTACAGTTAAACCTTGGATTGTGAGGATAATTCGTTGCAGAAGCATGCTTGTATATCAAAGCACTCCTACTGTATATAAAAAATAATTATAATAATTATAATAAATTTTAATAAATAATAAATTATAATACATTTTCAATAATTAGTAATGAAATCTCCAATGATTCATTCCACAACCCAAAATATTGATATAAAACGAATTAATACAAAATGTAAAGTAAAAATAAATCAAATTAACCTGCACTTTACCTTTGAGAGAAGGGATTCTGTTTGTGTGTGTGTGTGTGTGTGTGTGTGTGTGTGTGTGTGTGTGTGTGAAGCTGAAGTAAGATGAGAGGAGAGGAGGAGGGAGGGGGCTACTGTGTAGAACAACTTTCACATAAACGAAAACACTGCTCTGTTGGGAAACTTTTTTAATAAGTAATATCTCTAATGACACTTGTGGGCGCACACACAAAACGTTCGCTGATGAAGCCTTTCTAAATCCTAAAGCATGTTTGTGCTTGTGACCATTTTATTTGCACCCACAAATTTAATTTTCCCTGCTGGTTGTTTGATTTTCTTTTTTTTTATGCAGTATCTCATTTCCACTTACTAATTTTGCAATAATCCTGTCCATATACCACCCTGAAATATGTGCAGCGCCACCACATATGGATAGGCACAGCAGGAATAGACTTAGAATTGTGTTGATTAGTAAAGAGTTTTGTTTCTGATGAGTAGTTTATTCGCTCAGAAAACAAGCGAATAAACTATGCCATATTTAGCAAAAATGTTTATGCTATAATTTTTTTTCAGAAACTTCCTTTTACAGAAATTATAACCTATAACACAAAACTGAAAATTTTTTAGTGCTTTCTCCAAAAAATCCTAAGACAATGTTTCTTGTCACAACTAGCCAGCTAATTTCTAAGTTAGCTAGTTAGTTTTTTTTGTTTTTTGTTAATTTATGTTGTTAATTTATGTTGTCATGTCAATCTGTCCTGTCTTAGCCAGCCAGCTAATTTATGTTGCATGTAGCACCTTGGTCCTGGAGGAACATTGTTTCGTTTCACTGTGTACTAGCCTAACTGTAACTAACTGTATATGGTTGAAGTGACAATAAAAGCCTACTTGACTTGACTTAACTAAAAAAGGGCTAAAAGTAGTTTTAAATTATTACTGGTACATAGTAGCCAAAACGTGAGGAAAATAAAACATGGTGGTGGTGACAGAACTGTAAGTCACGTAAGTTTCTCTTTATATTTCCACTTCTTCAAATTTAGAGTATCACCTCCGTTAACTTCCAGGATCCCATGTAGTGTCCTTGATAGAGGGTTGGAGAACGGTATGGAATTCAGCTTTGTTTTAGAAGCAAGTCACCTTTAAAAGTACACAAATGGATCAGTGACGCTTCAGAACATCGTCATCACTTATTAACAAGTAAAAGTGTATTTGTTTACGATGACATAACGAAAAAGATGTGTTTCTTGGATGAAGAACAAGTATGGTGGACTTTACAGACCTATTTTCACCCATGCTGGAGATTGACAAATACAGTGGAATCTTGGACTACGAGCATAATTAATTCCGGTAACTTGTATATCAAAACACTCGTATTTCAAAGCGTAAGCATCTCCCGTAAGAAAAAAGATGAAAACTCAGATTATTCAATCCACAACCTAAAATAAAAAATACATATATAAATAATTAATGCAATTAACAAAGTTAACAAAGTAAAAATAAAACAAATTAACCTGCAACTTTCAATTTGAAAAAAGTAAAAATAAATACAGACAGTGTTTTCCGATAGTGTGTTTGTGCGCACACATGCTGTGTGAGTGTGTTTGTGCGCACATGTGCTGTGTGTTTGTGGGCACACGCTCTGTGTCTGTGTGCGCATATGTGTGAAGCTAAAGTAAAATGAGAGGAGAAATTACTACCTCCCTCCTCGTCTTACAGAGTAGCCTACTGTGCGGGACGACTTACACACACACACACACACACACACACACACACACACACACACACACACACACACACACACACACAGAAACGTTTTGTCTGTAAAAATAAAACAAAGCACTTTACCTTTGAAAAAATGTGCTTCCGTTAAAGAGAGAGTGTGTGTGTGTGTGTGTGTGGGTGTGTGGGTGAGAGGAGGAGGGAAGGGGCACACTGCCCCTTCTGCGCGCGCACACACACACACACACACACACACACACACACACACACACACACACACACACACACACACACACACACTAACGGAATCAGTGCAGGCTGACAGAGAGAGAATGGATCTTTAACTCTCTAATGACACTTGCTTTTGCTTTATAATAAACGCCTTTTACACACATACAAACACAAATTCACACACATACTCATATATACAAACAAAATAAAAGATGAGATCTGGGATGTGGAGTGATATATATAGTTAAACATCCCAGTGGTGTTACTGTCTATTATTACTACTCATGGAATGCCTTTCATCTAATCAAATCACTCAGTCAGAACTTGTTGTATAATAGTCATTATATGGTGCACATTAATACCATGCCATCTTTATGCTAGAAAAATGTAATAGTTCCTCTTAAATAGACCACAAAGGCCCTACATTTTTTGTGTGTCTCATTTCAAAAAGATCCACTGTTGGAGCTGAATAAACCCTGTAAAATATAACTTTCCATCTCTGTTCCAAAAATACCTTTGATGACATAAAGGACAACAACTCACTCACCTTCCAAATGAATACCTTTTGAAGTATTTCTTCCCCTGATAACTAAAGGAGATGGTTTTGGAAGCACTTCATAAATGCAGGTTATAAACAAGATCCCAAAATCTCTGCCAGAAATGGATTGTATTTGTGAGGATAGTCCTCTTTAGTTGGCTAGAACATGTACTAATAAATATAAGGAACATTTCTTCCTTTGTGATCACTCTGAGGGTTGTACATCCATGGAAAAGACAGATAAAATCTTGGACTTCTTCCAGCATGAAAATCTTGTGAGGTCTGCAACTTTAAATCTAGATTTAACCTGATCACTGACTAAAGCTTTTCGAAGCATTTGAGCAGAGAATTTTTGAAAAAGGACTGTGTGTGCCAAAAAACCCTGGACATTTACAAAAAAAACATGTTATTAAGTAAGAACATTTGGCAGGACACTCTGAGCGTGCAGTAAGCAGTAATTCATAAAATGACAGATTTTTACGACAGTAAGTCTGTGTTGTTTTTTAGATGAGAAGTAGAAATACAGCATGTTTCATTAAGGATTCCGGTTTATTTTAGCTGAATGAACAAATTCACTGAAAATACAGTATACCAGCAAATATATTTTTTAACTTGGAGTGAATTATATGTGCTAAGGACAAGCTATCACTCCATACATCCTTATCTTAAACATTCAAATACTGTACTGTAGAATGCTTTCCAATGATTTTAGAGATATTTGTGCTGATAGCTATTTTAAAACATTTCTCATTTAGTTTACTGGTTGTCTAATTTATTTGTGTTCTTACAAATCACTAATGAAAAATGTTAATAGGTTAAATATTTAAATGCTTTTAATTGTAGTGGTAAGGTTGCATGGTGACGTAGTGGGTAGCACTGTGGCCTCACACCTCCCAGGGTCAATGGTTTCATTCCTGCTGTGGGTCTGAGTTGGCATGTTCTCCCTGTGCTTTAGTTTCCTCCCATAGTCTAAATGCATGCAGATTAGGCCAATTGATGTTCGCAAATTACCCATACTATGTGAATAAGTGATTGTGTTGGATGTGCATGTGTGCCCTGCAGTGGATCAGCACCGTGTCCCAGGTGTAACCTGTTTTGTGCCCAAAGTTTTCTGTAAAAGGCTCCAGGCTTCCTGTGACCCTGTATATAGGATAAGCATCACAGAAGATAAAAAAAATTAATGTAGTGTTACAAGTACTCCACTGATGGCTACAATCCCAACTACCAATGACTTGGAAATTGCAGGTTTACAATAATATGATTTATAAATTATCTTGTCCATAATTTAATTTATCAATCTATTCCTGAAGAGCAAGTAATTAAAAACTCCATGAAATGACATGAGGGAATTGTGAGGGCATTCAAGTAGAATGCATTGGCTTAAAGAATAAGACATTTCTTAGTGCAAGCCCTGTTACAGGCCCCACACCAAAGAAAAATATCGGCATGGTGAGAAGAGGTACTTCTGAGTTTTTATTTTATTTTTATTTTTATTTTTTTTACAACATTAAGTGTATACAAACCAAGAAAGGGCAAAGCACAAAGTCAACAATAAGCAAAGAGTCATGCACAAAATATTTTAACACACATACTGAAGTTCACTTAAGACAAAGCTAAGGCAATTTTCTGTCCAAGGCAGTACACTGATGAGGTTTAAATACATTTCTGGAAATTACTTGCAACCAATCCCAAAGCCCCAAAGAGAGCATAACAAAGGATATGCCTCCAATATAGCACCAGGGTGGCAGAATGGTTTCTGGACTTGAGTCTTTGACCTTGGAGGGTACTGTAAAAGACCAGACTAAGAATGAGCCTTGGTATTTTTTCATCCTGATTGGTAGCAAAATGAAAACTGGAACCAAGAAAAAAAGGAGAGAATTTTAGAATCTTTTCTGTTGGGAATTCAGACTCGTGACTGTTTTCAGATATTCTACATTCTTGTGGTCAGTGAATATTGCAAATGGATGTGCTAGTTCTTCTAACCAGTTATGCCATTCTTCTAGTGCAAGTCTGACTGCAAGTAATTCTTAATTCCCAAAGTCATCATTTAGTTCTGCCACGGTAGGTTTTCCAGAAAAGAATATCACTTGGTCTGGCTTGGGTCTTTCATTGAACTTTTGTGACAGGACTGCACCAGCTCCAGATTCAGACATCCAATTCAACCACAAATTGTTTGGTTGGATCCAGATGGTTTATAATGGGTAACTAATAAATTGAGGTTCTTGAAGGCTGCATTGGTTCCAAGGCAGTTTCTTTGATCGCTTCTTCAAATGTGAGGTGAGGGGACAAGCAATGAGTGCTGAAGGCTGTCTTCCACTCATTGGCTCTTCTGATGCAAATGAAATTATATGCACTGCAGAGGTTCAACCTGGTGAATATCTTGGCTTCACTTGAGTTGTTTCAGAGCTAAGGGTACCAGAGAGCAAAAGCAAAATTTGACAGTGATTTAGTCTCAATGGTCAATGCAAGGGCATAGTCCTCACCATTTCTTTTTTATAGGTGAAGTGGAAGGACAGCTTCCAGCTTCCATTACCCTCATGGTAATGGTTCTTGTATAGTAAATCACTAACATGGCTTAGTGTTCAGTGACAGGGGGCAGGGAACATATGGGATTAAATAGGTGTATGGTCTCAGAAGCAGGTCAGAGCATTCTCTGTGTTGGGGTAACCACTGTCTTCAATTGTCAATTCAATTCAACTGTGATCAATTTCCCATATATAGAAAGCAATAAAATTATCATAGGAAGACAAAGCAGAATTAGCTTAATTCCAGCTTTATGCAGCCCTTTACTGTATGTAGTGCTTTACTGGGAATTAACATTATGATCTTGGCTATTTTATATTGTTCATTGTGCATTGGAATAAAAAAAACCTTGACATAACACTTTAGCACCTGCATATTTCTCAGTATATATGATAATGTCCATAGCTGCTGGGGCTGTCAAACAAATAGTGAGGTCTGAAGCAATGGTCAGGGCATTAATTTTCCTGTTAGGAAGGCATAGTACAGTTGTTCAGTATTACAGATAAGGCAAAATAACAAACTCCAAAGGAGAGCAAAGATATATATAAAAAAAAGAATAATAATGAAACACAGAATAAAGGCTTGGTAAAGTCATTGAGAAGGAATCTGAGTGTTGACAAAGCTTGTGGTGTGGTGTGGGTTCTTAAAAAGGTGACTTGAAATTGGAAACAATTGTGTCTGCTCACTGAAATCTTGCCAGTGGAGTGTTGTGGACATTCTTATTTGAGGAGTCATGTTTGTAGGCCACAGTAAGTCCTGCCCTGGGAACTGTAATTCTGAGCTGTGTATATATTATCCATATATACAGAGTCATCCAAAAGATGTACACACACTTCAGGAAAAGAAAAAATTGTGAAAACATACAGTATATGATAAAAAATCTACCTTGAAAAATTCATTAGCTCATCTCAAAATTCAACAGATGATGCTATATATTTTTTTATTAAAATTTAGTCACGGGCACACTTAGTATATTCATATACTGTATATGATAAAGAATTATGATAAAAATATGATAATATTATTTCAATTATATTAATATAATATAAATCATAAAAATTTTAAAATACAAATACAAAAGTGTGTATGCATTTGCATATGGCTGACTCTGTATAGCATAGATGTATGTACAGTATAACATAGATGTTCTTCTTCTCTATGGCAAGGAAAAATTATTAAAGACGATACAATAATAACATGTAAAGGTGATCGCTTAGGAATTTTATACTTTGACATAAATTATTCATCAGGGTTTAAAAAAAAATTGTGTCAATTACCAAGACCAGATCAATTATTCTGGCCTCTAGATACTGTAATTTCCTTATATAAAGAACAAGTTAGAGTCCAAGCCTTGGTGTCAGCACACAGACACCTTTATCACAATACATTTAGCCATTTTTTAATTTCTGCTGTGTTCCGCTGTGTTGGAGCTGCAGTTTTGAGTACAGTAACTAGAAATTACATGATTGTTTAATTAGGTCCATTGATATATTTTTAATGATTTGAAAGTATTATTCTTTAATGCCAAGACTGTTCCACCATTTAATTTTAATAGCAGGACAGAGATTAACTAAGATTGTAATGAATGTACACTGCCAATCAAAGGTTTGTGAACACATGGAGTATTTCTATGTACTCATTAAAACATTGGCCTACACAATTTCCAAATTAGTTTATTCCATTTGTTTCACAGTGAGTAACATGTTTCTCACAACTGCTTGCTTGACTATGTGGTTTATAGATACTGTTTTGCGTGCATCCCTGAATAGCTTTGTCTAATGTGATAAACTATAAGAGCATGAGAACTGATTACTTTCTTCAGAGTGAGATAGTGCAGAGCCTCTATTATGTCACAGTGCTTGTAATGGTTTGGGATTTCGATGTTACCCAAACCTCATTCTTTTTGCAGCTGGATTTACAATGCACCTGCACAAGGAATATAAGCCATAATAATACTCTCTTCATCAACGGACACTTGAATAAAGAGAATTTGATGAGCCTCTAGATACACTGATTAAGACTCCCATTCCAGTCTTCCAAACTCCCTTACCAGGGGTGTGGCCTAAAACTGAAGATATTAGATGAGGAAAACACTGGAAGAAAATGTCATTAATGTCAGCAATGTCAGCTATGAAAAATACAGCCAGTAACCCACCTTTCACAATATTTTAACACTGATAAAATCACTATATGTCTGTAGTCAAAATTCTCACATTTTTACAACATTGAGGGGTTATTCTCCCACCTTCTCAGAAGTGATAAATCATATGTATTTTCTTATAGTCCACCAGGCCAAAAATCTGTCTCAGCTCGTGTTATTTCTGGCTGATTTTAATTTCAACTCAACTTTTCTCAATGCTTTAACAATAAGCGAAAAGCTGATATGCAGCGTTATTATTAGACAGAATAAATAAATCATTATGCTTCTGAGAGAAGGGTTTCGAATTCAAAGCTGTACTATAATAATATGTTGTCATGTCCAGCAGCAGTTCTCCTCATCAGATCTATTCTTTCAGACTGTGTTAAATCTAACATCATGGCTGCTTTTGGACATCTTGACCCTAATACTAATTTTTAATATTATTTTTAAAAGAAGTTTAAATCGTTTTTCCAAAATACTGTTGCATACTCCCATAACATGTAGAGGAGGATGAGCTATACAGTAGTAGCAGAAGACGTCAGGTTTCATGCCTGTCATTCAAAAATAGGAATGTGAGGCTACAGTTAAAGGGAGTTAAAGATATCTTTCTACTAAAGATAGATATTTATGCTGCTTGTTTTTTTTTATCTTAAAATTTATATAGAGTATGTAATGTATATGCTACAGTATATACACTGATAATAATATCCAGCCTGATCTACTTAAAAAAATTAAGGTAACTTTTTACATCAGATTATTATGTAGTTCAAGCAAGACTATTCTTTGTATTTACTACTTACATTTCTTTATGTAAAAAAAATAGTTTTTGCTAGTAAAGTCTACTTAATTTCGCAAGTAAACCCTACTTAATTCAATAATTTCCCTAGTCATTGTTTTGTGTCCATCCTCTACTTAACTTTAAGAGTTTCAAATATGTATTTTTAATTGAAATTTAACTCCTTCTTTTTTTTTTTAAGTTTCCATATTACTTGGAGTGGGGCCTACTTTGTTTTATTAAATGTCCTAGTCTCATTTTAAAGTTACATATACTCACATTATCTAGTTAGCAACTATAGGCGTTTCTTGTATATTATAGTTAAAATACCAGTTTTGTAATTTTGTACTTTGAAATGCAACTTCACCCAGCACAAAACGTGAAGTAAGAACACTTTTTATTATGTGCATACACTCCTGCACATCCACAGTTCCTTCAAAGTGCATTTGGTCCTGAATTCACAACATCCACAGGGTCGTCTTCTGCTGGTTAAAATTTTTCCCGCACGAGGTGAACAGAATGCTCCAAAGAGTTGTTTCCTACCGCAATGAGGCTTGGGTTCACTTTTAATTTGATACGGGGTTTCCCACGCTTTTTCTATGGGGAGGAAGTTTTATTTAAACAGGGTAAAATGAACATGATTATTGCTTGTTGTGTGTGTGCACTTAAAAAGATTGTCAGCGATTACGTAAAAGAAATGTGTTAAGGAAAATATGCACATTGTCTTGTATTCTGAACAAATGCAGATTAATTTCTAACTTAGATATATTTATGTAAACGTTCAAACTTGATTATTTATTGTTAAGTACACAGATTTAATAATGCTACATTTACAACATCTCAGATTGAGTTTTTTCAGTGTATAATCCCTAATAACATATATGCCTTAATTGCATGAATGAATAAACAAACAAACAAACAAACAAATAAATAGTTGAGCTTGGATTGTACCCTGCTTCAGAATGCAACCATTTTATTTGATAAAATCTTAGACATTTACATTGTACAACAGTATTTTATTCATTGTTTGCATTGTTTGTTTGTATTTTTTTTCCCCTTTCCATTGTATTTTGTTCATCTGATCCTCATTTTTTTCTTAATCAATTTAAGACTGGATCTACAGTAATCAACGCAGTAAAGTAGTTTTCTGAGAGGTGGGATCATGACCACTGAACTCAGCAAACTGGAGGTCTGTAGATTTGGGAAATTCAATTATTCCTGATGGGGAAAAAAGGGACCATGAGGTTGGACAGGATTGATATAAACGTAGCCGTGGAGGAGGAGCCAAAAAGCCATAACAACCCAGGCATGCATATCTCTTAGAATTTAGAGAGAAGAACCAGAGAGAGTGAGAGAGAATGAGAAGACTTTGGCAGTGGCAGAGGAAACAAGCAGGCAGAGCAAACGTAGAGAGATACGGTGTTTAAGAGAGGAGAAAGTGTTACATGATACTCTGGACAAATAGTTCAGTTTTAACAGCAGCAGCAGCAGTTGTGGTGTTTTCATCTATTGCATAATGCTCTCTCTGTTAGTGCTCAGGGTTACTTTTACTAATCTGCCTGCATTTCTTTGTGTCTGAGTTCATTATTCATGGTTCAGTCCCTTCTCACCATTATGCCATCGTGGTTGTACTTACTTTTTGGCACTCTTGGGGCTTATATAGCTGTCAGTTTGAGTGCTGGGAATACACGCTACCGCTACTTTCATAGGAACTGCTACACCTGCTTCAGTGGACAGCACACAGGATATGTGGGTTCAGGTGAGTGTGATCTGTAGTATTATTCATGAATTCAGGGAATTAATTGTTGGAATGTGCAGCAGATTACATTATTATGAGAATTATATTGTTAATAGCTGCTATGTGGAGTGAACATGAATACTGTATGTGAACTTATTCAGTCTGCCTGTATGACATGTCTTGACTCTGGCAGTGGAAACACTTTTCTCTCATCACTTAATAAACTATGGAGGGCTAGGAAAGTCGTGTTTGGAAACAGATAAGTGATGTTTTAGGATGTGTCACATTTCTATTTAAAAAAATAATAATCAGATATCATATTTAGACACTAGTGACTGAAATTGAAAACCATAGGATCTAATTCAGACTCCATATAGTCACTATAGACCTTTGGCACTATCTGCACTACTGTATGCTCTACATACATTTTATATTTTGGTAACATATAGTGGCCTTATAGTTACTTGCTACAGCTTACATTTTAAAATATTTTTATCTTTTTTAAGTAATATACTTTTAATAACTGATAAATAAAAAATTTTGCACAATTTCTAGTCAGAACATTATGCATATTTGGGATCTATAGGTCTTTTGATTAAACTACTGTATATAACCAATATAACAACTTTAATCATGGTCATAATTATTATACTGTAGCTACTTAAAATTGCATTACACGAAAATTAATGGGACAATAAAACTATAGCACCAAGCTGTCTTTTGTTTAATTCATGATTTTACAAACAGATTTACTGTAGATCAATATCGAAATATCATTTTGTCATTAGAAAATATGTGCTAGAAGAATTTCTGTTTTGGTTTTTGAGATTAAAAATGTGAATGTCCTAAGAACTTCCAGACTCCTTGAAATACCCAAGATGGAAGTCTACATCAGAGTAAATAAATACAGGAACAGGGGTTATCTGGAACCACGTTGCAAAAATGTATACATTCTGCTAAAAAATCCTCTGATCCATAACAGTAACAAAACGGGCACTTAATCAATTAGTCGACATGATTTGAATTAGATTTGTATAACATCAAAGAATCATGAAGGATGTGACAAATGTCATAAGCATTTTTAAAGTGCTTAAAAGTAATTGTGAAATGATGAATGAACCCTGACACATGAAGAAAGACATAGTTTGCCCGAGTGCTTAGATGTCCCAGGCCAACTCTTAGATGCTCTGATTCAAAGATAGTTAAACAACCATGTGTATGCAGTGCGCACTATTGCTGTGAATCACTTTAATTCTTTTTGATTTCTTGGTGAAAGAATAAATGATTTATTAAACAGAATCATTTTATCTGTGGTTTTATGACTTTTTGATTGCATTGGAAGTATTTTAGTTGTGAGAAATTGCACCTTTCAGCGGGTGCTGAATCACCACTGTTCCATCATGTTACCACTGATCACATTAGCTAAGTGTCAGTTTAATGCAGATGCTTTGGCTGTGAAGGTGTTTGGCCTTCGGGGATAACTGTCACTGAGATAGAAGCTGAAGGAAATGTGTATCTAATTTAAAGAAGACTGCATGCCATGGTCAGTTTGCAGCATTTGCAGTTTCCGTTCATCTCTCAGCAGCTGGAACGGCATCTTCTGCCTTTGATTTGTTATGTTTTACTTAACAAATGTGGTAGACAGCCTGTGATTCTGGCAATCTGTAACATCTCTTTTTTTTCTATTCCATATTTCACTACAAAACCTTTTTATTTATTATTATTATTATTAGTATTACACCTGCCTGTTTCAGCCTTTACCATGAAATCAGTCAGTCCACTAAAGCTCAAGTCAATTCAATTTACTGTATATTTGTATTTACACTATAGGTCACTTTAAACAATAGACATTGTCACAAAACACATAAGTCCCTTAGTTCCATGAGGAGGTCAGGCTCTTTCAGTGCTAATTTTATTTGTTTGTTAAATTTGCTATTTAGCAAGCTTTGTATAAATGAGGGGTAATTTAAAGAGTAGTTTTAGGTTAAATAATGCAATGAGTTCTAATACTGGGTGAATGCATCTTTTAGTATTGCTCACTCACTCACTTATTGTCTATCGCTTTATCCTGGATTCAGGGTCGCGGGGGGCCTAGAGTCTATCCCACAAGGCGGGGTACACCATGGGCAGGGTGCCAATCCATCACAGGGCACACACACATACAGTACATTCATACACCACGAGCAATTTGGGAACGTCAATTAGCCTAACCTGCAGGTCTTTGGACTGTGGGAGGAAACCAGAGTCACCGGAGGAAACCCACCAAGCACGGGGAGAACACACAGAGACGGGAATCGAGCCTGGCCAGCAATCGAACCGAACCCTGGAGGTGCAAGGCGACAGTGCTAACCACTACACCACGGACTGTCAGTGTTATAATTTAGCAGGATGTCAAAGTGTTCCCCTACATTAGACCATGTTGCTGACTATTTTATTGTTAAATCCCTAACAGCGTTTCCTGATTGAGATAAAGTGTAATTGATCTTTTTTAGATGAAGGAATGTGAGCTTGATTTAAGTTAAGCTAAATTAAATATCTATCTACCTGCACCTTATGTAGGTAAGATTTGTATTGGTAATATAAATATTATTTTATGATGATTCTTTTATGATCAATAGTTTGCAATCTTTAAAAGGTTGTCATGGGAGGCAGCAACAAGCACATGCATTTGTATCTCCTGATTTAACCCCAGTTAATTTCCCATCCATGGATATGTTCCTACTTTGTGTCATGTGAATTGCAAACCAAGTATACACCAATGAAAGCGTCCAGACCACATATAGCCTGTAACCTACTCTCACAGTCAATTCATTTATTTCTGGTCACAGGAGAAACACCAGCTTTCATTTAGTTTTTTCTCATGTTTGTGAACTGACTTCGACATGCACCACGCTGCTGTTGTGGACATTTTCAGCCTCATGTTGGCTTCTGGCTCTGGGCCATGGTAATTAAGATTCCTCTTGAATCTCCCAGACAGGTGGTCTCCATTACTCTTTACCAACTACAGTCTTCTCAGGGCTGGTGTGTGAATCACATTGTGCAGTCTGTATAAACTCCAGATCCTTTAGCTTATACACAGCACACTGCAAATATCAGTTTGAATATTTTTTTTATTATTATTATATTTTAGTAACTGTTGTGAGCTGTAATTTATAGCAGCACACATTTGCTATTGTCGTAAGAAAACTAATATATTATTAACACTTAAATCTTAGATATTTTTTGAAGAAGAGCTAAAGACTTTGTCATGCCATTTTAACAGAATGACTTTATTTTTTCGGCCTAGTTGGAGAGAATAAGCCATTTTGTCTGCATGAGAAGAAATGCTTATGGTTTGGCATGATTCTTCAGCACATACCTTGTATAATTACTTACCGGAGGCAGTTCTTTGAATGAAAACTCAAATTTGTCTCATCTTGCCTAAACATTTCTTAATTAAATATCACTGACATTAATAAGGACATTATTGTAAAAAAAAAAAAAAAAGTAGGGGCAGTATGATGCATGGCCACCTTATAGCTTCTAAGTTTGATCCAGAGTTATGATTACTGTGAGGAAATGTACATATTCTACCCATGTCTGTCTGGGGTTTCTCCGGTTTGCCTACAGTAGATGCTGGTAGGTGAATTGGTCTATTTACGTACATTACACTAAGCTGTGAATGAGTGAACTTGCTTTCCATTCAGGATGAAAGCTTTCCTTGTGTCAGCTGTTCTCATTACAATCTCTGGACTCACTGTGAGTTTGACTAAGAAAAGGTTATTGGTGAAGATGAATGAATATAATAATTAGAAAATAGGAAAACTAGAATGATTCATTTATTTTAGATTCCATTTTACCTGATGTCTTGTCTTCCTATTGGCCTAGCATGCAATAGAATTTATATTAACCCACATCATTGTGGAGACTCAGTACATTAGTGACTAGGCTTAAACACAACAGTAATCTCTTTTTAGATTACTATAAATAGATATATCATATATAATTAGATTATCTATAAATAGACCATTACAAGCTCTTTATATTGCTCTGCAGACCTATCAGAATGTTGCATGACAGTTTAATAATATGCCTAGGGATTGCATCTGTTTAACCCTTTACAAACGATTAATTTTCTGACCCTTCATCACCAGGTTTTGAACTACACATGTATTTGTACAATTGATGTGATTTAATTAAAGCTTGGTGCTGGTTAAAGCTGGTGTACAGGAAAGGCGTTATTGCCATTGCGGTTAAAGCGAGGTTAAGCATACTGTAGGCTTGTTACTTCTCACAGTACCAATCATGGTGAGGTTTCTCTTCAGGAATTGATAACCAAGTTCTTATAAGCCATGCAGTTATCAGATTATCATTATGACTTCACCAAATCAGCCAAATTGCAAGGACTCGTATACTATTTATATTTCCCATGTGTGCACCTGCAAACACTAACCACTGTGAACTGTGTTGGCTGAGTATGAATATTTTAGGAATTGATGGGTTACTTGTTAATTGTAACTTTTTTTTGGGAGTTGCTTAAAGTAGCCTGCATATGTGGGAATGCAGTTATGTTCTGTCTTGAAACAGTGTGAAGGTTCCCCTTAGTTTCCCAGTGGAAAAAACACTCAGACATGTAAATCTGTACAGTACATTTACTCCCCCACAAGTCCACCTTCTGGTCACTATAATTTTTTATAATTTAACACAGAATCCCATCAACGTACAACAACTGGCACACACGAAAAAAAAGGAAAAAAAAAAAAAAAACGAGCCCTGGAACATGAGGAGGAAACGGAGAGAATGAGATATTGAACATGGTAGAAGAAAGATTACCTGAATAACATGTTTATCTCATTATGCTGAACAGAATTCTTAGCCTTCTAGTCTTCCCCAGGGTATAACGCATGTCATTTCATATTTATATAAAAAAGAAAACAGACCTGTTTTAAGTGGTTTAATAAATTATTTGATTGTCAATTTTAAATTATAATAATTGCCAGCACATATTTTTAAAATTGTCCTTCCTTCCTTCCTTCCTTCCTTCACACCATTTAGCCTCTAATTGACACGTATTTATAAGCTGTGCTGCAGAGCTCAGTCCAGACCTCCACTAGGAGAAAAATGCAAAATCAGTGCCAAGCACAGACACTGATAATTATCGGAAACTGTTCTCATGGAAAAAAAAAAATCATAGTAGCCTTCCAAGGATTACTTTAGAGTCAGCTAATGGAGAGTACTGTATGCATTAAAATTTATTATAAGTTTTTGGTGGTTGCAATTACAGCACAGTATCATTTAAAATGTAAAGTGTGACTTTATACATTGGGAAACTGTACATTCCTTTCATTGGATAGCAAATACAAAGTTGAATATTTAATAGGTCGTGTACTACAAATAGCCTTTTATTACTGTACATTTTCTTTATATGTATATGTGTAATATCCTAGTGTACTCACTCATCATCTATGCCGCTTTATCCTGTATTCATGGTCATGGGGGTTGAAGTCTATCCCAGGAGACTTAGGGCACGATGCAGGGAACACTCTGAACAGGTGCCAGTCCATCATAGAGCACACACATACAGTACACATACTCATATGCTCATTCACTGTGGGCAATTTGGAAATGCCAATTAGCCTAAGCTGTATGTTTTTAGACTGTGGGATGAAACCGGAGTACCCGGAGAAAACCCACCAAGCACAGGGAGAAGCTCTTTGTACACAGACCTGAGGCAGGAATCAAACCCAGAACCTGGAAGTACAAGGCGACAGTACTAACCACTAAGCCACCGTGCTGCCCATAGTGTTGTAAGCTGTGCAATTATGCTTAAAATTGTAAGCACTGTAAGTAAACATTTCTAAGAGCCTTTTACACTTTTACACAAATTTCCCTCAAGAGTTCTTTGTATAGTGATGGGTTCTCAGCATTGTTTCATGGTTCTACATACTTCTGGCAAATTACTTTTAACCTCTGGAGGGACAAATCAAATAATCACCAGGATTTAAAGAATGTTACAGTGTGTGTATTTAATGATCTTTCTTCTGTAAGTATGTTAACTTTGATATCGTGCACAAACACACAGTCTGACAAATGTACGTAGCCCCAAGGACTTCTTCTGACATTCATCCAGCTCTATATTTTCTATTAGTGTGATCCATCACTGCTACTTGAGATGAGACCACCAAGCCTCGCTGTATAAAATCCAGAAGGAACACAACCCATCCTCCTTTTTCATAAAAAGAAAAACTACAGCTGTATCTTCAGAGAGAACATGATGTATTTATAACAAGTGCCCTTTACTTTATTCCGTCTCTTCTGTGGTTTCTGTACTTGTGCCTGAAAGCAGCTCAAGGTAATCCAGGCAGGATTTTCCATAGCAGACAGCCCATGGAGACTTTAGTTACATGTAGGATATTTTGATCATTGTCGTATTTTGTAACAGTGCTGTTGTCACAAAACATTGATCCTGAGTGACAGAATTCTGATGGTGGTATAGATTTGGCGGTAAACTGGAGAAGCCAGGACATACTGTGGTGTAGGCATTACATAGAGATCTATTGAGAGAAGGAGAATTACAGCATGAGTCCATTATAGGTTTTGCTTTAGTGATTCTCTAATTAGACCTCTTAAAGTATGCCACATGGCCTGGTTACTAGTTTATAGTGTTATTTTTCAGTGGTACATTAAAGAATCTGCTAACCTGTTTGCTTACAGTTTAGTATTTCAGCATGGGCTTAAAGCAGTATTAGTTTTGGAGCCTGTTAGAGACTTCAGCTACTAAGGGGCTGTTCTCTTAAGGAATGGTTTTACCATGTGTAACATGTGTTCCCCATTGGAAATTTTTTAATTTTTTTTATTTGAGCCATACAAATTATCTGCCAGAACTCTAGGGTTGGAGTCATTATCTTGTTTTTGTAGTATTTTAAATAGAAAATATACAGTATTTATAACACGTTTTTGCTAATCAAAACCTATTTAGATATATGATCTAGTCTTTGATTGCTTTCCTAACTGTTCATCTACAGATGTCAATGAGTGCCAGGTCCATAATGGAGGCTGCCAGCACAGATGTGTGAACACCAGAGGCTCCTACTACTGCGAATGCAACCCAGGCTTCCGTATGCACGTCGATGGACGAACTTGTATCGGTGAGTGATGCATATAGTAGGTTTAACAAGAGACCAGGGCCAGGTTTGGAAGATGACCGGATCCAATCTGACAGACTGCTGACTGGCATTGAACTTCTGGACTCTGCCACCACAATCCAAAAGCTGATTGCTTTCAAAGCTGATGCAGGATTCCACCTTTTTGTACGAAACGAAATGAAAGCAGAAGAAAAGAAAGAAGGGGTGAAGAAGAGTAGCAGGAGTGAGCTGTGACAGAAAAGTATCGGCAAGAATGAAAGGGAAAGTTTATGGTTTGAAAGGGAAAGTTTTTGGAAAGGTGGTGGTAGAGAGAACAGCAGTGTTGTACAGTTTGGAGACATCGCCGCTGACAAAAAGACAGGAAGCAGAACTGGAGGTGACAGAGCTGAAGGTGTTGCAATGTGCTTTGGGAATGACAAGAATGACCAGGATTAGGATGAGTGTATTAGAGGCACAATGCAGGTAGGTAGAATGGTTTGGGAACAGTTAGAGAGCACAGATTAAGATGGTTTGGATGTTCGAGATGGAGCTGCCAGGCAACAGGAAAAGAGCAAGGCCCAAGAGGAGGTTTATGGATGTGGTGAGGGAGGACATGCGGGAGGTTGGAATGACAAGGGAAGATGTGGAAGACAGAGTTCCCACATGGGAGCAGCCAAAAGAAGAAAAAGAAGAAGAACATTATTATTCCTTCCTTAGCCAAGTTCTGCTCTGCCTTTGATGGAGAAGGTGTCACACTAACAATTCATTCTGAGTTAACACATTGTCCCACATAATGGCTACAATTGATCATCTTTCTCATTATATTTAGATGACCACAATTTTGGCACGATTTAGACAGTGCCACACAGGGAGTTATGACTCTACTTCAGATGTTCCCAAACATGGCTTAAAGGCCTATTCTTCAGAACACATATTGATTTCTTACTCATGTGCATTTAATTAAAAACACATACAAAAAAATCTTCCCTTCTTTGACATGGTTTACTTATGGAGCATTTAATGACTTTCTGATGTCATTCTTAAGATGAGGATGTGGTTCACAGCTTTGATCATGACTTTCACTCATGACTCACCAAATTGTTTACACTATTACTGTAAAGCAGTTGCCATTTGTTTAAGAGAAATTGGTGAGCACCAATTTAGAATAGTTGAGAGGTTGCCATGCTCCATCTAATTCCACTGGCTTCCATTTGGCATTCAGGATTTTTGTGTCCTGGAAGCAAGCCTTAATTTAAACACTTCAAAATGATAGTCATTCATCCATCTCCTGCTCTGCTGTGGGTTTGAAGCAGTAGCAGCAGCTCTACTGTAGATGCTCCAGACTCCTCCCCTGGGATGCAGTCCTATGCTGTTTCAGTAAATGTGAGCAGGCCAGGGCTGCGAGCCCAGGGTCATTCCGAAAGCCAGTGGTGCTTAGTGAGTGAGGGAACCAGATGGGTTCAGTTAAACCACAGAATGATATGCTAATTAATCGCAGACTGTTGGATCATTTGGTGTGCATAATCTTCCCCAAAAAGATGGCAGTCAGCCTGATGTATGGTATCAGATATCCATAAAGCTTTTAAAGCTTAAACAGGTAGGTGCTTAATAACTCTGCTGCAAGCCAAATATTTCCTTCTTCAGACTGAGGTACTAATTTTTACCTTGGAAACTTTTCTCTTATCCAGGCTTCTGTTTCCAATTTGAAAAACCACAAGGTATATCTCCATTCAGCTTCAAAAAACTGCAATTATTATTTTCTTTCTTATTTGGATAACAGTTGGATGCATGATGACAGATAGAAAAGCTCACACATACCTTGTGTGCATAACAAATGTGAACAGTCTGTTGTATTGCATTAAAGATGACATTTTCTGCATTTTCAGCTTTTTCAATTACTTTCAAATGCATACTACATATTTGTGTGTGTGTGTGTGTTTTTTTTACGAGCCTTTTAGCTGTTAACCTTTCTTTGACCCTGTGTAATAGCCTCTGGTCAAATGATTCTAAGGACGACTTACAGGCAACTATGATTAAAAGAACCCTTAAAGGAAAAACTCAAGCTAAAGAGCATTATTGACGAAAAGCTAATGACAGTGTGCAAGGACTTCTTTTTTTTTTTTTACGGAAAAATGTTAAACGATGAATAGATTGATGGCAGGGTAAAAGACAGGTGTCACTGGAACATGTCATATAATTGAGCTGTCGATTACAGGGGTTGGGTGACACAGGGGTGGACAAAAAAAGCACATTGGTAATGTTCACACTGTATAAACATAGTGCTCTTTCTCTCACGTTGGCTCCTGCTTCTCTTTAATGGGTTTTTAACTGTGCAGTGTAGGTCATTTTACTGCATTGTTTCAATCCATTATTAAAGGGCTCTTAAGCAAAAACAAAGGACTTTACCATTGTTTGTCACTGCACTCTCAACCTAAACTGCACTGGACTGCACCAATCTTTGATACTGAGGTTAAATCTTTATTTTTAATGTGCATCTTTAACCCAGAAAAATAATAAAGGACTTCATACTAAATTTTACTTGTTGTGTAGCAATTTCATTGCATAAATTATTTTTTATCTTGTTATCCATTACATGAAACCATAGAATTTCACTTTTTTCTTATTTTTCACCACCTCGATATATGCAACTTTTAAAGTTAAGAATACATAATAAAGTTACAAAAGGTACACTGTGACATTAATACCCCAGCAAGAAAAAAGAGACAATTAAGCTTTTAGGTAACTACCTTCTTTTTCCTGTGAATGTAAGTTATGGACAAACAGAAGCAATTTGGTGGTGCTGGGATTTGAACCTGGCACCTTCTGATCAGCAGTCCAACACCAGTAACTGTTGTAACTGTCCAGACAATGCTCTTAATAATAGAATTCAATCATTGAATGAAACCACCTTTTAAACACCTTGTATATATCAAGATTTTTAAAATGCACACTGTATCTTCAAAATATACAGTATACAGTCCTGTCAGTGGGTAATTTACATCATTTCATATCACTTACATTGCACTATAAGACAAATTCTTACGTTATAGCTCCTGTACAGTATGTAACTCGCTCTCTCTGTACTGTATTTTAGCCATGCTGTCCTGTGCTGTTAGTAATGGAGGTTGTGAACAGGAGTGTGTACAGCTCTCCCAAGCCCACTTTCAGTGCCGCTGCAGACATAACTACCAGCTTACTTCTGATGGCAAACGCTGCAAATGTAAGTGCCCATCACTTGGTTTCTTATACTGCTCTTTTTTGGCAACTGCCTACTGAATACCTGGAAGCGTAATTATCATCTTATAACATATGGATGAGGCAATTCACAGGAAAATACCACAGTGGCCAATTTAAAGAATGATTGTTGGAAAAGAGATACAATTTGTTTTCCTTTCCTAATAAGGAAAAAAACAATGTCAGGTGGCTTTTATTCCACCATATACTATGTTCTGCCAGCACCATGGTGCAACATGAAACAACACCCTAAAAGAACAGGCACAGAAAAAGACAAAGCAGAGCTGACCAGTACATATTTATAGTGTAAATATAGTGCAAAAAAATAAAATAAAAATGAAATAATAATAATTATTATAAATAATTAAATAATTCAATAAATAGACAAACAACATAAATGTAAATATAACATGGCTATTGTTTTTTTTATCAGCGGTTTAAGAAAGAAATGTGCAATAATTATTTAAAGTATTTGCTAGTGTGCAGGAAGAAAAAAACAAAACATCTCAGTGATTGCTACAGAGCTTTGTAATCTGAGATGGTGCAATTTTCAAACTAGGTAATGATACAGCTGCCGAGGATGCGCTCTATAGTTCCTCTATAGAATATGGTGAGCATACAGTAGGTAGTAGTTAGAGAATGGGCTTTTCTCAGCCTTCTTGGGAAAGAGAGACACTGGTGAGCTTTCTTTGATATTGAGTTGGTGTCCATGAACCAGGTGAGGTTCGCTACAAGGTAGCGAACAGTAAGTACCAAGGATTGTGGTACTCCTGATAATCTCCATGAAAAAGCCAGTGCTCTGTGCTCTCCTAGAAGTCAACAAGGAGACTTTAACAACATCTGTCATCCACAGGTAGAGACAGGTTGTTGGGTCTGCACCAGTACATTAGCCACTGCATCATTACTGTATGCAGACTCATGAAACCCTTCACAGTTGTGTATACAGTGAAGCTGATCACGCGATTAGAGCTGTGCATTGCTGCAGTTAGAGGAGTCCTAGTGCTCAGCGTAGTAGTGCTGGAGATGCTGCTCCCGATCCCGGACTAAGCATATCTTTTAAATATAAAAGTTATTAAACACAAGTTGAAAGTGCAAATTAAACATTTAAAATGAATTAAGTTGCAGCTATTGTGTGGAAAAATTGTAGAAATAAAAGGACTAGAAAGCTTTAATATATCCAGAGTAATAAAACATTCAGATGAAGTACTGTACTCAGATGTGGAGTTTCTGAGGTTTTTGCTAAGCTCAAAGCCTGAAATCCTGTCTGAATGCTTGCCTATTACTGCTGGCTCTTAAATATAATTACAACATAAATTGCTATTGCAGTGTTGTCTTTGATTTGTACTCCTGAACATTGAAATAAATCATCAATCAGTCAGGACTGACACACCATCTTAATAAAACGATTTATTGTTTTTCTAGCTGGTTAGGTAAAATGTACTGATGGCAATGACACAGAAATGAGCAAATAACAAAGCTAATACTCCAACTGAAGTAATTTATTGGGATGGAAAACAGATCTTAGCTGAGTGTCAAGTGCACGTGTTAAATTGCTTTGTGTTTTGGCTCTGAAATTGTTTCAGTTTTCTCCACAAGGCACTTACATTACAGCTTCATCTTCTTGGCAAACAAAGCATCTGCATCCATGTGCCTGCCAAAATGCACTTCCACTTTTAGAGTTCTTTGTTCTCCAGTAAACAGTACCATTTTGAATTAGTTGGAGACACGCAGTTGATAATGATTTTCTTACAAAGTGTCTAGAAATGATCTAGAAAAACAAACTAAGAAAGAAATGTAAAAAAAAAAAATAAAATAAAAAAACCTAGCTTCCGTGGTGGCCTAGTGGGTCTGGTTTTGATTCCCGTTCAGGGAAAATACAGTTAAAGCTGTGGGTTACTGATCAGAAGGTTGGGGGTTTGAGCCCTTAAGCAAGGCCCTTAACCCTGTCTGCTCCAGGGGTGCTGTAAGCTGACTGACCCTGTACTCTGACCCCAGCTGCCTAACAGAGATATGTGAAAAAAATATTTAAACATTATCATTATAGAAATAAAATGGATTGCTATGGAATGATATCCCGGACATTTTTCAAAAGGAATTGCAAATTGCATTTGCAATTGCGTTTTCCATAGATTGCACCCTGATGGATGATTTACAAATAGAATAGAGTAAAAATTCAGGATGCAAAACTTTCAGCTAATAGCAGGAAAATATTTGATGGTTAATGGATATTTACACTGCCAGGATGTACATTCAGCATTGTGTTTTAATATTTAAATTTGGTATACACACAATGTAGTGTATTTTGTATCTATGAAATGTTTATTTCTTAACAGTTCTATTAATTATATTCATTTGTTTATTCTTTTTAATTACCTCCCTTTATATTTTTATATTGAAATAATGTGACACAATTTATATCTAAAAAAGGTAATTCATACATTTCATAATAATAAGGATAATGTATTTATCTAATGTACAAGCATGAATCCTAACACTATCTGTAAAATTAAAACTAAACTGTTTAAAAATAAATAAATAAATAAATTAATTAATTAATAAAACTACACTGTTTTAATAGCAATTAAGCAATAATTGGTATATAATTTTTTAAAATTAAATTAAATATTAAAGTTTTTTTTTCAGCATGCCGGTATCATGCTCGGACTGCCTGTATCAGAACTGAAATAATAATGACCCAATCATGTGGAAATTGCCGTGAGCGAGGTCAGGACTGTACGGTGGATGTGGCAAAAAGTTCCAGCCGAGTTCCTGTAATGTGCAAGCGGTGTTTGTGAATGCTTGTGCTATGCTGATTTTCAAGTATCATGCATTCCACTCATTGAATATTCACTGGAATGTTCATGACTGCAGTGGGCACTGAGCCACCTCAGCCAGGATTATCATTCACGGATACATACACACGTGGACAAAATTGTTGGTACCCTTCGGTCAATGAAAGAAAAACTCATAATGGTCACAGAAATAACTTTAATCTGACAAAAGTAATAATTTAAAAAAATTCTATGAATGTTAACCAATGAAAGTCAGACATTGCTTTTCAACCATGCTTCAACAGAATTATGAAAAAAAAAATGAAATCATGGAACAGGCCTGGACAAAAATGATGGTACCCCTAACTTAATAGTTTGTTGCACAACCTTTTGAGGCAATCACTGCAATCAAACGATTCCTGTAACTGTCAATGAGACTTCTGCACCTCTCTGCAGGTATTTTGGCCCACTCCTCATGAGCAAGCTGCTCCAGTTGTTTCCGGTTTGAAGGGTGCCTTTTCCAGACAGCATGTTTCAGCTCCTTCCAAAGATGCTCAATAGGATTGAGGTCAGGGCTCATAGAAGGCCACTTTAGAATAGTCCAATGTTTTCCTCTTAGCCATTCTTGGGTGTTTTTAGCTGTGTGTTTTGGGTCATTGTCCTGTTGCAAGACCCATGACCTGCGACTGAGACCCAGCTTTCTGAAACTGGCCAGCACATTTCTCTCTAGAATCCCTTGATAGTCTTGAGATTTCATTGTACCCTGCACAGATTCAAGACACCCTGTGCCAGATGCAGCAAAGCAGCCCCAGAACATAACAGAGCCTCCTCCATGTTTCACAGTAGGGACAGTGTTCTTTTCTTCATATGCTTCAAGTATAATTAGCAAAATTTGCCTTGGCAAAAAGTTCCATTTTTGTCTCATCTGTCCATAGGACATTCTCCCAGAAGCTTTGTGGCTTGTCAACATGTAGTTTGGCATATTCCAGTCTGGCTTTTTTATGATTTGTTTTCAACAATGGTGTCCTCCTTGGTCGTCTCCCATGTAGTCCACTTTGGCTCAAACAACGACGGATGGTGCGATCCGACACTGATGTTCCTTCAACATGAAGTTCACCTTGGATCTCTTTAGAAGTCCTTCTGGGCTCTTTTGTTACCATTCGGATTATCCGTCTCTTTTTTTTTTTTTTTTTTGGATTTTTCCCCGATTTTCTTCCCCTAATTTAGTCGTGTCCAATTCCTCCCCATCACTAGGGGGCTCCCACATTAAGGCTACTACTACCACGTGTTTCCTCCGAACCACGTGACGCCAGCCGACCGCATCTTTTCGAACTGCTCGCTCGCGCACCGTTGGGGGCGGCGTAACACACTCGGCACTATGACACTCGGCACTATGTCATCCCTCCCCTCTGAGAGAGCTCGGCCAATCAGCTCTCTCTAGACCTCCGGCTGCGAGAGGTTACAGCACCACCCGGGATTCGAACTAGCGATCTCCGGATGATAGGGCGAGCGCTTTAACCACTGCGCCACTCGGAGGCCCCCGATTATCCGTCTCTTTGATTTCTCATCAATTTTCCTCCTGCGGCCACGTCCAGGGAGGTTGGCTACAGTCCCATGGATCTTAAATTTCTGAATAATATGTGCAACTGTAGTCACAGGAACATCTAGCTGCTTGGAAATGGTTTTATATCCTTTACCTTTAACATGCTTGTCTATAATTTTCTTTCGAATCTCCTGAGACAACTCTTTCCTTCGCTTCCTCTGGTCCATGTTGAGTGTGGTACATACCATGTCACCAAACAACACAGTGACTACCTGGAGCCCTATATATAGGCCCACTGACTGATTACAAGATTGTAGACACCTGTGATGCTAATTAGTGGTCACACCTTGAATTAACATGTCCCTTTGGTCACATTATTTTCAGTATTTTCTAGGGGTACCATCATTTTTGTCCAGGCCTGTTCCATGAGTTTATTTTTTTTTAATATAATTCCGTTGAAGCATGGTTGAAAAGCAATGTCTGACTTTCATTGGTTAACATTCATAGAATTTTTTTAAATTATTACTTTTGTCAGGTTAAAGTTATTTCTGTGACCATTGTGAGTTTTTCTTTCATTGACCGAAGGGTACCAACAATTTTGTCCACGTGTGTATCAGGCCTTCTTTAAAAGATTTGCCATTCAAATGTTTTACTGTGGTTTTACAGTAATAAATTAATCACTGTTATGTTTTTGCTTGAAGCCTTTTGTAAATATCAATCAGTTTTACACCTTCACTCACAAGAAATGTCTCCCGGTTTGACTTGAGCATCCTATGTAAATAATAGTATTTGTCACAGGTACCTTAAAGAATAGTGAAATAATTATTTTTCACATATCTCAGTTTGGAAACTTGAGTCAGAGCACAGGTTCAGACATAATACAGCACCCTTGGAGCAGATGAGGGCATTACAGGAGTTACTACATGTTTACTAAAAATTATTATTTCATTACCTAATATTTATTATGATTTTTCCTCAAACTCTATTACTCATAAGCAGGATGTACAGTACTGTAGGTGGTCAGTGGAGGTAAAATAGTGAACTTCAGTGTATCAGGCACTTTTATTGTGTTTCATTGTGTGCCTTGTCTTTTATAATAAACCCCAGCTTTTTCGTTTAGTAAATTCCAGATATTAGTCATCTGAAAATTCCTTGAGCAGATGAAAAAAAGCCTGCTCACATTGCAGAACTGCTTGTAATTATACTATTTATGCCACAAGAAACAGAAAATGCTCTCTGATTTAGCCCTGAAGTTTTACCAAGTTTTACCAAATAAGTTGTTTGAAAGGGAGCATGAGGAAAAGTTTCTCATCTAATAATAGAAAAGGTCTAAAATATTTACAGTGTAAATATCACAGTATTAGTGTATTTACATAGAGATTGTGTTATTATAGCAGGCAGTCTAACATTGTACTGTTTTTCTTACAGTGAAAAACCCATGTGCTGAGGAGAATGGAGGGTGTATGCACACATGTCGTAATGTAGGCCTTCGTGTGCAGTGTGGCTGCCACACAGGCTATAGCCTGGCCCAGGATCACAAGAGCTGTGAAGGTAAATGGCTCTGGCGTGAATAACTGAAAACTTTTTCCACCCTGTAGATCACTTCACTTATTCTGCTTTGGAAAGCTCTTTAATAAGGAACATCCTCTGCTTAATGGATCCTTTTTGGGAAATTTCATTCCCATGGCTTTTAAACATTTGGACATATGGAAATATAGCATTTCATTTGGAAAAGAAAAACAAGGTTGAACGAATGTGTGAGGGGTTCATCTTATCACCAGGGAGTGACAAAACTGGCTAGTAGCGGATAAAATCCTATGTCAGAATTACTTTTGGCTTAAGAGTATGTCGAGCCTGCCAGTCAGGTGTTAAAAGGGATACAGTGTTATCTGACTTCAGATTCTGTCGGTGCAATAAAACATTGGAGAAGATATTTCTGTTTATAGTGAAGGTTATTCATAGGGTATTGGGAAACCATAAAAAATATTTTAAATACTTCTATGCAGGATTTCAAACCACAGCAACTCTGTTCCAGCTCATTCCATCAAATCCCATAATTTATGCTGTCAAAGTCAGAGTTGTTGTATTTTATGTGTTTCAGACATCAATGAATGTGAAACTGGACAAGCTGTGTGTGCTCATGATTGCAGAAACAGTCCAGGTTCCTTTTCCTGTATGTGTAACCCTGGATATGAACTAGGCTCTGATGGCAGGAAGTGCTACCGTGAGTAACATAGAAGATACTCATAAGTGAAGATCATATTTGGTGATTTGATTTGTCTGCTCTCATGTTCTTTTTGTTCTTGTATACTGTCTATACAGGCATTGCTTTAGAGATAGTGAACAGCTGTGAATCTGGGAATGGAGGCTGCTCACATCAATGTCAGCATGGAACACTAGGACCTGTATGTAGCTGTAACCATGGTTACCAACTGGATGAAGACCTCAGGACTTGTTCAGGTGAACAGATATTTTAAATACAGATACAGTATGTCTTGCATATACAGTACAAGGGGCATTCAAATCAAACCGGGACTTTACATCAGGAATTTCCACTCAGTGAAATTTGCTCTGAGTAGTCTCATTACAGTGCTTTGCTTGAAGTCTTGCGTAAATAGCCATCAGTTTAACACCTTCATTCACCAGAAATTTCATCACCTACATTTTTGTGGATGTTACTTTCATACATACCTCCTACCAAACATTACTGCAGACCATGTAGGCTCTTTCATGAAAACAGTACTTGATAATTTTGTTAGCCTCTATCAGCAGAATAATGCACCTGCACTGCAAACTTTGTTCAGAAATGGTTTGAAGAACATGGCAAAACTTTTTAAAGTTGACTTGGCCTCTTAATCTGGGCTGTTTTAACTCCAGAAGGAGGACCTACGTTACAGGTTCATTATTTCACTAACTGTCAGTCACCAGCATGGGTGTACAGAGAGCAGAGCGCAAACATTCAAATCTAGTCACAGAACAGGACTTTTTAAACAATACATTGCCTACTTAATTGCTTCTCATTTTAAATTGCCACTGAACCATTTGTGTTGTTTTATTTATATCTGTAGTCTAGCTACGAAGCTAACTAGCTTCCAAAACAGGCCTGTATCCCAAATCTCTCTCTAATCCCCAATCAATGATTGTACATCGTACTGTAGTTGACTAACTTAACATTTAACTTTACTCGGGAATTAACCCTCAGAGAAGTTATCTGATATTTTGAAGAGGATTAAGTGGACCTATAAAAAGAAACTTACAGATTTACAGCAATGTCCACCTTCATGGTTTATTTCCCTCATTTTTTGTCTAAATGGTACCAGAAAGGATTTTACCAGAAACTATAATTTAACCTGTTATTTACACTGTCAGTCACCAGCTCCACCAGTGACATGGACATGGATAAAGATACAATAACATGTATACGTATACAGATACAAGGACATGTGTTGGCAGACCAAAATAACTGGTTAATAATTAAACTAATCATAATCCCGATGCTAATAAATTGTGTCTGCGAAACTGTTATATAAAAGCAATATTACACTCAAGGTTGTGCTGGTGTATTTAATATCAGCACTGATATCCATCACAACAGCACTCCCTCTTGTGTGATATAAAAAACAAACAAACAAACAAACAAACAAAAAATGGTGCCAAGTAGTTGGTATATTAAACACTGTTTTAGAACATTTCAGCTGGAATATGGCAGTCTATATTATTATATTCAACAGTTTATTACAGTATATTATTTTGATTAGTTTTTGTTTTTTTTGCATGTGACATTCTTTCCTGTCAGAAAGTAAAGCTGCGTTTTTCTCTTACTGGGAATATGCTTTATTAAAAATTCCTGGCTTGGAGGGTCAACCTGCATTAATGACACACAATCTTGCTTTATGTGTCCTGTTTGAGCAGCTTCACCAGGGCTGTTTGTGTTTTCCAGACTTGGATGAATGTCTAGAGGGGAACTCGTGCTGTGAACAGGAATGCACTAACTATCCTGGTGGCTATGAATGTTACTGCAGGGCAGGATACAGACTCAACTCAGATGGATGTGGATGTGATGGTAAACAACAGCTTTGTTCAGTGGAAAACCTCAAACATTTCTGTACAAAAAAAACATAAATTCTCATGCCTTGTTAGGTTGAACAGATGAATATTCAGTATGTCTGTCTGTCTTTCTGTCTGTATGTTTGTATTTGTGTATGCATGTATGTATATTTCAATTCATTTTGACAGATGTAGATGAGTGTCTGTCTGATAATGGAGAGTGTGAGCATACGTGTCAGAACATTGCCGGGTCTTACCAGTGCTTCTGTCGTCTGGGACACCGTCTGGCTGAAGACAGACACTCATGCATCCGTAGGTTCAGTGTCCGAAACATATTTAAACATATTTAAAAGATCTCCTGTGACATACAATTTGTTATAAATATATATATCGCCACACATGCTGTCTGAGACATATAAATGTTTCCATGTTTGTCCAGCTCTAGAGAGGGCAGTAGAAGCACTGTCTCACCCTATGGTGGTAGAGAGGCCATTTTCAGATTTTACTTTGCTGCAGGACTACCCTCAGCCTCTAAATCGCTATGATGATGATTACGATGAGTACACTTTTGGAGAACTACGGGCAGAGAGCATTATCATTGAGAAATTTGGTGAGTGGCTGAAGGTTTTAAAAATGTCTTTTGTTGTTTTCTTTATCCTTATTTTGGTAATTTATTTAACAACCCTATCCATCTTAAAGCATATTCAGTAGCCAGCGTAACCATGGCTTATTAAAAAAAAAATAAACAAAAAAACAAGATCTTTACTAAAGCTCAATGTTCTTTTATTACTTTTTATATTCTGAAATCTCCCAGTGTGTCTGAACAACACTTTTGGCCATGACTGCAGTTTGACGTGTGAAGACTGTTCTAATGGTGGTGTGTGTAATGTGGAGAGCAATGGCTGTGACTGCCCTGATGGCTGGACTGGAATCATCTGCAACCAGAGTAACTCTATAGTAAAAAAAGCAAAACAAAAACAAATTGTTTTTAGAACACAAACTGTCAGTGTATGAACTGTCTTATGTTTTTGGTCACTAGCCTGTCCTCAGGGAACTTTTGGCAAAAAGTGCTCCTTTACATGCAAGTGCAGGAACGGTGCCACGTGTGATCCCGTGCGGGGATCTTGTCAGTGCCCACCAGGGGTCAGTGGAGACATGTGCCAGAATGGTAAGTGTGCATCAGATGGCATTCAGAAGGGTGGATGCATCTCTGGTTAATGAAATATTATTTTAAACATTTAAATTGTTTTAAGAATTTAAAAGTTTATTCATTTTAAAATTATGGATTATAAGTCTTTAAATTATTGCCTTTATGTGTATCATGCTAATTCTTACTTTTCAGCCAACCCCTTTGCTGAGCAGTAGCTATTGGAAATTAAATTATGAAATGCCTGACTCTGTGGTCTGTGGCTTACAGGATGTCCTAAAGGTTTTTATGGGAAGCACTGCAACAAAAAGTGCAACTGTGCAAATAATGGACGATGCCATCAAACCTTTGGAGCCTGTCTCTGTGAGCCAGGACTGTATGGAAGATTCTGCCATCTAAGTACAGCACACACATTTGATCTTTAAAATTCCCTAAATAACTTTGCAAAGTTCTTTTATTTTTGCAAGAATAATGCTTCTTGTATTTGTCCTATTATTTTTTACGTTTATCTTTAGAATGTCCGACCTGGTCATATGGACCTGGCTGTTCATCTGAGTGCCAGTGTGTTCAACGAAACACTCTAGAATGCCACAGACGCTATGGAACCTGTGTGTGTAAACCTGGCTACCAAGGCAAGATATGTAATGAAGGTTAGTTGATTTGTTGATAATAATAATAATAATAAGAAGAAGAATAACCCTTTCAAATCCAAAATACAAAGTAAAAAAAAATTGCTATCTGTTTTTTCATCTTTGGTTGTCAGAGTGTGATAGCGGGCACTATGGCTCAGGATGCATGACAAAATGTCAGTGTCCAGCAGAATCTAACTGCCATCATATAACTGGAGAGTGTCAGCATCAGTGTCCGGCTGGATGGCATGGGAAGAACTGTGACCAAGGTGTGAAAGTTTAAGTTTAAATCTTTAACTTCGTAAATCCAAATTATATTTGTCTCACACACAGTCATACTGTATATAGTACGATGTGCTGTGAAAAAAAAGAGAAATCTTTTTTGCCCAAAGAGAATGACGTACAAACTGAATTTAAGTAATGCACACTAAGTAAGGCCAAAGTAAAAATAATATTTGCATTAAAGTGAAATTTACACTAAGGATAAATTTTTTACCAAGGAAATATATAAAATCTAAACACCATTGGTACTGTATGTCCTTGCTTTTGTCAGAGTTTCAAAGTTTTCATATTTCAGAGAAACTTTCATATTTTTCTTTGGCTGTATTACAATTAACAGGGATGAAAACTTCAACTATGTCTCTACACATAAATATTGATGTAACCTTTGAACATGGTCACTAACTTCAAATACAGCCCTATCTCTATTATCTTAGCTTTATTAGCTGACAATAGAGAAGAGACCAAATAAAAAATCAATCAAAAATGTGGACAAACCTTCACCTTTCCTGAATTACTGAAAGCATCCAAAATATGTAATAATCTACTTTTTGATAAAACAGTTTTTATTGAGAAGTATCTGCTACTCATGCTCTGTAAAGCCTTCATAACGACTCTAATTTGAGATGCTGTTAATTGGTGATTTCTGAGGCTGGTAACTCTAAATGAACTTCTCCTCTGCAGCAGAGGTACGTTTTGGATGGTTATGGGTTTTTGCAAATGCACTTGATACACACGTGGACAAAATTGTTGGTACCCTTCGGTCAATGAAAGAAAAACTCACAATGGTCACAGTGGTGCCTCAGTGGGCTAAGGCACTGAGTTACTGATCGGAAGATCGGCGGTTCGATTCCCAGCTCAGCCAGGTTGCCATTGTTGAGCCCTTGAGCAAGGCCCTTAACCCTAACGGCTCCAGGGCGCTGTACCATAGCTGACCCTGCGCTCTGACCCCAGTTACACTGGGATATGCGAAGAAGGAATTTCACTGTGCTGTAATGTATACGTGACAAAAATAAAGGCTTTACTTTACTTTTTTACTTTAAATAACTTTAATCTGACAAAAGTAATAATTAAAAAAAAATCTATGAATGTTAACCAATGAAAGTCAGACATTGCTTTTCAACCATGCTTCAACAGAATTATTTAAAAAAATAAACTCATGGAACAGGCCTGGACAAAAATGATGGTACCCCTAGAAAATACTGAAAATAATGTGACCAAAGGTACATGTTAATTCAAGGTGTGTCCACTAATTAGCATCACAGGTGTCTACAATCTTGTAATCAGTCAGTGGGCCTATATATAGGGCTCCAGGTGGTCACTGTGTGGTTTGGTGACATGGTATGTACCACACTCAACATGGACCAGAGGAAGTGAAGGAAAGAGTTGTCTCAGGAGATTCGAAAGAAAATTATAGACAAGCATGTTAAAGGTAAAGGCTATAAGACCATTTCCAAGCAGCTAGATGTTCCTGTGACTACAGTTGCACATATTATTCAGAAATTTAAAACCCATAGGACTGTAGCCAACCTCCCTGGACGTGGCCGAAGGAGGAAAATTTATGAGAAATCAAAGAGACGGATAATCCGAATGGTAACAAAAGAGCCCAGAAAGACTTCTAAAGAGATCCAAGGTGAACTTCATGCTGAAGGAACATCAGTGTCAGATCGCACCATCCGTCGTTGTTTGAGCCAAAGTGGACTACATGGGAGACGACCAAGGAGGACACCATTGTTGAAAACAAATCATAAAAAAGTAGTTTGGAATATGCCAAACTACATGTTGACAAGCCACAAAGCTTCTGGGAGAATGTCCTATGGACAGATGAGACAAAAATGGAACTTTTTGCCAAGGCACATCAGCTCTATGTTCACAGACGGAAAAATGAAGCATATGAAGAAAAGAACACTGTCCCTACTGTGAAACATGGAGGAGGCTCTGCTATGTTCTGGGGCTGCTTTGCTGCATCTGGCACAAGGTGTCTTGAATCTGTGCAGGGGGCAATGAAATCTCAAGACGATCAAGGGATTCTAGAGAGAAATGTGCTGGCCAGTGTCAGAAAGCTGGGTCTCAGTCACAGGTCATGGGTCTTGCAACAGGACAATGACCCAAAACACACAGCCAAAAACACCCAAGAATGGCTAAGAGGAAAACATTGGACTATTCTAAAGTGGCCTTCTATGAGCCCTGACCTCAATCCTATTGAGCATCTTTGGAAGGAGCTGAAACATGCTGTCTGGAAAAGGCACCCTTCAAACCGGAAACAACTGGAGCAGCTTGCTCATGAGGAGTGGACCAAAATACCTGCAGAGAGGTGCAGAAGTCTCATTGACAGTTACAGGAATCGTTTGATTGCAGTGATTGCCTCAAAAGGTTGTGCAACAAACTAACAAGTTAGGGGTACCATCATTTTTGTCCAGGCCTGCTCCATGAGTTCATTTTTTAAAATAATTCCGTTGAAGCATGGTTGAAAAGCAATGTCTGACTTTCATTGGTTAACATTTATAGAATTCTTATTTATTATTACTTTTGTCAGATTAAAGTTATTTCTGTGACCATTGTGAGTTTTTCTTTCATTTTCTTTCATTCAAGGGTACCAACAATTTTGTCCTCGTGTGTAATTCTGTCTTTGGAAGAACTACAGTATTCCAGAACAGCTGACCTTTGTGTCTTATAATAAGGACTAACTCTTGCTGTTGTATTGAACATTGAATTAGAAGTTGTGTCCAAACTTTTGCCTGGTATTGTACTAGAATTGTGTGTAGTTTCTAAACATACAGAAAATGCTGAATGAACCTACAGTATACTTTCTTGTCAATGAAGATCAGGAAATGTAAATGCCCTTCCACGGCAAGGTCCTACAGTATATGAGATTTATAGGCACAAAAACTAGCTCAGCTACTCTGCAATTTATTTTCCTTGGGCCAAATAACAGGAAACTGGAAATGGCAATATGCATAGAGGCTATTTTTATTCACTTTAGCTGTCTGCATAATTGAAAAATGGAAACTTCTCATGCTCTGGGCTTCAGTCTATAGAGAAAATCTCCAATCAACAACAATTTCAGCAATTTTCAGCAAATTTCAACAATTTTACAGTCAGCCAAGGTGGCCACAGAAATATCTTTGATCTGCAAGTTGTTAAACAATCAGCGTACCGCATCTGCCACCACTTAGGAAAAACAGGCAGTAAGAGGAGGCACAACAGGCTGTCTTCCCAGTTCACCCACAGTTCCCAGAAAGACATGCATCAGAATGTATTTGTTATTCTCAATATTTCAAAATCAAATATTTTTATCTTGCTTTTGATACTTTATCTGGCTTTTGAGTTTCTTTTGTTACTTGGACAATGGGTGGGCTGACTACTGACAAAGAAGGGAAAAGTGAATGGAAGTCTGACCCCAACCAGTGGCACATTTAGTCTTCCTCTCCTTACTGATTATCAACTGCAAATCTGCCTCACTCACTCCCTCATCGTCTATACACTTTATCCTGTATTCAGGGCCGTGGGGGGCATGAAGGCTATCCCAGGAGACTTAGGGCATGAGGCGGGGTACACCATGGACAGGGTGCAAATCCTTCGCAGGGCACACGCATACACACCCTCATTCACACACTACAGTACGGGCAATATGGGAATGCCAATCTGCAGGTCTTTGGACTGTGGGAGGAAACCAGAGTACCCGGGGAAACCTACCAAGCACTGGGAGAACATGCAAACTCCATGCACACAGACCCTGGAGGAGCAAGGCGACAGTGCTAATCACTACACCACCGTGCCACCATCAGGTCTGCCTATGTGTTTCTATACCAAACACACATGTCAAATACAGTGTATGTTTATATCTCTTTACCAGAATGTCCCAAAGGGAGGTTTGGTGCAGGCTGCTCTGAGCACTGTAACTGTAACGGAGCGGGGTGTGATTCTGTCACAGGGCGTTGTCACTGTCCAGCTGGCATGACAGGAGAACAATGTGGTCAAGGTAAAAAGCAATGATCTACCCTGGGGGAACAAGTGCAGAACAGTGTTGGTTCTGAAAAACAAATAGGGTCTGTCTTTGTAGTAGATTTTTTGTATTGAATCTTTAAAGGTTGATAAATTGACCTGCAAATTTACAGGAACAACAACCTACAGTACAGTAATCCCATTTTAGACTTTGACCTGTCGTCTAAGCGCTAGCCATAGTCGGAAGGAGGTTTACAGGATATAAGCATAGAAAGAGAATTTGTTTGGGCCGACGTGTCTGTTTTCAGTTATTATTCAACACGGGCCAAAGATCATGAAATGTATGTCTTCCCGAAGGCCTCTTTATTGCCTGAACCCTTTTGTAAGATGCCAGGCGAACACACAGCTCATCATTCTTAATGAGACAGTTTAAATATGTGTTACTGAGTAGCAGCTCCCTACTGAAATGTAGCTGCCACAGTACGTGCAGGATCAGACATTAAGACAATCAAAATCCTTGGTGGAGAGTAGTAAATGTGGGAGTGTAGTGGGATGTAGTTTGAAAGAATAATGGAGGTTTAGAAATGTTAGGTTTAAACTACAGCAGCTGTTTAGCTTGGCTGAGATATCTGGCAGGCTTATAGACCTTTGCTTATATAGTAGTATGCAGCATTAAAACCTGATGTGAGATCAGTGTACTAAAGTTTAACCAAAATACTAAGCAATGGAAAGCAATTTGTAAGCCATGAAAAAATAATTTAACAGAATTACTTCCACAGTGTGATAATCTCTCAAGGTTAAACTGAGAATTTGCTTCAGTTAATGAACTACCTTGTTTTGTATTCCAGAGTGCGAAAAGGGTCGCTGGGGCTTGGCTTGTGCTAAATCATGTCCTGATTGTGAGAATGGTGGGGAATGTGACAAACAGAATGGAACCTGCATGTGTCCACCTGGCTACACTGGAAACCTCTGTCAGGATAGTAAGCGTGGCCACAGCTGTAATTTTCTCTGACTCTGCTGGTCCATTCTTGCAGGACGCTTTAGCTTTATTACCTTTTTATGACACATCATCAGCTGTATGTTTGCACACCAATCATTTTTACTCCTTTTTTGTCACTACATCCCTTGCAGTCTGCCCATATGGCTGGTTTGGCCTTGGCTGCCAGTTTAAGTGCCCTTGTGAGAACAGCAACCACTGTGACCCTGTCTCAGGTTTATGTGTATGTAGTGACGGCTGGACTGGAGTCAACTGTGAAAAGGGTACACAAAAAGGGTTTTTTTTGACATCTTGACATCTATTCTAAGCAGATTGACGATGGGATATGGTCAGGATTATGAATAATCTTTTAATATTTTGTGGCAGCATGTGAACCCGGACACTGGGGAGCCAACTGTCTCAATGTGTGTAACTGTGCAAGCAGTTTAGTAAACTGTGACCCAGCAACAGGGCAGTGCCACTGTGAGGCAGGATACACTGGGACCTACTGTGAGCAAAGTATGTAGCAAAGTATGTTTGCTAAATATACTACAGTATGTAATATTATGAATATGTGTCATGTGTACAGTGATTTTCTGTATTTCTTTCTTTTTTTTCTGTAAAGAGTGTCCCATAGGTTATTTTGGGCCAGGCTGTCAGCACCAATGCCAATGTGAGAATGGTGCAGTATGTGAGAATGTGGGTGGAGCCTGCACCTGCCTGCCAGGCTGGATTGGGACATACTGTGAAAAATGTAAGAGAGGACAGATGTGTGGAAGTGTGAGAAACAGATATCATAAATGTCACAGCACTGTAATGAACAGAACCAAACAGATGCAAGTGTAAGTGTGTTTCTGCAGCCTGTCCTTCAGGATTCCATGGTCTGGATTGTCAACAGAAGTGTAAATGCATGAATGGTGGACAGTGTCATCATGTTACAGGAGTGTGTGTTTGTCCAGCTGGCTGGCTTGGCCCCCACTGCACCTCCAGTGAGTCTAATACGCATGATGCATCTACGCTGTATTTCTCTTCGTACAGGGCATATCAGAAAATTTTAATATAATAGATTTCAACAACATAAAAAGTAATTTAATAAAGCGAAATGATCTTTTTTGGTTGTAATTTTAATGGTTACAGCTTACAGCTCATAAAAAAAAATCCTTAATATTAGAATATTTCCTAAGATCAATCAAAAAAGGATTTGCAATACAGAAATGTCCAACTTCTAAAAAGTATGTTAATTGTGCACTCAATACTTGGTTAGGGCTCATTTAGTAAGAACTACTGCATGAGGCGTTATTGAAGACCAGGTTGCTTTGATAACAGCCTTCAGCTCATCTATTGTGTTGGATTGGATGTTTGTCATCTTCCTCTTTTACCCGTCACATGTAATTTACAGCATTGTGAAATAATTTTTTTTGCATATCAGGTTTATATGGGTGAAATGGGAAGTTATGACATTGGATTTAGACCGCAGAGTCAGCCAGGATACAGGGCCCCTTGAGCAGATAAGGTTAAGGGCCTTGCTCAAGGACTCAAACCGTGGCAACTTGATGGTGCTGGGACTCAAACCTTCTGATCAGTAATCCAGTAACCCACAGCCTTAAGCTATTGAGCCCAATTGAGTCCTTTATACACTGTATTTATACTTTATTAATAGAAATGTACATACACTTGAAATGTAATTATTCTAATATTTTGATATATGCCTGTATTATGGGAAGTTTGTTATCATATACAAGGATTTGTTGCAGTAAACTGCAAATGACTGTGCTTGAACCTCTTTCTTTGTGCTGTTACAGAATGCCCGAATAGCACCTTTGGCCCTGGCTGTAATATGAGCTGTAACTGCCACAATAATGCCAGCTGTGATCATGTTAGCGGGCAGTGCCAATGTGAGCCAGGCTGGACTGGGCCAACCTGTGAAGAAGGTAGAATGTTAAACATTTAGTAGTACTTCTGGAATACATTATGCCAAAACAGACACTATGATTAAAACCTGTCTTTTTTTTTTTTTTTTTTTTTTACTTTAGTTCATTGTACAAAAGACCTTGAATTAAATATCTACTTTATCTTTTATCTTATCTAATAATTTGATAGATGAAACCTGGCATAGGCAAACTATTCCAAAAGAAGTTAACGTCAGGAGTCAAGAGATTAACAAACAAGATAACATAGGCAATTCATAAAACAGAGAGAGAAAAAATGATTAAAGTCAGAGTATCAGTAAGAGAAAAAAAAACAATGCTGGGAAAGTGTTCAGACACGTTTTAAAAAAAAAAAATTTTTAATGCAGAGTGTGCTTTTATAGGGTGTTGTGTGTAGAATGATGATTTGAATGAGTGTGAACATTACACTGAAATGTTATGATGTTTGTTGTAGTCCAAGGTAGCCGTTCTCCTGTATGGTGATGTAAAGAGTGATTTCTACATTTATTTATAATGTATATATAAAGAACATTTATTTATGTCACCAATTTTTTGTTTCCTTTTATGGCAGTCTCTATTAATGAACAGGATGAACTGGTGCAAAAAAAAAACAATCCTTCTGACACGTCTCCAAGTTCCTCTCTTTTATATGGCAGTCTCTTTTAATGAACATGCTGAACTGTTGAAAAAGACGACTTTGCTGACTTTATAAATAACAGCACCATTGCGGTTTTGAGTTTAATGGATGTTACAATTTTCCCAGAATGCATGGCTGGCTTTTATGGGGTGGACTGTCACCAGCTATGCCTTTGCCAGAACGGTGGGTTATGTGACAAGACCAGTGGGCAATGTTTGTGTACTGACGGGTGGACAGGGATAGAGTGTGAACTTGGTGAGAAGATCTGCTTTTGTACTTAACGATGTATTTTACGTGTTATTCACATCATTGTGATCAAGTTCCTCTTCCTTCTTTCTGAACAGAATGTACTCCAGGTTTCTTTGGTGCTGATTGCCAACATGCATGTAAATGTGAGAATGACGGTGTCTGTGACCGTCAGGATGGAAAGTGTACCTGTCCAGCAGGCTGGGTGGGCCAGAAGTGTGAGACGGGTAAGAAATGCCCACACACGTTACAGTATCTTCACTGACTGTCTGAATGAATTGACTGCATCAATGCAAAACCAATGTTGTGCTTTGGGTGTTTATAGCTTGTGAAGCGGGCCATTTTGGTCCTGGCTGTCAGAAACTGTGTCGATGTGAACATGAAGCTCCATGTGACCACATAACCGGGGTCTGTCTGTGTCCACCAGGCTGGAGAGGGCTCCACTGTGAGAAAAGTCAGCACACTTATCTTTGGCATTTACACCCTTAGAATTATTAGTAGTGATGCATTTGGCCTGTACTGGTTAGCATTTTGTTTTCGCAGCATGCTTACCTGGCTTTTATGGGCAAAGATGTTCTGAAAGATGTCTCTGTGCCCATGGGACATCTTGTCATCATGTGACAGGGGAATGTGGCTGCCCTCCTGGTTTTACCGGATTGAGCTGTGAGCAAAGTAAGATCATATGATTTGCTAGGAGCAAATCTGACCTATTTAAGAGTGAATTTGGGGATTTTGTGACATGAGAGTAACGGTTCAACTTAACAGCAGTTATTTTGTGACATAAAAAGGAACCACCAAAACATTTGCTCATACAGTTAAACTGCTTGATACAGTACAGTATAAGTAACATGACTTGGTTCATACAAGAACATATGAGAGTATGTGCTCAGTTTTTATGTGCAAAAGTTTGTGTGGTCAGTTTTTAAAAAGTTTTAGCCGTGTGTGAAGAAATGCTATAACGTAAGAATGCTTTCAAAAAATTTAATTGTTTAGTTTTTTTTAAATAATTTTACAAAATGCAAAGAGACCAGAAAAAGACCTAAATCAAATAAATATTTGTCTTTAACCCATTAATTCTTATACTTGCATACTTCCATAAAGTCAGATCAGAGTCAGGTGTATGATTACCCAGTGATATACCAAGCAGATGTTAATGAATGTTTCATTCAGATATACTGTAGTCATTAACTGAAACAGAAACAGCTGGTATGAGGCTTAAAACTGGGTGAGGAACAGCCAAAATCTGCTATTAAGGTGAGGTTAAATGTCACAGGTCATACACCATTGCAAGACCAAGCACAGCAACAAGACACAACCTCTCCCAGGTACTGATTACAAAGCAGACTGAGGTTTCAAGATGTGCTGGCGAAGCTACAGTATTTTGAAGAAGTAAAAGAAACTGTCAATGTCAGTGTTGTGGAGTGTGGGCGCAGTGGTCAGCCAAAGAAATTTAATGCCGCAGGTGAAAGACACATCATACAGTACTTATTTCCCTGCATCATCTTAAAGTTGTCTAGCAGTGCAATCAGCAATGAATTGGTGGAAACCAGTGAGATCCAGTCACACTCATCTACTGTACAGTCCGAAGAAGTCTGAGCAGAAGTGGCCTTCATGTAAGAATAGCAGCCTAAAAGTCATACAGGAAGGCTTCTGATTGGCCTGAATTTATAGTCTGCAGCAGGACAATGACCCAAAGATACAAGTACAGCCAATGTTATAAAAAATATCTTCAATGTAGAGAAGAACAAGGAGTCCTAAAAGTGATGTTTTGGCCTCAGAGCCCTGATCTCAACACCATCAAGTCCATCTGGGATTACATTAGACAGAAGGATCTGAGTGAAAGTGTACCTAGATTGATGGTGTTTTGCAGGCAAATGATGGTCACATCATTGAAAAAAAAAATCTTACTTTATAGCATTTTTTCATATCTGCCTAAAACTTTTGCTCAGTACATAAATACATATATACATAGCTACATACATACTGTACCTACATACACATGAGGTACTACTGTAAAACAAGATTTAAGTTAGAATGTAATCATTTCGAAGATGACTCAGTATAGTTGTGTTTAAGTGGAGCAGTCATAAAAAGTTGAGTGTGTATATAATAGATGAAATGGATATAATCATGAAATGATGTATGAAACTGTCATTAAATATGTAAATTAAACTGTACTTTTTCAAAGAATCATATTTTCTGATTATTTTGGCAGAATGTCAGCCTGGTACATACGGACCAAACTGCAATCAGGCGTGCCAGTGTTCTGAGACTAATCACCTCTGTCATCCTGTCACTGGAGTATGTTACTGTGCACCGGGCTACTATGGTGACAAATGTGATATAGGCAAGATTTTATTACTCTTTACATTTTCTTTTAGAAAATCTGAAATTAACCAATCAGCCATATCATTGAAACTCCAAAGCCTAATTATGTTTAGGTTCCCCTTGTGCCAACGGGGATGCTCTGGCCCCTCGGGGTATGACTCCACAAGACCTCTGGTGGGTGATGTTGGTTAAAAGGTAGTACCTCTTGGTTGGATTGAGAACCCTTTTATTGTGACCAGCAACTTTTTTCAGCAGTTTCTGCCTGGCAGAAACCATCACTGACAGACCAACAATTAATTAATTCTTACCGGTACTATGTAGCCAAATGTAAGGTGAATAAACCACTGAGGTGGTGGACAGTCCTGAGAAACGTACAAGAATTCATTTATATTTACACTTATTCCATGTTAGACCATCAGATAACGCCTAGGTTCCAGGTTTGAATCACAAATAGTGTTAAATGGAAAACTAGTCACATATGTACAGTTGGGTGTACAATCCCTTTTTTTCTCACACCAAATAATGCCCTTGAGCAGAGGTTAGAGAAAGACTTAGGATTCAGCCTTGTTAGAAGCTACCTACTGTAACTGCTTCCATGACTGGTTTTGAAAGTGGGTTTTGCTGCTCTCTCCTTGATACAGCAGACCATATGCTCTACAGTACCACCCTACTGTCGCCCATGCTGCTGACCTACAGTTAATGACCTAAGTTGTATAATTCCTCTTGCTCAGTATGACTATTCCATCGGACTTACATACAGTATACACAGTACATTTACAGTAACTGTTGTGATTGATAATCAATGTTTTTTTATACCATCTGTAAGTTTTCCTGTCTGTGCTTGGCTGTTTGTCACAGAATGTGAAGATGGTCAATATGGTCCAAACTGTGAGCTTGAATGCCAGTGTCACAATGATGGTGTGTGCCAACCCAGTACAGGCATTTGTGACTGCCCTCCAGGGTACATTGGATCCAACTGCAATATCAGTGAGTGACTCAATTCAATTGAATTTTATTGACCTTTTTTGACACAAAGGGACTCAACAGAAACATTTTCATTGTAATTTTCAAACGCATACATTTGTTGTCAAACAAGCAAAACAAGACAAAAACATGGTGTTTTGAAATTTCAGTGATGTCAGTGACTCAAATATTTTATAAAGTTGAAGGTAGTTTCTACTACTACTGTATACATATTAAAAATGGCTCATGTATTAGCTTAGAGCTGAAAAAAAATGTAAAAGTAACATTTAGCAGGTACAGGTATGCTATGATTAGTCCCATTAGAATGAGTTTCCCATAGCTTCCTTTTCTTTCTTCACTGAATGTTTGTAGTAATGCTGCGGATTTAAAGTGGCTTGTTCCACAGAGACTGCCCTTCTGTTACTAAAAAGCACCAAGCTAAACTGATATCTGTCCTCATCCTTCTGGACCTCTCAGCTACGTTTGACGCTGTGTACCACAAGATTCTCTTTTCTATTCTTACAAGACTTGGAATCTGTGGCACTGCATGGCAGTGGTTTGCTTCCAACCTAGTAGATCGGTCGGATGAATTGACATGGAGGGGATCCACATCTTCTCCATGCAGACTCGCCACTGGTGCTTCACAAGTTTCAGTGCTTGGTCCTCTTCTGTTCCCCCTTTATACCCGGTCTCTTGGTGAGGTCTGACCCTCTGGCAACTAATTTTCTCCTTTCCTCCCTTAGACACTCAGGTTTTCATCTGGCTCATCATGTCTGACAGACATCTCATCAACTGAAACTCAATCTAAGCAAAACTGAACTGCTGTTCATCCCAGGTGATTCATCCTCCTGTCAAGACCTTCTGATCTCTCTGGACAACAATTTGATCACTCCTTCAGAATCACTGCCCGCAATCTTGGGGTAGCTCTGGACAATCAATTGTCATTTTCCCCACACATTGCCAAGCTTACTCACTATTGTTGATTTTTTCTTTACAACATCAGAAGAATTCGCTTATTTCCTTCTACACAGGCTACTCAGTTGCCTGTTCAGTCTTTTGTTGTTTCAAGACTGACTATGGCAACTTTCTTCTGGCAGGTCTGGCTCTGTCCACCATTAGTCCTCTGCAGCTGATCCAGAATGCAGCTGACGTCTTGTTTTCAACCTTACCAAGTTATCTCACACCACTTCTCCACTCCCTACACTGGGTTCCCGTACCTGCCCACATACACACGTGGACAAAATTGTTGGTACCCTTCGGTCAATGAAAGAAAAACTCACAATGGTCACAAAAATAACTTTAATCTGACAAAAGTAATAATAAATAAGAATTCTATGAATGTTAACCAATGAAAGTCAGACATTGCTTTTCAACCATGCTTCAATGGAATTATATAAAAAAGAAATGAACTCATGGAACAGGCCTGGACAAAAATGATGGTACCCCTAACTTAATAGTTTGTTGCACAACCTTTTGAGGCAATCACTGCAATCAAACGATTCCTGTAACTGTGAATGAAACTTCTGTACCTCTCTGCAGGTATTTTGGCCCACTCCTCATGAGAAAGCTGCTCCAGTTGTTTCCGGTTTGAAGGGTCCCTTTTCAAGACAGGATGTTTCAGCTCCTACCAAAGATGCTCAATAGGATTGAGGTCAGGGCTCATAGAAGGCCACTTTAGAATAGTCCAATGTTTTCCTCTTAGCCATTCTTGGGTGTTTTTAGCTGTGTGTTTTGGGTCATTGTCCTGTTGCAAGGCCCATGACCTGCGACTGAGACCCAGCTTTCTGACACTGGCCAGCACATTTCTCTCTAGAATCCCTTGATAGTCTTGAGATTTCATTGTGCCCTGCACAGATTCAAGACACCCTGTGGCAGATGCAGCAAAGCAGCCCCAGAACATAACAGAGCCTCCTCCATGTTTCACAGTAGGGACAGTGTTCTTTTCTTGATATGCTTCATTTTTCCGTCTGTGAACATAGAGCTGATGTGCCTTGGCAAAAAGTTCCATTTTTGTCTCATCTGTCCATAGGACATTCTCCCAGAAGCTTTGTGGCTTGTCAACATGTAGTTTGGCATATTCCAGTCTGGCTTTTTTATGATTTGTTTTCAACAATGGTGTCCTCCTTGGTCGTCTCCCATGTAGTCCACTTTGGCTCAAACAATGATGGATGGTGCGATCTGACACTGATGTTCCTTGAGCATGAAGTTCACCTTGGATCTCTTTAGAAGTCCTTCTGGGCTCTTTTGTTACCATTCGGATTATCCGTCCGTCTCTTTGATTTGTCATCAATTTTCCTCCTGCGGCCACGTCCAGGGAGGTTGGCTACAGTCCCATGGATCTTAAATTTCTGAATAATATGTGCAACTGTAGTCACAGGAACATCTAGCCGCTTGGAAATGGTCTTATCGCCTTTACCTTTAACATGCTTGTCTATAATTTTCTTTCGAATCTCCTGAGACAACTCTTTTTCCTTCGCTTCCTCTGGTCCATGTTGAGTGTGGTACATACCATGTCACCAAACAACACAGTGACTACCTGGAGCTCTATATATAGGCCCACTGACTGATTACAAGATTGTAGACACCTGTGATGCTAATTAGTGGACATGTCCCTTTGGTCACATTATTTTCAGTATTTTCTAGGGGTACCATCATTTTTGTCCAGGCCTGTTCCATGAGTTTATTTTTTTAAATAATTATGTTGAAGCATGGTTGAAAAGCAATGTCTGACTTTCATTGGTTAACTTTCATATAATTTTTTAATTATTTAATTTAGAATTCTTAATTATTATTACTTTTGTCAGATTAAAGTTATTTCTGTGACCATTGTGAGTTTTTCTTTCATTGACCGACCAACAATTTTGTCCACGTGTGTATTTGTTTAAAGAGAAACCGGGAGCCGTGGCCCATTCCTGGGGCTTGCGTGCATATGAGACGGTATTCCCCCTTTCTATCGCGCTCTCGCCGGATCAGGAAGTTTTAGCTTCCGCTTCTCAAGCGTGCTTCGGTGCTTTTTGTGAAAGGGCGGAAGAGACTTCCTCTCTTGCCGCAAATAAATAAATAAATAAATAAAATGTTTAAAATGTAAATAAATAATAATAATAAAAAAAAATTCCCCAAGCATTCAAAGTTAAACGACAAGTTTCTGTCGGGTGGCCAGGGGAGGGGCCTCAACGAATGTCCCTCCCCTTCTTTGGCGACCTCCATGACGAGTTAACTCTTTTGTGGAATAAGCCTTATTCATCCCCAGATTGATGAGACGCTTGCGAGCTATCTGCCTCTATCTGTCTCCTGGGAGCTCATCCTCCCTAAAAAAGCCTACACTCCGCACCATGCTGTGTAAACTAACATCTTCGTTGGTGGAGAAAGCTTTTCAGGCAGCGGGTCAGGCTGGTGCTGCCCTTCACCACATGGCGGTTTTGCAGGCATACCAGGCTCACCTGCTGAGAGTTCTGAGCACTGGCGGGTCTATCGACGATGCCGAGCCACAGATTTATTTCTAGCAGATGCAGATGGCAATTACAGACTTTGCTGGGAAAAGGGGCCATAGAACATGTTCCCCTGCCAGACAGGCTACTAAGGTCAGTATTTCCTGGTTTCCAAGAGAGATGGGGGGTTGCGTCCAATTTTACATCTTCATGGGCTGAACATCAAAATGTTGACAGCCAAAATGATTGTTTCTCAAATTTAACCAGAGATTTAGTTTGTGACAATCGACCTGAAGGACACATATATAGAAATATTGCCACAACACATGAGGTTCCTGAGGTTTGCTTTCGGGGGCGAAGCTTACCAGTATCGGGTCCTTCCATCTGGCCTAGCCCTGTCACCCCACAAATATATAAAATGCATAGATGCAGCTCTGGCTCTATGATTCCAGGGCATCCGTATTCTGAATTGTATAGACGACTGGCTGATCCTGGCTCAGTCTTAGTAGCTAGCGCTTCGACATTGGGATGTCGTCCTAGCTCTTCTCCATTCTTTAGGATTGAGACTCAACGCCACGAAAGGCATTCTCTTTTCTGTTCAGAGGACAGCATATTTGGGTGTCACATGGGATTCGATCACAAGGTGTGCACAGCTGTCTCCCGCTCGTGTCGGATCCATCCTCCAACACCCTGAAGGAAATCAAGCTAGGCCAGAAAGTAACTGTTCATCACTTTCAGAGATCTTTAGGTCTCATGGGAGCTGCGTCCACGGTGATACCTTTGGACCTTCTGCACATGAGAGCGTTTTCAGTTGTGGCTAAGAGCCAGGGGATTTCACTCAAGGGTCCGGTTTCTGACTTTGGGTCCCAATTTAGGTCCGTTTTGTCGTCGCAAGATGCTAATGACAGACACTTCCCTCACTGCGGTAGTCTCGTACATAAATCGCCAGGGTGGAACAAGCTAGCGCACCAGGTTCTGCTTTGGGCACAGGACAAGTTCCTGTCCCTCAGGGCGATTTACATTCCGGGGCATATGAATGTAGGAGCGGACCTGCTATCCAGACAAGCTGTGACACATGGGGAATGGAAACTCCGAAGTAGTCAGTCAAATCTGGGAAAGATTTTATGTAGCAGAGGTGGCAAGAGGCAGCACAATATCCCCTTTACTACTCTTTGACTCCTCCAGCTCCCCTGGGTCTGGACGCGATGGCCAACACGTGGCCCAGATTACGCCTTTATGCGTTTCCTCCGATAGTTTTGCTCCCAGGAGTCCTGGCGAGGTTCCGTCAACAGGGTTTGTGCCTCTTATTGATAGCGCCCCATTGGCCAACCACTGTGTGGTTCTTGGATCTAATATCTCTCCTCGACAGCTCACCCTGGGTGATTCCAGTGAGGAGGGATCTTCTGTCTCAGGCGCAGGGGACAATATTTCATCCCCAGCCCGAGTTCTGAAACCTTCATGTCTGGCCCCTGAAGATGACCAACTAAGAGATTCTGGTCTTCCAGCCAGAGTAATTGAAACTACAGTGGAACCTCAGATTGCGAATAACGTGGTTTACGAGTGTTCTGCAAACCAAACAAAGATTTTTAATAAATTTTTAATCGGAAACCAAGCAAGTATTAGTTTACGAGCGCCGAGTATCATCACGCATGCAACTTTTATTTTGACACAGAGCGGCAAGTGTACACAACTGAGCCAATGATTTTTCTCTCTCCTGCACTGCGAAAATTATGGGTAATCCCCTGCTGCGTCCCCTGCGTCAAAATAAGTGTCCCCTGCTGCGTCTTAGTGCTCATCTCTTATAATCAACATCTCCCTCTCTTCTGTGTGGCGCGCGTAATTTGACACTGTGCCCCACACACCGACACACACACACACACACACACACACACACACACACACTTTTTACACACACACACTTATTTTGTGTGTGCGTGCGTGCGTAATTTGACATCGACAGAGACAAACACACACAGATCTCCCCAGCTGCACAGACACGCTTTATTTACACAGAAAACTCAGCTCTGTCGCAATTCTTTTCAAAGGAAAGGTGCTGGTTCATTTGTTATTTTTTATTTTTTACTTTGCAGCAGTGATTCCGCTCACGTGAGTATCATTAGAGATATTTCTTTTTTTCTCCCCGTTAAAACAGTGTTTGCATTGTGTATGTTAGTTGTGAAACTTAAAAAGCGAGGTGTGGGAGGGAGAAGAAGTTTTACTGTTTAAGATGAGGCGAGGGGCTAATTCCACATATGGAAACACTTAACTGTCTGGATTTATTTTCCCTTTTTTTTTAAATGTTAAGTGCAGGTTAATTTGTTTTATTTTTACTTTAAATGTTGTATTAATTATTTTTATGTATTTATTGTTTTGGGCTGTAGAACGAATAATTTGAGTTTTCATTATTTCTTATGGGAAAAGTCTAATTGGTTTACAAGTGTTTTTGGAATACGAGCCCGCTTCCGGAATGAATTATGCTCGTAATCCAAGGTTCCACTGTATTCTAAGTGCCAGAGCTCCCTCCACTAGAAGAACTTACGCCCTCAAATGGAGTGAATTTGAAAGTTGGTGCATGGCAAGACATGTAGACTTGTAGAGTTTCTACAAGAAAGTTGTCCTCGGGTTTATGCCTTAGTACTCTCAGAACGTACATAGCCGCTATATTCGTGGAGCTAAACGGTTGCGGCCGCTCACTACAGCGACGATCCCTTCGTGGGACTTAGCTATTGTACTCGAAGGCCTGGTTGACACCCCTTTTGAACCACTAGAGTCAGCGCCTGTCAGGCTTCTGTCTCTTAAGGTGGTTTTTCTTATGGCTATTACTTTTTTGAAGAGGATTGGGATCTGCAGGCTCTGTCAGTCTCCCCATCCTGCCTAGACTTCCTAGGCTAGTCAAAGCTATTCTGCATCCTCACTCGAACTATCTTCCGAAGGTTCCATTCTCAACCATGCACCCAGTCATTCTTGATGCCTTCTGTCCTCCGCCTTTTATAGCTTCGGAGCAGGAAAGACTTCACTCACTGTACGTGCTCTTCAAATTTACGTCCACCGCACTAACCAGTGGCGTAAGTCAGAGCAGCTTTTTATTTGCCATGAGGGCCGCAACCGGGGGGCGGCCACCACTAGACAGACGCTGTCACACTGGGTGAGAGATGCTATTGCCCTATCCTATGAGGCGCATGGTCACACTTCGCCTATGGGAATCACGAGGCACACACACACACACCTTTCTCACGACGCATACACATACATGTACACACACAAACACACTCATACATCACACACATGCACACATACACACACATTACAAATGTTAACACTCACGCACACACACACCTCTCTCTCACTCTCACACACATTAACCCTCACACATTTACATACACACACACTAATGCACTCAACAAATATTTAGGGCCCAAACTGACATTAGCCCTGTATAGTGTGTGATGTGTGAAAGTTGTGCGGTACGACCAGATTGTGATGGCTTTTTTGAGGTCTTAACACACTCAAATAACACACAGGTTGTGCGATGCCCACGGGGTGGCGATGGTGCTGGGTGCTTGGGCCCGTCATCGTTGCTTGCAACTATATTCTGAATTGTTTCTCATCAGCATGTCCAGATGGCTGGTATGGACAGGACTGTAAGCAGGTAGCTGTGTGTGGGGAAGGAGCCAGGAGTGATCCTGTCACAGGCCGCTGTATATGCAAGATCAGCAATCAAAGAGAAGACTGCGGACAAGGTATTTTCTAAATTTCTCTTTACTAGCACCTGATTACTATGAAATTAACCAGTGACTTCAAACTGAAAGTTTGACAAAAAGTATTAAACATGATATGAGGACAAAAATTATGTGGGGACATTCAGGTCTCAATGGTTTAATAACAATCATCATAATAAGAGTTGGTGGTGAATGTTTGTCATGTCATGTCTGTCTTCTTTAATGCTTAATAAAAAGCTTTAAAATATTTGTTTGTATGTTTCAGGTTGTACACAGGGCTGGTTTGGAGAAGACTGCACTCAGCGCTGTAACTGCAGTAATGGTGCACTGTGTGATCCTGTAACAGGAAATTGCACATGTAGCCTAGGCTGGACTGGGGATAACTGTGAGGCAGGTAATTACCCAACAAAGGTTACAAACATAGGTTCTGCTGCTTACAAAGTTACATGAAATCATGTAACTCAGTGATTATAGAGTTATTTCCATGGTTTATCTACTAATTTTTATATAGTTTTATTAATTATTTTTACATTTATTTTTTTCCATTATATGCAAATTAAACAACATTCAGTATAATAGTTCATTAATAAATAAATTTATTGTTTTTTTGTTTTTAGAAAGAAGTTTCTTATGTAGATATCTAATGAGTACAAATGGACAAACCCACTAAGCATTCTGATAATTACATTCAGCTCTTAGATAAATTAAAATTCAGTTGTCAATCAGTGCACTGACAAAATTATGCAAATAAAAATTCAGCTATAATTTGATAGTCTGATAGTCATCAATGGCCTTGTAACACATTTTTGTGTGACATCTAGTATATAATTAACTCGTTAGATAAAAGTTACTGACTTATCTCTTGAAACCAATTTTAAACAACTAGCAGAACTAGCATTGAGCTGGCGACCAACATGTATTTAACAGGGATAAAGGTAGTACTATGTTGCCAAAAGGTGAAGAGAATCAACCATGGAGGTGGTGGACAGTCCTGTAAATTGTCCAAGTGTCTTTTTATATTTCCACTTACTCCGCTTTAGAATATCAGCTAACTTTCAGGGTTCTGGGGTTGAATCCCAAAGAGCATAAAATGGAAAGCTACTGTAGTGCGCTATGTACTGTAGAAGTTAGAATCCCTTGTACCACACACCAAGTAGTGCCCTTGATCGGGGGTTAGAGAGGGATTTGGGATTCAGCCTTGTGTTCGAAGCTAGTTAGCTTTGAATCTTGTGCTACCATGTTCAGAGAATATTTGAAACAACTACTGTAAGAAGCATTATAAATAAATAAAAAATGAGACAAAGTTATGTTTATGGTGGTATAACATGCTTCCATGAGCAGTTTTGAATTTGGGATTTGGCAGGCATCTGCTCTCCACTCTTTTCTTGTATTGCAGGCCATTCCGACGTACTTTCGCCCATGTTGCAAATTAAATTTAGTGTAATTAACGATTGTTTGAACACATTTGATGTGGAAAGATTCATAAATTGAAACGTCCCAGTGCCACTATGGTCCATATTTCCATTAGTAGAATGCCTCTTGTCAAATCAGATTACTTAGTCAGAACTAGCTGTTGTGTATGAAGGAAGTAATGCTCAACTGGCAAGTGAATAAAAGACGTTACCTCCCTCATCTTTGTGTTTCTCAGAGTGTCCAAGAGGCAGGTATGGTGCTAACTGTCTCCAGCAGTGTGATTGTAGGAATAATAGCACCTGTGACCGAGTCACAGGAGAGTGTCAGTGTGGTCCAGGATTCTATGGCTATCTCTGTCAACATGGTGAGAGCTAAAAAGTACTAAATGCTATATACTTTGCATCCATATCCCTGTATCCCTGGATGTCCAGTCTGACTGCAGATTTGTAAAAAATATTTATTTATTTATTTATTTATTTATTTTTACCTAAAGCTTGTCCACCTGGATTCCATGGCCACCGCTGCCAAATTGCTTGCAACTGCCATGGCAAGACTCAGTGCGATGTCAGGACGGGTACCTGTCTCTGTCCTCCAGGTTATCAAGGGGAGCACTGTGAGAAAGGTGAGGAACAGTTTAGACAGTTTAAGTTTCTGTAGAAGTCATAATCCTTTATTTTCCCTGCTGTTCATCTTTTAGAGTGTGAACAAGGCACTTTTGGGCCTGGCTGTGCCCATGTATGTGACTGTGATAAAGACACACCATGCAACCCTGTGACTGGCAAGTGCTTGTGTGAACCAGGAAAAATGGGGCGCCGTTGTGATACAAGTAGGTCTAGGATCTTTTCATTTAGAGGCTAAATAACAAATTAGTAAGATGAGTCAAATCTAAAAATATAAGGGTAATACACCAGGCCAAGAATTAAATAAAATTTTTGTGAGCTGAAACTACATTATGTCTATTAGTCACTCTGTAACAAAGCTATGTAGGTATTTTTGACTAAATTATTTAGACTTTTATAAATCGCATGTAACAGGTTTATGTTCTTTTGTGCTAAGACTGTACATTGAATCACTTTGGACCAAAATGTTCAGAAAACTGCAAATGTGAAAATGGAGCTCAGTGCAATCCAAAGAATGGCCAGTGCATTTGTCTGAATGGCTGGATTGGGCCAAACTGCTTAGAAGGTACATTTAATCATTGCTTTATTTTGCTTATCATTTATAAAAAATCACCACAGGTAATGTAGCTTACTGTTTTTACCTTCTCCACAGGCAGCATCCTTACATCCAGTCATAAGCAGCACAGAGGGACGAGTAAGGATGAGCCACAACACAGTGGTCCAGTATGACAACTGCAAAACATGTCCTGTACCTTAAGAAGACTAATGAAACAAATGCACTATAAAACTGCCTCCAGAACAGAAACTTGACTTTTTTGCATACCTGAGCAAACTTGATATTAGGAATGGATTTAAAAAAAAAAAAAAAAAAAGGAAAGGTGCACATCGATATGGAACTGTAAGGACCGAATGAGACGGAGAAACAAAAGATGATGGCTTATGTACTACATACTGGACAATGGCAATCACTATCTGAAACTTCATTCCGAGGTGTATAAAATATGTATAAATATGTTTATATACAGTATTTGTATAATTATGCAAATGGTTTGTAATATCATTTGTATCATATATATTTACACTGATATTATCACTGAACATTGTGGGATATTTGGGTGATTACCTTTTTTTTTTCTTTTGATGATTTATTTTTTCATTTACACCATACCATGCACCATAAATATATAAAGGGTAGTAAGATGCAAGTACATATTGCAGTTATGCAATTTTCTGCAGTTTTTTATATAATATGTAAACATACAAATATATATATATATATATATATATATATATATATATATATATATATATATATATATATATATATATATATATATATATATAAATAATGCACAAAGGTGGGATTCATTTCCGTATCTAGGAAAGGGCATATAATAATTGTAAGCAACAACCAAATTAAATGTTACTATAGTCATTGTTCTAGAAGTAATATTTTGTCAAAGATTTTTTTAACAGCTGTTCAATACATTCATTATTTTGTAAATTGTGCTCTGGATCTGTAATCTATAAATTCTTTACATAAATGTAAACCAAACAACTGTTGACTGCTAAATCAAGCGTATGAATTTCTAGTGGATTTTTTTGCAAACCTTGACTTGTAAACCTTTTAACCCTTAGAACCTATAAATAAAGGTAATGTTTTCCCAAATGAGAGGGAATCCACTATTTCTAAAAGGATATTTCTACTAATGTTCGATAAACATCCAAAAAAAGCGAATGCACTAAGTACACTCAAAGAAAATGATAATTGTGTTAGTTTTGACAAATTGTCAATAAATTTTCAAAAATTATCAAAAAGTTTAGTGTTCTAAGATTTAAATCACTCCATCAACCTATCCATCCTTGCTGTGCCTTTAATTTGCATTATAGTACCAATCAACAGTTTGGAAACGTCAAAAGAATTAAATACACAATGAGAGTCAATAAAAAAGTGCAATGGTGCAGATTCAATATCATTTATTTTTCTAAGGTCTAAGCTGTACATATCTTCTGCCAAGCACAATGTAAGACCAGTTCAAACCAGTACAATACATAGAGGTCAGACTGAGGAATCAAATCATTTACCCAAAATAAAACAAATGAACAAAATCAAAGTGACAACTTTCTGCAAGTCAATGGCACTTAAGTTAAAAAATATATATATTTGAAGAAAAAGCGCAGGTACATAATGTGTTTTAGATTTTATTGACATGTGCCAAGAACATTTTGCAGCAGTAACATTACTCCTAGCTTTAATAATCAGATGTTAATGGCCTATTATGTTGACCTAAGTGCAAATTGATAGTAAATTCTCATTCACTGACCATTATGGTGATGCCATGAGCTTTAATGTACAAATTGTGTATTGGACAAATATCAAAGTGATGCAAATTACACCAGGGACATATGATTACCTTTGATGTTATCAGTATACAGTATGTACTGTAGCAGAAAAAGGCAACTGCAAAAACAATATTGTTCAATTCACTTTGCCTAAGGTGATCATTAAAAGCTTAACCAAGTGCAGTCACTAAAGGTTTGTGATATTAACTAAGGTTTGTGATTGTGGCATTACTGTATTATTAATTTATGAAGGGCAGAGGTTTTTAGCCACTTAATTTGGGTTTCATTGTAATCTGTTAGCAGTCCAATATATAATAAGAACTGATCCTACACAGTGAGGTCCAATAATCTAATGAGCTTTCATTAAATTCTTAGTTTTATACAAGATACTCATCATGCCAGCAGATGTAAATGAGCGAGACTTAATTCAGACTACATATACAGTACGAACAGATGGGCCTGTTTTCATGCATATTTGTTGAGTGCTTTAGGTGGCGCTGTACAGCCATGTCCAGGAGTTTTGAGAATGACACAAATATTCATTTTCACAAAGTCTGCTGCTACAGTGTTTTAAGATCTTTTTGTCAGGTGTTCCTATGGTATACCGAAAAATAACTGCAAGCATTTCATAATTGTCAAAGGCTTTAATTGCTGATTAGGTTTATGCAAAGAGCCAATATTTGCGGTGTTGACCCTTCTTTTTTAAGACAACCCCCCTCTTGGGGATCAACCACAAGTTCTCAATAGGATTAAGGTCCGGGGAGTTTCCCGCCCATGGACACAGAATTTTTATGTTTTGTACTTCGTTATCACTTTTGGCAAGGTGCTCCATCATGCTGGAAAAGTCACCAAACTTTAATTGGATTCTTGGGAGAAAGTGCTCTCTGATGATGTTTTTGTATTATTTTTTGCATTATTTATGATTGTGTTTTTTGTGTTTGACAAAATTCTGAGAAAAAATTCAACTACCTTGTCTAATAAACAATGCTTTACTGTTGGCATGACACAGGACTGGTGGTAGTGCTTACCTTTTCTTCTCCGGACAAGCTTTTTTCCGGGTGCCACAAACAATCGTAAAGGGATTCATCAAAGAAAATGACTTCACCTCATTCTTCAGCAGTCCAATTTCTGTAGCTTTTGCAGTCTGTTTCTGATGTTTTTACTGAGGAGGAGTGGCCTCTTCGTTGGACTTCTTAAAATGAAGGTGAGCGCTACCATCAGTCCTGGGTCATGCCATCAGTAAAACATCCTGAGACCATTCAAGAGTATTTGCAGTGTTGAAGAGTCAAAACTGCAAATATTGATCCTTTGCATAAACATAATGCAATTGTCAATAAAAGCCTTAAACATGCATGAGATGCTTGTAATTATACCTCAGTATACTGTACCATTGTAAATAAATAAATAAATAAAAGAAATTGTAAAATATTCATTCTCAAAACTTTTGCCCATAGCTGTAGATTTATGGCTTTGTTAAAGAGCATCACTGCTCAGCAGAGGGAGCCACTGGCCATACAAATAACACAAGAATTATATAACAGCCTCCTCACCCAGTCATAACCAGGCAACTGTAATATGTAAACACTGGTTGTTGGAGTGATAATCAACTAGAACCAAAATATTGTTTTAAGTGTGCCTTAACCTTATGTTTCAACATAGCTAAAAAGAATAAACAATATTAGTCTCTTAAAGGCTGCTCCTTAACAGGGTAGAGAGGTGTGTGTATACTGTATATAAGATTAATTAAAATATCATGTAACTTTATGGCTTTGTTTTATTAACTCTGGTTACTTTTTTAAAATGTTCACAATCAAAAATATTTTATAATTTCAAACTTACTTACAAAACTGAAAATCACAAAGTTGTTAGTTGTATTTGTTATAAATGACCTCTCCCAGTTTCGCTGCACTTCCCTTACTTCCCATTAGGGGGAGCATCCAACTCTTTGGGAAATATTGGTTTAGTGAGTAATCAAAAACAAATTAAAATTAAGAATAGAATGTATAGTTCATTACACTTTAATATTACAATGTATATTACATTTTTATTACAACTAATATTCATAGAACAGTGCTTCAATGTTATAGGCACCTGCTAAATAAGCATCATTATTTGGGTGTTTTTGTGTTTTAAGAGTAAAATAGAAGAGAATAAACACATAATAAGAATTCTTTGGTGTTCGCTCATTGAACTGCACATGCTTGATGCACATTTAAGATTTATACTTGCTTCCCAAAAAACATTGTGCAATTACTGTCTAATCTTTGTTATTTTCACATGTAGATAAGCTCCTTGTTAAGCTAGTTAAGAAATAATTTGTGGTGTTTACATGCAAATTTTATTTATTTTTATTTTAAACTGACAAATTTCAAAACTGTTATGAGCAGAAGTGTAGTTATCTCTAACACATGTCAAAAGGATGTAGCATTATTACGTATATTAAAGTTAAACCTTATATTAGTCTATGCAGGAAAAATGTATCCAATCATCACAGCTGAACAACATGTGAATGGCATGACATTTCTACTTAACTAACCTTTATAAATCCACTGTTTGCCTCCCATATGAATTTGTCAGTGTCGGAAATACATAACCAATGCTTTTAAAATTATAAGCTAACAACTTTTCAAAAGCAATTCAAAAGATGGTTATATTTCCCAGAGGGCAAAGGGCAAAAAGCATGTGTTTAGGCCTGTGAATCACATGCAGTTATATAATACATACAGACTTTCTCTGGAATCCTATTTGTTTACTAGAAGATTCCTAAAAGGGAAAAAGCAAGTGAGTCAACGAGCGTGCATGTTTCAGATGTGCCTCTGTGGGTTAAAGGAGCTGCTTCTGCTTGTCGAGCTGGTCCGGCTGATTCTGTCTCCTTTTTGTTCATCCTTTGGCCATTCTGATGAGATTTTGTTCTCCCTAGCATGAGTTGGTATCTCCAGCGCAAACTGCAACTGTGACATGTCCAGTCACACAAGCCATACAGTATGTCTCATTCGGTTAAAGCTCAAGCAGATGTACAGTAGGATCAAAGGACAGTGACAGAGAAAGGCTCCCTTTAGGACCTGTAGTCCTTTTTACTGTATGGCTTGTTTCCTAGAATACTGTCCACCTCATGAATGATCGAGGATGACAACTTTGATAGAACCTGTGTGACAAATGATAAACAATAGAGTGTCCAGATTTATGAGATTGCCATGTTATAATTGCTGCTATGACTAGACCAGGAAATAATAATTAGAAAAAGAAGATTGTAAGGACAACTACACTCATGTCGCACAATGACGCATGGAAATCGGTAGGTTTGTCAAATGATCAAATCCAAAAATCACTGTCTAAATACCCTTAGGGCATCATGCATACTATGAATATTTAATTTTATTATTACAGCAAAACGGGTGTGTGTTACATTGTCAATAATATTTATGATCAAAATATATAATGTTTTATTTTTAATTGCAAAAAGTACTGTGTAAATGCCTTAGGAGCATGCAAACAACTTCTGTAGAGCAAGGACATTTTGAAGTAGTTGAAATAAATGTAAAAAGTCTCGGACACAATTTGTAACATTTATAATGAAATTAGCTGCTTAGTTTTACTGAACATTCTGCAGAACTAACCACAGTCCTTCTGAGGATTCTATTGCATATGGAGATATTTCACAACTCACAATATGAAAAACACCAAAAAAAATGAACATAATGTGCTTTAATCAGATGTGCTTCCAGTGTGATGTGTGGCTCATAGACATGCAAGACATGCACTTTTTAAAAAAGGAGACTGAATCAACTAAAATGACTGAATTTTTTACCTGGATGGCTCCTATGTTCTCCAAGAGTTGGTCAGCGGTAGATGCTCCTAGCAGCACAGAGCTCACTCCCTCGTTCCTTAGACACCATGCTGTCAGGAGACACAGATGACCAGGCACAACACAAGACAGCAGAGCAAAGGGATACCTAATTAGATGTTTTTAACTAGTTCTTCAATTAAAAAGGTTACTAATTTAGTTCCTTGGACCTTCAGTAACACTATTGATTTGTTCAGTTCCGGCTCAAAATTCACTTGAAAAAGGTTACAATGGTTGTGAAATACTGATTATATGGTTCAGGTGTTTTACTGTATTAACTACACTTAAGGAAACTTTAAACTGCCTGTCATCTTGATCCATTCTATCATCTAGTTCCTCCTTTACATACCAAAAAAAATATCTTCATATGCACACAATAAAATAAACCAACATATTTATGTTTTGGGTAATGGTGTTGTACAAAAAGTATAGTGGTACCTTGGCACACGAATGCCGCAGCTTACGAATTTTCACCTCCCAGACAAAATTTTGTAAGAAATTTGTATTGGTATGCAAACCATTTTCAGCATACAAGTGACCGAGCTGGTGTTCCATGAAATTCAGTATCCCTGAAGTTTCCCCGGTGCACACCGATTCAAATCATGACATCACCTCCTACTTAATGCTGTGTGTGTGAACAAGGATTTTGACGGTTTCTCTCGTTTTAATGTGTGTTTACTTTAACTTGTTGAATTAAATAAATAACCTATGCAAAACAATTGGATGTTTTTTTTCTCGCTTTTTCAGTATTTTTGAAGATCATTCAAATTCAAAATGTACGATTTGCAGCATTTTACAACATCTGAATTGTCGTCAAAAATAGAGAAAAAGTGAAAAGATATCTAATTATTTTGCATAGGCTACAAGTTCGTAAAAACACACTTTAAAACAAGAGAAAACCCCAAAATCCTCATTCGCGCACAGCGTTATGTAGCAGGTGATGGCATGATTTATACATACATCCGGTTGCGCAAACTACTGGGAAAAAAAATGTGTAAGACTTAGTAAGGATATAGCACCATGAGTCCAAAGAAAGTTACCAAGATTGATATCAAGAAAAAATAAACAATTGCTCAAAAAGGAACCAGAGCAAGAAAAAACAATCTTCCTAAAAAGTATGGATGTCCACAGTGTCCACAATAAGCACAATGTTTAAGTAAAAGGACAAGATTTTAATTGCTGACGTAGCGAAAGGTATAACAGTGCTTTCAAGGCAAAAAATTATTGGTCATTTTGATTCTATCTTATTGGAAATTATCTGTGAGAAGGCAAGAAATTTAAAGAGAACCTCTGGAACGAGTCAAAAGATATCAAAAGGTGAGTGTACTTCTTCGAAAAGTTTAAAAGTAGATCTGCCATCCATAGTGTTGTAAGGTAGGGGGATGCAACATCATCCAACAAGAAAGCAGCAGAGAAATTCAAAAACGTATGATGGATTCATACCCCAACAAGTTTTCAATTGTGATGAAACAGAGCTTTTTTTAAAAAGAATTCCAAAATGCACCTACACCACCCAGGAGGAGATGAAACTGTTCGGACATGCATACTGTAAGCCCATGAAAGACAGGCTAACTTTTTTTCCCCCTCGATTGTTCACCCCAAAGTCGTACCTGATCCCTAACCGCCATTGGTGCGTTCCCCCATCAAGGTTACTACTATCAGTCAGGGAGGGCTAAAGACTCTCATGTGGTTTCTCCGAACCACATGACGCCTATCAGCCGCATCCTTTCGAACTGCTCGCTCACGCACAGTGCTTTCCGCTCCTTCTGCTTGCGTGAGCTCACAGACACTGGGGCCTGAATACTAAGCCGTGATTGATGTGAGAGGGCAAAGTACCTCTCATCCCACCCCTCTGATAGAACTCAGCCAATAAACTCTCTCCAGGCCTCCGGCTGGAGTGAGGTTACAGCATCAGCCAGGAACCGTATTAGCAATCTCTGGATGATAGGGCGACTTTACCACTGCACTGAACTTGGAGCAATAGCAGACAGCCAAAGAGATCCTTGTATAGAAGGAGAAAGTACATGAATTGTACTGCACATTTCTTTAATTACCAAGACCATGTACGTTAAGTTCACTTAAATGCAAATTCTAGCCATACCATCAGGTTTTAATGAAATGTCTGGCACATATTAAGAGTAAAATAAAGCAGGGAAAAAACGTTAAAATTGTAAAGAAATTGGTTTGTTAAAATAGTAATGAGAGACATTAAATTTCTTTGCAACTGTAAATGTGGTAAAATTTTGCACAGAATTTTTTTTTTTTTACATCAGTGTTATTAAACTTAAGTTGAGTTAAATCTTGGAGCATAATTTGTTCCAGAGGCGTGATTGTATATCAAAACACTTGTATATCAAAATAGATTTCCACATAATAAATAATGGAAACTCTGTTGGTTCGTTTCATAACCCAAAAATATGGGGCACACATGGTAACAATGTTATAATAATCAGTACACATGCGCACGGATTTTGGATACGACCCAGATCATAACGCTTCTGTACAATAAGCACTATGCATGTTGGTGCATCACTTCATGTACTTCCCTTCTTACCCTGGTGCACCCATCGCTTTGAAGAAGGGTAAGTCTGAAGCAGCAGTTACAATTACCCATAGGATTGTTGCTAACACCGTCCGAACAATTTTACAAGCATTTCCTATGGTCTTCTTAAAAATTCCTTATACAACATTTGTAGCCTGACTCATGTAGGCTGTAGAAAGGTCCTAAGGCAATCTTAATGTGAATGTAGGAACTCTATGTCCATCATATAATAGAAAAGTAAAGTTTTTTTCTCAAGAATGCCTTAATTTGTTACGACAGCCATACCAACTTTCTAAGGAGGCTGTAGAAAACTATTATCCCCACCAAGAATGTTAACAAACTGCAGAAGTTGGAGGAACAGGGGGATTCGTATGAACACGTCGCTCGTAAGAATATTTGTGACTGAGGTTTGAACTGATCAGGCCACCGTATCCTCTTCCACCCTGTCCAATTTTTATGGTCCCTAAAAATTTAAGGCTTTTTTTCCGATTAGTCTTACTAAAAAGTGGTTTTCTTCTGGCCACACAGCTGTTTAGTCTGAATTCTATGAGCTACTTAGCTACATAGCTTCATTCATACAGTAGCTATGGTATTTGATGTTGATTTTTTGCCATGCAAGTGTTTAAATAATCTCTATTCATGATTTTATTCTTAACCACATTTCTTCCACAAAGTTGACGATTCAGTCAGTGAAGAGTACTGTAACCCAGTTCCAGTAGACTCCTTAGTAGCTAAGTCTCTTTAGCTGTTTCCTTGCTTGATGCAGCCCAATATTTTGACCCTTCAGAAAGGGTGGCTTTGTAGAAGTGTAGCTTTTAATTATTTCACTGCAAATGAAATAAGGATTGTTTAATGTTGTTTGCTGCTGCTGTTTTTCAGCCGCTTGCCACATTGGACTGACTGATTCATACATATAACTCGTCACAGATTATACAACGAACACCCTTCCTGTCTCAACCCTCCTATTTTTTAACCAGCCTTGAGAACAGCCCTAATGCAACTTTCACGCTCTATCCATGCTTGGGACTGACCTTACGGATGCTCTGTATCCAATGGCTGTGAACTGAACCTGGAAATTCCACATGGTAGGAAGAAGCCGACTGTACGACTTAGCCACCACTGCCTCATATTACCCACCAGATGGGTGTATACAGTAATCTTATATAAAAGGTTATGCCACATATCAAGTTGATGAATCAATTTATGTGACATGTAGGGCATGATGCCAAATGGTAAAGCTAAATAGAGGACCATTTTTGGAAGAACAATTCGTTCCATTTCATTTTAGACGGAAAAAACACTAAAACCACATCATCTAACACCACAGGCTTGAATACATTGCATATCTGACATTTTTACTATTACCTAAAGAAGAAAGGTCTAACTATACTGTACTCCAACAATTCCCTCATGCAAACCAGCAAGTCGAAACAAATTACCAGGTCCAGTATGTGCTAAACAAGAACTACTATAAAACACATGAAAGTGTCATGAAGACAGTGTGCCCTGAGCTCCAGGCAGGCAGACGGACAGACAGACAGACAGAGAGAGAGCAGCAGAGCCCAGGCTGCATTACCGATGGCCAGCTGAGGCAGTGTGCAGCCGAGCCGCTCTGCGATGGCCTGCAGCTCTTTCAGCTTCGCCTGCTGACGCCGGCCTTCCTCACTCAGGATCTTCTCCTTCAACCACTGGTAGCCCTGTTCCAAACACACATCACACCTGCTCAGAGAGGCTAAGTCTGACCAGAAACCTAATGAGATTGCCCCAGGAACGCTGAGTCAAGATCTGGAAGCTGGGAGTAATCATTATCTTATATCACGAATCCTTTTGAGATGATAGTCAAGAATCCTTGAATTGTTTAGAATTGTTTTAAAATCAATGCTTAAACATGAGACTTAAATGAAATGCAACCTGTGATATGCTGAGGATATTTTTTAATTGTATTATTTTTGCATACAGTAAGCTGTTATACGAGTTGTATTTCTGTGGCAGGCATAAATTTCTAGTGTATTACAGACGTGTTAGATTAAATTCCTTCTACTAATGAGATGAAAAGGGATTCACTAGATTGATTGACAGAATTACTGTACGAATAACTTGTGCACAAAAATGACCTAAATATACCACTAAGGCCACGTGCCTGACATCCTGTATGAAGGAAAAATTAAAGGATTAAAGATAATACAGTAAACTTTCATGAATACATTTATGAAGAAATAACATTTTTAAGTTACTGATGTCTTCAACTAATAAACACACCCAAGCTCTGGAAGACAATGGGAAAAAAAACAAGCATCAGTAAGAGACATTGGAAACTGAGAATCAGAGTGAGACAATGTAGGACTGGGACAGGTGCAAATTTCCCACAAGGCTGAGAGATTACCTTCAGAGACGCACGTGAGGAAGGGGGCACACCGCTATCATACTTCCCTGAGATTATGCCACAAGCCAGAGGGGACCATGTCATGGCACCCACACCTGTGGAGAAACATATGGACATTAGTATTACTGAGCTGACCTTGACTCGCTCAAACATACACACAGCCACACAGCCACACACACACACACACACACACACCTATCTTATGGAAGAGCTCAGGCAGTTGAACCTCTACTTTCTCCCTCTGGAACATGTGGTACTCTGCCTGCTCACAGATTGGGGGAATTAAGTTAAACTGCCGTGCCACGGAGTACGCTTCCTGAGAAACACACACACACACACACACGCACACTTAATTAGCTTAATGTGATGAAACACCCACATCTTAAGTTTATTTATATTGATTTATTATAAACTGTATGATAGCAATTTAACTACAATTACCCTTGCTTGATTATGCATAAGCATATTTGCCCATATAACTAAACAGGATATATTTACACTTTCATGCCAAGACAATTACACTACTGTTGCCACCCACTCTCTATTCCCACTCTCTATCCCCACTCTCTTCCCTCTATATATGAGTGAAAATTAACTAGGCAATATTTAATGGCAATAGAACTTATCTATTATCACTGGAGTCATGATGAAAACAGTCTCTAAATAGACGACATTAAATAGGATTTCATATTTCCTGCATCGATATTACAGGCATCGGCCGCAAGAAGCAACATATACAACGTAAACAAAGATGGCCGCATGACTATTTGGCCGCGAGCATGATCGCAGATTGCTATGAAGTGTGGAATTTAATTGTTCTTGTGCAGAGATGTTGGCATACGTACAGTGAAAGGGAGGAATGCAACACTACGTCCGACAATAAAACATTTTCATGCAAAGCTGATGACCACAGGTGATCTAAGAAGAAGTGGTCGGTGCGTGTGTTGAAATCTAAAGATTTGCTTTCATTTATAATATTAGCACATGTACCTTTTGTTTCAATAAATTTGTATTAGAAATATGTACCGTTTCAACTATTTTTAATGCCTAGTTACCTTTCACCCACCCTGTACATTATCAGATTTGATACTCTCCATTTGTAAATTGGTAAAAAAAATAAAAAATAAAAAATAAAAATAAATAAATAAAAACATTTTATTCCAATTTGACATTTTCTCTTATGCAAATTTTTTCAGTCTTGTTACAGGCATAAAAACAGACCAATATGTATAGTGGTTGTGGGTATGACCAAAAAATGCCCTTTCAAGGTCAAAACTCTTAGATATTCATGCCTTGTGGTGATGCTTTCTAAGAAAATGTCCTGACAAGAAAAGGAATTTCTGAGAGTTTTGACATTGAAAGTGCATATAAATAATAATAATAATTTTTAAAAAATAACAATAATAAAAAAATAATAAAAATAATAATAATAAAAAAATAATAATAATAATAATAAAAATAATAATAATAATAACAAGTATTATTATTTTTATTTTCGTCACACACCCATACACAGTTTTATATACAGTGGAACCTTGGATTACGAGCATAATTCGTTCCGGGCTCATATTCCAAAACACTCGTAATCCAAATCAAATCTTCCCATAAGAAATAATGAAAACTCAAATAATTCGCTCCACAGCCCAAAAAAATAAATACAGAAAAATAATTAATACAATATATAAAGTAAAAATAAAACAAATTAACCTGCACTTTACCTTTAAAAAAGTTAAAATAAATCCCAACAGATAAGTGTTTCCGTTTGTGCACGCAGGCGCTGTGTGTGTGTGTGTGTGTGTGTGTGTGTGTGTGTGTGTGTGTGTGTGTGTGTGGAATTAGCCCCTTCCCTCGCCTCGTCTTACACTGTAAAACTCCTCCTCCGTCCCCCCACCTCGCTTTTTAAGTTTCACAACAAACACACACACAACGGAAACCCTGTTTTAACAGGAAAAAAAGTCTGCCCAATGACACTCGCGTGAGCGCAGACTAATGGAATCACAGCTGTAAAGTAAAAAAAACAAACAAACAAATGAACCAGCACCTTACCTTTGAAAAAAATCGCGACAGAGCAGAGTTTCTGTATAGAGCAGAGTGTGTGTGTCTGTGTGAAGCTGGGGAGGGGGGGGGTGTAAAGGCGAGAGAGTGTGTGTGTGTCGGTGTGTGTGTGTCGGTGTCAAAAAACTCGGCACTCGTAAACCAAGACATGCTAGTTTTTCAAGTCAAAATGTATTAAAAATCTTTGCGGAACACTCGTAAACCGAGTAACTCGCAATCCGAGGTTCCACTGTACATGCATTTTATATCTGTAACAAGACCAGAACATGTTCAGTACATGAATACTTTTTGCCACCACTGTATATTAGCGATGTAATGTATTATTGATACTGTATCAGTATTAATTAGCTGATAGCACAGTGGTGGCCAAAAATATTACGACAACATAAGCCAAACAGTACTACACCCTGTGCACAAAACAAGCGATTTCACCCATTTGTTAGTTAATAGTTAATAGTATTCTGCTTCTGGAACCATGCCTGGGTCATCTTCAAACGTAAAGAATAGAAAAGCAATAGAAAACTGCTGGACAATGGTGAAGAAAGCAGTTGCAGGCAAGAAACCGTCTTCTGCACATGATTTTCAGGAAGCAGTCAAACAGGTATGGATTGAGCAATTGACACAAGAGTATTTCAGGCGTCTTTTTGACAGTCCAGCAGGATTGAAAGAACATCGGACTTCATAATTAATCTTAATTGTTGTATGGCAATTTCTTTATACAAAATAATACATTATTCTTATTATGTTGATTGTAGTTATTTTTAAAAGTTGACATTCATTGACGTTTAATATCATTAGACCATCAAATTTTATTTTTGTCTCAATACTTTTGGCTACATCACTTACCATGATTTCCATTGGGCTCCAGCGAGATGTGCCCCAGTACATGGCCATTCCTTGGTTAATTACGTGGGTCATGGCTCGCACAGTCTCTGCCAATCACAATATGATAACTGATCAACACACAAATAACATTTGAGAGTTGAATGTACTAAGGCCAATACTGCTGGAAAAGAGAGAGGCAAAGCATAAGCAAGCAAGGGGAAAATGGAATATGTAACAAACTTATTTTTGAACAGATTTTATATTTTGACCTCTTTTTATTCTTAGAGATGCATGGTGTTACATAGGTTACAGATACAAAACATTACTATGAAATGTAATCTTTAACTCATGTGAGCTATGGATTTAATTATAATTAATTATATAATTAATACAGTTTTAAAATGGAAAATACATCTAATTAACAATACCAATATGAACTTCCTATAAATAGGTTTGTCTGTGTCAGCACTGTCAACTTTGCCACTACAGTTGACACAGTACCAGGTCATCTTTTTAAGTAACTTACAATATATGCTACTGTACCTTCTTCAACCTATTTGGTTTATAATGAATCCATTCTGGATTATTATGCTGTTTGTGGTACATAACATTTTGCATCCTGCTAAATTGTTGGCAGAGGATTTCGTTCTGCTCTGTCATAACTATAATGGCGATTCTACAGAAAAGCTAATGGCATATGTTAATTTATGTTACACACATGGGAAGTGACTGCTTTCAGAGAAGGCCAAGGTCATTATCATGCTGTCAGTGTTCACTAGGAGAGCTTGTGAATGGATTAAGAGACTTGAAAAAGGCTGATTTTCTTGCTTATTTACATTTACAGCATTTGGCAGATGCCCTTATCTAAAGCGATTTACATTTTTCTCCCCTTATACTGTACATCTGAGGGTTAAGGGCCTTGATAAGGGGCCCAACTGGGACCTTCCGCTCAGTAGTCAAACATTTTAACCACTGAGCTATCCCTGCTCCAACAAAGTGACACCACTTAATATTAATCACTTCTGGTTTATAATATATAGTGTTCTGGTTTGAATGTAACCAAACCTGCTGATTAAACTATATCTGCTTGTATTTTGAACAGTGTGGTCTGATTTAAAATGCATGAAGAAATAAATAGATGGATTGTTTTTTTACTTTACACACTGGGAAAATTATTTACTGTCAATATTCAAATTTCAACATTCTTGTCACAAAAACATGTTTTATAAATATTATACTTTCCGTGGAAAATGGGTTGTTAGATTTCATACTTGTAAAAAAAAAAAAAAAAAAAAACATATAATTCTACAGGCAGACTGAGATAAAGGTCACAAACCTTAAACAGTCAAATAATCACCAAAATTCATACTGTTAATGTCATAAAAGCTATTTGTATTGCTTATTATTTGTGAACAAGTGTAAAAATACTCATTGAAACAATCGAAAGATAAAAAAGCATGGCTGCTATAGAAAGAAATATAAGCATGCATAAAAATCACCCTCAGCATCACACTATAAGCAATCATCTTGCAAAAATATTGCAGCGTGTTAACCAAAGCTGAACTAAAAAATGAAAAGATGCACCAAGTTAAAGGGTGCATAACAGTTCTGAGATGTGAGACTTTTTAACACAGATACATAGGCAGACAGAAACTTTCTAAAATTCCTGCTTATTTACTGATTTAGCATCTTTATTTAAAGATGCCAATTAAGTACTGTATATTTCCACAGTAAAACAATGTGCATGTAAAACTTAAATCACGAGCATTAAAACAAATGGTTGCTTTTCAAATATTCCAACTAAAATCAAATTAAAATTCACGGATGGGGTAAATGAACCAAGGATCAGATGCAATAATTTTTCTACTTTGCAAGATGTAGAGAATAACAAAATACATAAATTATTATAAAGCATACTGGTTTCTAGAACTAATTCTAAAAAAAAAAAAAAAAAAAAAAAAGCATTTTATGGACATGTTCAGATTCTCGCACCAGGAAAGACAGGGCGAAAATTTTTTAATTCATTACCATAAAATGCTTTTGGATAAAAGAGATCAGGACTCTGACTAAGTCTACAGTGTACCTTCTATGATGAATGTTCTTGTTTTTGAGGTGTTAAATGGATTTCCTGGTGACAAAAAGAAGCAAAATATTGTGAAATAATTTGATAAACTGATGAAGGTAATGAGCCTTAGAGGATTCTTGGAAGGGACTGGCTCCTGCTCACCATGGTCGTGCAGCCTCAGTTATAAACCATTCTTATAGAGCCATACATCAAACCAGGCATCACCAGAAAATTTAAGGAAAAGTGAATCTCCCCTGCTACAGTGTCACTAATCAGTTCAGATTAAAAAATCAGCTGGTACTACTGATCACCATTCAAAAACATGCCAAAGTTGATATTAAACTATCTTGACATGCAAAAGGCACCTCATTATAAACGTCTTTTGTCTTAAACATTATTATGAACTGTATTCAGAGTTGACAACCAAGGTCGGGAACTTATGTTGAAAACATTGATATTTATGCTGTTATTTATGCTGGAAAACAGTCCATTAAGATTTTTAATACATCCCATGCATAGTTTATGTCTCCAGGTTTCTGTTGAGTAGAACTTCTGAGACAGAGTTTTAGCAAAAAGGATGTTTTCAGCAACACGCAGCAATCATATAAAGAGTAAACTAATGAAACTTACTATTATTTATTATTATTTATTAGAAATTATAGTTATTTTTTGTCCTTTTTGGTGTCAAATGGAATAATTATGTAAAACCAAGGGACAGCGATGCTTTGAAGTGACAGAAGGAATAAACCTTACCCTCAGAGAGTTTTGGAAAGATCATTTTCACATCGTGCATTGCCTCAAAATCATTGATAAAGCCTGGGATGGGGTTACCAAGAGAACCCTTAATTCTGCTTGGAAAAATCTGTGGCCTGATTGCATTCTTGGACATGACCCTGAGGGGTTTGCTCATGAACAAAAGTCAGCAGTTGTAGATGAAATTGTGTCCTTAGGAAAGACTATGGGACTGGAGGTGAATGAGGACGACATTGAAGAGCTAGTGGAGGAACATAGCCAGGAGCTGACCACCGACGAACTGATGGATCTGCATCGTGAGCAACAACAAGAGGTTATGGAGGAGATCTCATCAGAGGAGGAGGAGAAAAAGACAGCGGAATCCCTAACTTCCAGTGAGATTAAGGAGGTGTGTAAAATGTGGGAAACTGTGCAAAATTTTGTAGAAAATCACCACCCGAATAAGGCTGTAGCAGTGCGCACAATCAATCTGTTTAATGACAATGCAATGTCCCATTTCCGTGAGATTCTCAAAAGGAGGCAAAAGCAGGTGTCATTTGATAGGTTCCTGGTAAGAGTTACCCAAAAAGAGAAAGAGGCTGGTGAGCCAACAGACAGCAGTGATGAGAAAATCGTGATTGTGAAAGTGTTGGTTTTATTTACAGTATTTTATTTATTTTATTTATTAGATTTTTACATTAAAAGTGCAGCTTATTTTTGTTTTATTTTTATTTTAAAAGTGCTGGTTACTTTGGTTAAATTTTTTTCCTATATTTTGTATATATTGGATAATTTTATAATAAATATTTTTGGCTTGTGGAACGAATTATCTGAGTTTGTATTATGTCCTATGAGAAAGCATGCTTTGGTTTAAGAGTGTTTTGGATTACAAGCACGCTTCTGGAACAATTATGCTCGTAAAGCAAGGTTTGACTGTATTGCAGATTTCTTAATGCAACAGCATGGGTTCTACACACACTATTAGTCTGTTATTAATTTATACCATCCGAACAGCTTAGGCTGCAATAAAAAGGTAGAAGTGAATAAACCTACCCAAAATCAGTAAGTCATTAACTGATCTATGAAAAGCCCAGTGGCTTTATTCAAGCAGAGCAGTATTAGCCTGAAGGTTGAAACTTTAGAGCACTTTCATTTAAACTGTACAGATGATGAGTTGAATAGACTAATGTTTAAAGAATTGCTGGGGAGATAAAGCAAGGACTAAATCCTCTGGCACCACTACACTGTAAACCCGAATAGGAGTTTTCAAAACTTTGAAAAATTTTAAACTTTAAAATTTGTGGTAATCAGTTAAATCAAAATTTTTAAGTAATGTTTCCAATTTTAAGTATTTCATTTTTCGAGTTTGTTGTACTCATTTATATTAATCGTTCTTTACTTGCATTACTGAGTAGCCTAACTCATACTATAATTTTTTTTTAGTTATTGCAAATCAAATAAATAAATTGATGTTGGTCTTTCGCCTGCTCCTGGCAATGGGTCGCCACAGCGGTTTGTCACAAGTTTTTACGCCAGATGCCCTTCTGAACACAACCCTCCCATTTTTATCTGGGGACAGGCACTTCATCCAGTGGCTGGGAATCGAACCCAGCCCTTTTGCATGGCAGGCAAAACACCTACCACTGAGCCACCTGTGCTCTATTAGGGCGCCCAGATTTGTACTTAAGATTATACTTACAGCATCATGCGAAGACAGACCAGTCCACCATCTTGATAAAAACAATTCAGTGTGGGCAGTTTACATGTGCATTGATGACGTCAGACACAAAATCGCAAACAAAATATCAAACTTGTTCAGTTAACTTGAAAAGAGTCATTTCTACAAACTCAGAAATACCAAAAAGTTCTAAATACTCATCAAGGTCTATTAATTTGACCTACTGTAATTATAATTGTTTAAGATAACAATACTCAATATGTTTAATTACTTTGAGCATTAGGGTTTACAGTGTATCATTGGGTAGCATTAGAGTAATATACTGTATTAATCCGCCAACCAGTGAAAACAAAAACCTCCAAATCTTGGCTATCCCTGACTATTAAACACACATTGTATATATTTTTTCAAGCTGGAGTTCTAATATTATATATTAACTTATTATTATATATGCTTAAATCAACTCTGAATACGGCACAGGATACCTAACAAACAGGTTTTCTGATTACATGAGTGTGGTATCTCACTGAGGAATACTCCATTTTTCTGAGAAACTCATATTTCAATATCCCAACTGTCACTGTCTGACGTCCATGATGTATGCATTGCTTGGGAAGAGCTCCTCCCCCCCAAAATTAAGGCCCGATCTATCATTACTATTAAGGGCCAACATCATTCAAGTCTTCTTGCTTTACTCAGAAAGCTATACCATAACATGACCACCTTGGGCCCTGGGTTAAACAGTACACAATTACTTCAGCTACAACTCAGCTGTAGCTAACAACTTGATAGTTGGTCAGTAACCATGGCCATGCTTTATCATAGAAGAGGCCAGTTTCAAGGAATACAGAGTTCACTTGCCATCCAAACAGTAGACTCACTTAAATGACCACAACTTCAGAACTTTACAATCTCTCTTTGAGAAGAGTCTGGCAAAACAATTTGTTGGACCAAAATACATTGCTGAGGAGTTTGCAGAAACTACAACCAATGCAAGTTGATGCAAGAGGATGTTTTATAAGATGGTTCAGTGTGGACCCTGCCGTAGAGCTGAAATCCCTGCTTGTTCATAAAGAAATTATTGGCTATTGATGAAATTGGATATATGGGCATAACTGATGCACATGGAAGCAACAGCATCAAGCAGCACTTAAAGCACGAGAGCAAGGATCTCCGCACTTTAAAGTCTGGCTCTACCAACACATGACTAGGTAGTCAAGACAGGCACAGCTACTGTGAGGAGTGAGGAGCAAGATGGGGAAAACCTGGCACACAAGTGTGCACGAACACACACACACACACACGTACATTGCATAACATTGCATAACGTTGCATGGCACATGCAGGCAATCAGCTGGACAAAAAAGTTCTGCCAAATACATTGTTGACATTCTCTGCCAGTTGCTGGAAGTGTGTTGCGGCCTCTTACAAGATCAGCTTGACAAAGCCATACTGCTAATGTAAATGTTGAGCAAGGTCATCAAAGCCAGGCCACAAATTTCTAGTGAGTCTGTCTCACTCAGACGAATGGCTGTGATGATATGACCATCAGCATGGAAATGCAAGATATCTTCTCATGCACCACATAGAAGTTGGCTATTTCATGGCCAAGTGTACTCCCAAATACCACCAGCTACTGTATCACTATTAAGAAAGTCAGCTGCCCAAAGCCCTAAAGCAATAAACAAACTTTTGCTTCTCTCCTAGAGTGTAAAGAGGAAATCACGAGCTTGGGGTATAAACCATTTTGTGCCAAACCACCATGCAATCCAAGTAAGGCACCAATGACATTCCATCTTCATCTAAACTTGTGGTCTGGGATACCAAGTGGCCTTTCCTTTCTCTCAAAATCAAGTAAGTCTACTGTGACAGCAAAATGTGGCAGATCAGTTGCCATGGCAGCAAGAGCACTTAAGGTTTCTTCCATGGTTATGGCAGAGCTAGATGAGGACAGTCAGTGTGATGAAATTTACAGTATTTCCTGACTGATGTGCCACAAAGCCTGTATTGCAGTGCCCTTCAGGGATCTGGAAAGGCCACATGTTTCATGGGGAATGCATGGCTTAACCATTCCAGTCTTCCTTACAAAGAAGATATGCATTTATTGTATGTTCTGTCAAGCCCTATGGGCTTGTTTGGCCCTATCGTAAGCTCCTTGCAACATTGCTGCATGGGAAAGAAAATAGAGGAATAAGCCATGGCGATATGCACCTGCAGGAAGACACAAACTCACTTATTCACAAGCCCTTGCCAGACTTTTGAATAGGTAGCAAGCCTCCAGCCAACTTTTAGGACCATATAATGCCCCAAGGCAACACAAATTTGACCCTCAACACAGTCTCAACTCCTGGAGGCCAGAGTGACATGGTTAAAGAGGACCGCCATCCAACTCAACCCAACCCTGTAAGGGCAGCCTGCTAAGCAATACCTGGTTCCCGACTGAAATGACAACCTCTTCACCACAGTGGAAGGTGTCCAGTTTGCACTATTTGATCATTTTTGTTTCACATGTACCAGAGAGGTTATTATTCTACAACTTAGTGCAAACAAAACAGTGTTTATAACATTATGCAAAACATTCCAAACAAAGAAATACCCAAATGTAAGCCATTTGATAGCATAGTGCCCAAATGTAACAGGTGTACTACCTGTTACATTTGGGCACTATGCTATCAAATGTAGTGTGTGGTAGGCCTTTGTACAGGCCTAAAGGCAGTAGGTCATATTCAGTCTATGCCACATGTTACTGTACTGAAGGCCTCAGTTCTGATTTCGATTCAGTCTGGCCACCATTACTTGAATTAGTTTCAGTGATGGATGGGCTTCCTTTGATTATATCAATCACCCCACAGCCAGTCTTTGTGAGAGGGAGTTCAGATTGACATCATTCTTTTCAGAAAGGTAATCACATGCAATATGTTCCTTTGTGGCTGTGGAGCCACTCGATAAAATGCTTTTGGTGTTCCTAAAAATGTGTTCTTGTTTGGCTGGACAACACCAAAAAAGCAAGGAGTAATGCAATCCTGATACTACCGAACCTTTTTACACTAAAACTAATCTCCCTGACTTGGGGCAAATATTGTTCCATGATTTAGGGTATGTCTATTCTGGACATCTCTGCTGCAGCCAGTGGCACATACAGTAGAAAATATCCCATCCTTGACACATGATGTTGAAATAAGTGCTAAGGAGAACTATGCAGAGGTGTATCCCACAATGAGATGCCTCATTCCTGTCATCAAAGAATGCGGGTCCATTTGTAAATTAAAATTAGAACAAATGCAGTTTATGCTATTCTTATATTTTATCAAACCATTTAAAATCATACATGCTTCATTCCACTTGTGCAATTATTTAATATTTTAATGGGAATGATAACCAAATTTAAATTTTAGTCCACAAATCCAGTCTAAGGACAATCAGAAAACATGCCACAAAATAGGCAAAAAGGGCTTAGAATAAAGAAATTAATGGCACTAAAGTGTAAAAATATGAAGACCATGAATTGGATTTAAGGGTGAGGAGGCAGTTGTAGCCATGCAGCATGTGAACAGTAGCAGATTTCGCAAAAACCCTAGGCATACAAATGGGCAGAATGATACAGAATCCCAGCATGCACGCTTACCTTCCATTGGTGTGTTGGCATCTGGTCTATTAGCAAATACTACATCAACATATTCTAACTGCAGTCTCTCCAAAGATGCTTTCAGACCTTCAAAGTAATGAAGTAGAAGATGAATTCAGCTATGGACAATGGAAGTTCCTCAGAATTGTGAAGATTATGTGTAGTGACTTACCCTCTATTATATGCTTTCTTGACAATCCTCTTTCTGTTTCTGCTCTGAAAATATAACAGACAGACATGGTTAGTAGTACAATAACTGTGCAAAGGTCTAAAGCCTAAGGAAGCCTCAGGAAATCTCAGAAAAAAATAATTTTGACAGACAAATGCATATCGAAAGACCGTCAAACTGATGTTAAAAAATTGATTAAATACATTTATGTTGGTCCTGTCATCAGTATAAAAGTGCATGCATAGATTATACAGAAACTAGAAAACAGCACATGAACAGTGTACAGAAAATACTGTATACTATGATGATGTTGAGGAAGCACCACACTCATTTACCTTTACAGTATATCAGACAGACACTGTTTGATAGACTCTTAATATTGGTCAGATAAGAGATTTTTTAAAAATCTAGTTTTTTAAAGGTTTTCTTTCTTTCTTTCTTTTCTTTATTTACCTCTGTACACTAGCACACTGAATTGAAATGAAACACTCAAGATGTGAGCTGAGCCAAGACTTCAAGGGGGGACTTTATGAATTGGCCAGTAAAAAATAGCCCATTTTCTGCCTTGGGTAGCTTTCACTGTATGTTTCAGGTCATTAACCATCTGCAATATGAAGCAGTGTCCTATCATTTTTTAGCATATGGCTGAATCTAAGCATAGTGTTCACCTTTTCCCATCCATCCATCTAAGGGATTTCTGTAGTGCAACTAGGGAACATGGAGGCCACTGTTGACCATTGGGAGCCATTGTATTTATTCCCATTTTGTATGACCATGTAGTACCTCTGGCCAACATTCACACGGGCAATTTAAGAATACCAGTTAGCCTAATCTACATATTATTTGGATGGTAGGAGGAAACCAGAGAACCCAGAGGAAACCCACCAAGCTCAGGGAAAACATGCAAATACCATGCACACAGACCTGACGCAGGAATTATCAAACCCGGGAAATGGAAGCGCAAGGTGACAGTGCTAACCACTAAGCCACCATGCAGCCTCACCTTTTCCCAGAATGCCCTAAACAATCAAAAAGAGGATTCATCAGAGAAAATTACTTTACTTCAGTCCTCAGTAGTCCAATTCCTGAACATTTTACAGAATATCAGTCCGTCCCTGATGGTTTTCCAGGAGAGAAGTAGCTTCTTTGTCCTGTGTTATGCCAACAGTAAAGCATCCTGAGACCATTTATGTGTTGGGTTGCTTTTCAGCCTAGGGAGGGGGCTCACTCACAATTTTGCCTAAGAACACAGTCATGAATAAAGAATGGTACAAAAATATCCTCCAAGAGCAACTTCTTCCAACCATCCAAGAACAGTTTTGTGACAAACCATTTAATTTTCAGCATGATGGAGCACCTAGCCATAAGGAAAAAAGGAATAACTAAGTGGAAACTTTACAGACCTTAGTCACATTGAGAATTTGTCGTCAATCCTCAAGAGGCAGGTGGACATACAAAAACCCGAAAGTTCTGACTAAGCTTTGATTATGCAAGAATAGGCTGCCATCAGTCAGGATGTGGCCCAAAAGTTGATTGACGACATGGCAGAGCGAATTACAGAGGTTTTGAAAAAAGACAGGTCACCACTGCAAATATCGACTCTTTGCATAAACTTGTCATGTAATTATCAATCAAAGCCTTTTACACTTTTGAAATGCTTGAAATTATACAGCAGTATGCCATAATAAGATCTAAATAAAATATCTAAAATAACTCAAGCAGCAGATTTTTGAAAAAAAAAAAAATTCTTTTGAAAAATATTTGTGTCATTGTCTAAACTTTTGGACATGCCTGTACACTTCAGAGTTTATCCTGCAACTTTTATCAGCAGTTAGGTCATCAGTAAACACTAGTGACCCAGTTCCATTTGCAGCCATACACACTTATGCCATAACACTGCCTCCACCAGATTTGTCAGATATTGTGGTATGCTTTGAGTTCCTTCTCCATACTTTTTGCTTTCCATCATTCTGGTACAAGTTAATTTTGGATTCATAAGTCTTAAGAATCTGGCAAAGGTTTCCTGCAAAGTCTAATCTGGCCTTTCTGTTTTGGAGAGTTATCAGTGGTTTGAATGTTGTTGCAAAGCATCTGCATTTACTGTACTTCATAAAGCTGTCTCTTGACTGTGAACTTTGACAATGACTCACCTACTGTATCTCCACCAGAGTGTTCTTGACTTGGCCATGCATGTACAGTACATTCAGCTTCTTGTCAGCCATTTGTTCCATATTTGTGAGCCTCCAAATGGGTGTGTGTATGAAAATGGCTATGATTCCTGAATGGTTAATGCCATACTTTTGTCAAGCCCCCTGAAGTAAAGTTCACACCTTGAGCTTTTCATTTCAAATTTACTCTGGTGGTTTACAGAGGCCAATTACCAGTTAAATTGTCAGTTAATCATCTAAATAGGACATAACTTACTGGTTCCTAACTGTCAAATCAGAGTTCTATCACCTTGACAAACTATGTGAAAACTGCTATTTTGAACTTGGGTAACAGCTCACATTCATAACATTGTTATTTAAACTGAAATATAGTATATCATCATTCCACTGTGAATATTTGTTTAAACTTTGTAATTTGGTCAAATTAATGAGAAATGTCAGCCCATTAAGATTAAACCTGACAGTCTCTCAGCAGTGATGGCCTAGGACCTTTAATTTAGCCTGAGGGAAAGAGCAATGCTCCATGGGAGGGATCGATCTGAAGCACTTTCAGGAAACAATTACAGCTGGGGTTCTGGCCACCTGGAAAGGGGCTACACAGGGGGCTAAATGTTCTTAAACCTTACATCAATACACATGTACACTATGAGACACTCTCACCTACAGGTACCTTATTTACTGAATGGCAGCTCGCTTTAAATTGCCAACTTTTACCTTACACTTCTCAGTCTTATCTAAGATAAAGGTACAGTAACTTTCTCCATACACAAACCTACAATCACTTACTTTCCACCCCAAAAGATCTTAGTTGTAATCACCAAACTGGAGCGTCTGTAGAAGAAAATAGAACAAGTGCAGTCAGACCTTTGTGGAACATGAACTTTTAACACATTTACAAAGACAGGTTCCAACCGTTGTTCAGTAACTGAAAAGGCCAGGAACCATAATGGGTAATTAGATTCAGGAACAATTGGATTCATCAACGTCATTTCATTAAACTGAGCTGAAATTGTACATACATGCAAAATCAGTTTCACACTCAACAGCCAATGAAATTAGGACAGCAAATAACACATTTTAGCCACAGTTAGGTTTCATCAAACTGACCAAAAAAAAAAAAAAATTAGCTATTTTCTTCTTTTGCTTTGTGATGACATACTTGTCTGGAATATAGCACTATTATGTCACATACAATATTGGTAGCCCAAAATGGGTAGATAAGACAAGACTAATTGGGATACCATATAGTGCGCTTTGGTTAAAAAAATTGTCAGATAAAAACTTGAAACCATTACAGACGCAATGACCATGTAAGACTCATCAAAGAAACATCTGTTTTAAAAAATGCTGTTTAAAAGGATGAATATGAATGCAAACAGGTATGATCCACTATTAATCAGGTGACTTTGAGCTGATATTATCATCAGTTTATGGGCTATGGGCTAAGTTGTACCTTACAGTATGTAGTTGGAGGCATTGGCATGACATTGGCACTGTAAGTAAACCTCTTTTTTAAACTCCTATATTCATTAACTAATTATTCATTAACCATAGTAAAAAAAAAAAAGTCCCCTACATATGAACAATCAAATTATGAACTTCTGAAGATATGAAATATGTTTGAGCATGTTCAATAATAGAAGATAGATCACATGTCCAGCGTACAGTGTCATGTGCATGCATCCCAAGATGTCCGGAAGCAAGCATAACAGCAGCGGCAATGAAGCTGCTAAAAAGGGCCAAGCAATAACGCTGGAAAAACAGTGAAAATAATTGAAAGAATGGAGCAAGGTGAAAAGATGGCAGAGCAGACACTGGCCGTTCTTTTAACATAAATCATTTAACCACCATGGAACATTAGTTTTATACTGTGTGTAGCCAATTGTGTTAGTAACCTAGTACCTACTGTAGACAACGTTTGATGGACTTAAAAACAAATTTTGCTATTGTCACAGAACCAGTTCGTAGTTGTTCTATTCTTGTTTAACTTACTCAGGAATGTAGGTCTTGTAAAATAATTTAAGTGATTAAGCCATTCATAAAATATAACTGTGCAGTAGGTCATATAAGCAACTAAAAAACTGCTACACTAATCAATAACTATGATAAACATTTAGCTACAATACCTGACTCCATGCATTCATTAATGCCATACCTATCCTGCAAACTTTTTTAAGACTAATGAATACTTAGTTTAAGCTTTTTCCCATCCCTTAATTAAAAGAAAAGAAAGGAAAAGCCTGAGGCTTAAAGAAAAGGACTAAGGATTACTTTGTGCAAAAACAGTACAAATTAAAGCTGAAGATCCACTCAATGTAGCACAATGTAGTATGTACGTATAGACCGTCTCTCTTATATAAGGAGATATTTTCTGCACTCATTTACTAGGAGAAAAAAAATTACATGCTCTTCATTAACATGTCATATTTAAAAACAATGATGAAAGTCATATTTGAAAACCATGCAAGCAAAAAAGATAGAAGTTAAAGTCACTACCTCCATCCTTTCTTCTTTATGATACTGCCGAGAACAACTTCAGCCCTTGAAAAAAAAAAGGAGAAATATTAACAGAAATATATATATATATTTTTTTTTTTAACAAAAGGTGCAATATTTTACTCTATAAAAGGGTTTTCTTCAGAACTACTGTAGATTAATGTGTAGAGCATTAGGGACCCCCTGCTTCTTATTCCAAAAATCATGCTAATGAAGCAGTGATATTAAATAATCTCACAGCATCAAACACAGGCGTAAGCTGATTGCTTCCTGAGCTGAAGGTTATTTTGCGTAAAAGACTGGCTGTGCTGATGGGATGTATCTCTGTGTGTTTAATGATTGATGAAGTATCCTTGTCCCAAGGATACAGCATGTTCTTTGTGAATGCCTCCCATTATTCCTGCACTCAGGCAAAGTATGTCTTAGCCCCAGCCTTTAACAAATGCAGATCTATTGAAATATGGACGGAGTATCCTGTGGAAATAAAAACCTGCAGTCCCCTCAGACAAACACAAAGCTTTTAGCCAGAGAGCAGTATGAAAAAACATTTCCTTGATTTGTTCTGATATACAGTAACAATCAAAAGTTTGTATTTCTTCTTGTATTTCAAAATGATGAAATAACACATATGGCTTAAAGTAATTAAGTAACAACAACAGCAACAGTCAGTTGATATTTTAAGACATTCAGGTCAGTTTTTCTGGAATAGTTCTTGTAAGAACAGTATTGTGAAGTTCATTTGCAAAACCCATCAAGCATCATGATGAAACTGGCTCTCATGAAGACCTTCCCAGACAAGCAAGACCAAAACTTACCTGTCATACAGAGGAGAAGATAATTTAGAGTTACCGGCCTCAAAAATCACCAATTACCAGCAGCTCGGATTAGAGGCGTTATGAAGGCTTTACAGAGCATACATACGTAGCAGACATAACTCAATATAACTGTTCAAAGGAGCCTACAGCATATCTTGGATATATTGGATCACTTGCATCACCAAGTTCTTGCATTATTGTTTTGTAATGTTTTTGGGCTTGTATTTATTTGTTGTTGTTTTTAAGTTTTTCTCTCTTTATGTACTGTACATTTCTTGATTGTTTCTGCTCCTACCATCATGAGTTATATCATCAGTAATGATTAGTAAGTCAGTTTCAGTAGCAGTTATGCAAACCCAAACCATGACATGATTCTATGAGCATGTACTGTACTGTATGTTTTGGACCATGAGCAAATCTTTCTCACTTTAATGGAGGTTAATCTTGCTTCCAGAACTTTGTGGCTCTGTTTTTTTTTTTTTCAATCATCTAAATCTTTCAGTTCAGTTCTGTGATGGTCTTTATATTACTGCTTTCAAAGCCTTCTTTGAACAGTAAATTGCAATACCTTCACTACTGCCTTTAGAGGTTATTAATGTGACTGGCTGTTGTTTGGCGGTCTTTTCATAGCTCTCAAAATGTTTGTCTCGACTGCTGTTTTTTTCCAATATCTGGTTGTTAGTCCATGAGTAGTTTCTTTCTTTTTCAGGACATTCCATTTGGATACATTAATTATGTCCTCTGCTTGTGCAATGGTTATGAAATCACTTTTCTGTGGTATAAAATTGTTTGCTTTTCTAGCATAAACAACTCTTTTGTCACAAACCTTAATGGTTTATCCTTTCTAACAAGAAAAACAAAAAAAACCTTTATAGGTTAAAACCAGAAATTGAACCAAGAGTAAAAATTCAGATCTATTAACTGTTTAAACAATTGATGCAACAAAGCAAACCTGGGCAACAAGTATACAGTAGCAATGGCTTCCAAAAGTTTTAATCACTTAAAAAAGTGGGTGGATTTAATCAAAAGTTTCTAGTTGCTTAACACATCTGTTATATACCACCACGATGTCTAGATGTGAACCAAATGAAAGCTAAAATTCTGATTCATTGTCATATATTTATTAATATTTGGTTTGAAAGAAGAATTTATTTATGGTCACTTGTGGTGTTATAGCTGGATGTCCATGTATTACATCACATAACACGTTGACGTGGCTTATACAGATCCGCATTCACCAGCCTGCATCAGGCTTTGCATAATATTCAATTTTTGGGGTCAGTTCCCTTAGGTTTTGAATTAAAAGGCTGTATGCTAAAATTCTATGTTTAAAGTAAATAATATAATATATACTGTGGCTTGCAAATCCTTTTTAAATTAATCCCTCAATAAATTTTATTAAACACAGGCTCAGAGACCAAAAGAGGACTACGGTTGTCAGGGGACACCACCAGAGGGCGCCAAAGCGCCCACAGACTCCATTTTGTGTTTTGTTTTCATTTGTAGTTTTGGTGGACTCAAATCCCCAGAATGCACCTCGGTCAGGTGATGTGGCGCTCACCTGAACTGAGGTTGCTAATTAGTTTTGTTATAAATGTTCTTGTGTTCAGTGTGTCCTTGTCTTGCATCTGTTCGTCTAGGGTTACTGTTCTGGTATGTTGTTTAGCTCTGTGTTCTTCTGGCTCTGGCTCTGGCTCTGTCTCTGTCTAGTTCTGTGTGTTATTCTAGTTCTCTGTGTTCTCCTGGCTCTGTGTTCTCCTGGGTTGTCTGTCTCCTGGCCTGTCTGTCTCTCAGTCTGTTTGTAATATCTAGTTTGTCATGTTTCTAGTTTGTATGTCCTATGTTTAAAGTTCATGTTCTGTTCTTTTGGTTCCCTGTCTTATCATTAAAATCCTTTTGGTTCACTTCACCTCTGCTATCATGCCTATCTTTTGTCCCGCAAACAGTAACCGTAACAGAATGCAAGACCTAAAAAGTGGTATAGCAGAGGAGCCTCCCCAGAAAATTTTTTTTTCACCAACTAGCCAGGGTGCTGATCCAGCAGATAAACATTTGTCGCTTGACGGGAGATCGGGGGCAAATGCAAACCCTGCTGGAGCTGGGGGCATTGGTGCAGGAACAGCTGGCCAAGGTCAACAAAGAGGCAGCTGACGTCAAGGCCAGCACCCAGTCTCCAGCCAGCCTCAGTGGAGGCCCAGACCCTCCAGCCAGCCTCAGTGGAGGCCCAGACCCTCCAGCCAGCCTCAGTGGAGGCCCAGACCCTCCAGCCAGCCTCAGTGGAGGCCCAGACCCTCCAGCCAGCCTCAGTGGAGGCCCAGACCCTCCAGGGTTCCGCGAAGTGGACAGCAAGCTGCCTCCGCCACCGCCGCCCTGCTTCGAGGAGGACAACGAGCTGCCTCCGCACGGGTTCGTGGACGCCGTGCTCCTGCCGCCTCCGCACAGGTTCGTGGACGCCGTGCTCCTGCCGCCTCCGCACGGGTTCGTGGACGCCGTGTTTCCTCCGCTGCCCGACCTCGGTGGCAACCCACCCTTACCCACCCTTCCACCTTGCCCAAAGGAGAGCAGAGCCGACATAGGACCTTGGGGGGGCTGTCCTGGACCTCCGTTGGGCGCTCCGTTGTCGCGCCGTGGGGAGGGGGGGTAATGTCAGGGGATACCACCAGAGGGCGCCAAAGCGCCCACAGACTCCATTTTGTGTTTTGTTTTCATTTGTAGTTTTGGTGGACTCAAATCCCCAGAATGCACCTCGGTCAGGTGATGTGGCGCTCACCTGAACTGAGGTTGCTAATTAGTTTTGTTATAAATGTTCTTGTGTTCAGTGTGTCCTCGTCTTGCATCTGTTCGTCTAGGGTTACTGTTTGTTCTGGTATGTTGTTTAGCTCTGTGTTCTTCTGGCTCTGGCTCTGTCTAGTTCTGTGTTATTCTCGTTCTGTGTTCTCCTGGCTCTGTGTTCTTCTGGTTTGTCTGTCTCCTGGCCTGTCTGTCTCTCAGTCTGTTTGTAATATCTAGTTTGTCATGTTTCTAGTTTGTATGTCCTATGTTTAAAGTTCATGTTCTGTTCTTTTGGTTCCCTGTCTTATCATTAAAATCCTTTTGGTTCACTTCACCTCTGCCATCATGCCTATCTTTTGTCCTGCAAACAGTAACTGTAAGAACGGTAAATTACACTGCTCTGAAAGCTAAAAGATTATTTGATTTGCCTAAAATTTTCTTCAAAATAATGCATATGTAATAATTGCAAAAAGATTGTTTACAGAAAAATTGTCATCCAAATTATACATTTATACACTTAACCAAAAATGTTATGATAAACCACAATGTTGTCAACAAGGAAGACACAGTTCAGTTTAGAATTACAGAATGTGAGCTTTCTGTGTCTAACAGGAGAGTACTGTTAGACACAGTAGTGAATGATGAATAAGATAAAGAAAGCACTTACTTGCCCGCAGCATACACCTCAGCTGTGTCAAACAAATTGATCCCATTTTCATATGCCAGCGTCATTAACTGCTCTGCTATCTGAGACACGAGAGGATCAAAGAAAATCGATTAGCTAAAATCTCGACCAGAATGAAGAAAGATAACCATAGAGAAGAGCTGCATAATTATGCATTATGGAAAGAACTAAAAGTCTTCCTTCAAGTTGTACAAAGTTGAGTTATGTGCACATATAGTGAACAGTTCCAAGCGTATACACACAGCAGTTTTCAGTACTCAATTAACATCATAATTGTTAAGCATTTTTACACATTTAATCATTTCCCCTCAATATTACAATGACTACATGACACAATTTTTAATTTTTAAAAAATTATTTTAGTACTGCAAACTGAGACTGAAAAAGTATTATTGTCCACCTAAAAGTGGATAGAAGGTTGATACAAACAATATATTAATAATACTTCTGAGTTGTACGATCATGTTCAAAAGTTAGTAACCCCTTTACACATTTATGTGTTTTGCGTAAAATAAATAATTATAAAAGTCATCTGATCATAGTTCATCTTAGTAATGAATGAACTCAATGAAAGTAATGTTGTAAAGAAGAATGGGCCAAAATTTCTCCACAATGTTGCGAGAGAGTGATAAAATCAGACAGGAAATGATTACTTTTCATGTTACTGCTGCTAAAGGTGGATCTACAAACTATTGAATGATGGGGCATTTAGAACTGAAGTACACGTTGTTGTTTTTTTTAGCTTTGTTTTATTTTCTTTAAATAAATAATGGCATAATGAAAAAAGGTTATATGTTGGTTGTATTTGCCTAATACTGAGATCAAATAATTTTTATTTTTACAAAAACATATCTTATTAATTTAAATAGCATTTTTACTGGCTCTTGATTGTATGCTGTTTTGTGTTTCTTTTAAAGAGAATGGTCTAATAATGGACATTATTGAAAAACTCCTGCCAATATAGTGCTATGTAAGATAAAGATGAGCAATCTCAAATACTCTTTCTAGGTCAATCTAATAATTTGCTACCAAAAAAATCTATATGGCTCACTCATGCGATTACAGATAACCTTCTCTATGTACATATTTACATAAATTAAATGATATGTGTAGTTAATTCATTGAATAAGGATTATACCATACCTCATTAGTGATTTGGCCTCCAAATGTTACCCATGTACCTGCAAAGATCCCACATACTGTCAGAACATGGAAACAAACTGTTTTCTTAGAACCAATTCTGTGCATCTTATTCCTACTCAGTTAAAACTCAATTTAACTTAATTCACTATTTCTTATGAAACATCTACAACTGCAGATATTGGAAAACTATGAGGAAAAACATTAAGAATATATATTTTACTCACCCAGCCCCAGACATGACACCCGTAAGCCAGACTTTCCAAGGTTTCTGAAAGCAGAAGGGACACCAAATTCTTCATACTAAATCCCATATGCTTACTGTACTATCATGTAACTAAATGACGATTTTAGTCATGAAGACAAATGGTAAAAATGGAATGTTGCAACCTCAGAATTTCTGCATCCTCAGTTGGATCTTGAGTTTGGGTTACAGGCTGTGCGATTTGCATGGGTTTCAGTTTTTGTGGTTTTACCCCACCTCCAAATAATTCTGTATTTAGGTAAAACGCCTACTCTATTTTAACCTTAGGTGTGAATTGGCTTGCAATACACTACTGTAGCTCCCAGTCAAGGTACAGTATATTCCCACATCACATTCCTGGGAGAGAATTCTCCACTCCTGTCACGACAAGTCAAGCCACAGCCCCATCATGATCACCTGAGAACTCCCATTCCACACTCTCAACCACTTCTTACACCCTACCGCCTCACTCTCCGCTATCAGTGATCACCCGTCATGCCTATATAAACCACACTCTGCCACCACCAGGTCGCCAGTTTATTGTGTGCCTCACCAGCCCAATATACCAGTGTTTCTTCCCGTCATAGTCTGCCTAGTTATCGATCACGTTTTGTTTCACCGACCACGTCCTTGCCTCTCGCCCTTTGAATTCTAGTTCTTTGGATTTTGCTGTTATCGACTGCTTACCTGTTATCGACCACGAGCTTGGTGCTTCCGCATTCCAGCGATACTTCTCCTGCTGACACCGCAGCGCGGCGCTAAACTCAAGTCTTGCTTTTACTATCACCACTCTTCTGGCTCGGTCATACACAAGCACTCACTAATTCCTGTCCGCGATCGACTCACAATCTGCGCGTGGATCCATCATGCCCTCTGCCGGCCCCCTGACAGAATAAACTGGCCAAAAGGAATGGATACAGCAGAGGCAGCTCGCCTGAGGGGGGCATTAGAGAGCCAAGGAGCCCTCTTAGGCACACATCAGCAGGAAATCACACAGATAACCAACACACTTCAAATCATTACAGAAACCCGGCAATCTCTTTCCGTTCAGATTTGAAATCAGCCACCTCCTGCAGTTTCTCCTCAACTTCCTCCTCCAGTGCTCTCCCCAGCACAGGAACCACGTCTCCCTGCTCCACCTACCTATGATGGAAATCCAGCCACGTGTCGTTCCTTTCTATCTCAATGTTCCCTCATTCTGGAGCTACAGTCCACATCATTTCCCACAGAGAGTTCTAAAGTTGCCTATATCATCACCCTCCTTACTGGAAAGGCAAGAGAGTGGGGAACGGCTCTGTGGGATGCCCAAGTTCCATGCTGCTTCACTTATAAGACTTTTACTGATGAAATGAGGAGGGTTTTTGATCGATCCTTCACAGGGCATCAGGCAGCAAGCCAAATACTTCAGTTACGCCAGGGAGTACGTTCTGTTTCGGATTATGCCATTGATTTTCGGACTCTGGCCCCCTCGTGCGACTGGGATGAAAAGGCCCTGACTGCTTCCTACATAGGCTTTCAGACCCAATTAAAGACGACCTCGCGGCTCAAGAGCTCCCATCGGACCTGCAGGGACTCATTGACATAGCAACACGTTTGGACGGCCGCAAGCGGACTCGGCAATCGGAACGGCAGTCATGTCTTACACCATGCGCCTCGGCACCGGCCTTAGTCACCCCCGAGGCACCCCCTGAACCCATGCAGATAGGCCGTACACACATCTCACCGAAGGAACGCCAGCGCCGCAGAGACGATGGTGCCTGCTTCTACTGCGGTCAGGCTGGTCACGCTGTACGTTCCTGCCCATTAAAAGGTCAGGCCCCCCCGTAATTCTGGGGATACAGGGGGGCCCAGCTTCTAGTTCTTCCCCGGACCAACGATCATGTTTTTCAGTGACTTTGACTCATGATGATCAATCTTATGCCACTTATGCCTTAGTGGATTCCGGGGCCGACCAGAACTTAATTTCCTCCTCTACTGTGTCCAAGTTTCAAATTCCTCTCACACCCCTACACCAACCGTTCACTGTTCAGGCCCTTGATGGTAGCAGACTTACACCCATTACTCATCGCACTATCCCCATTACCTTACAGTTTTCAGGCAATCACACTGAAACCATCACGTTCCTAACCATTCAAAACGCTCACGCACCCATCATGTTGGGGCTCCCTTGGCTAAGACTACATAACCCCCACATTGATTGGGTTAAAAGGAGCATCCTTGATTGGAGCCCCGCCTGCCTCTCCTCATGCCTACACTCAGCTCTTATGGGCCGTACCTCGCCTTCGCCACGAGAGGATATCCCTGATTTATCCAAGGTCCCCACTGAATATCACGACCTACGACAAGTGTTCAGTAAGTCACGGGCTATCTCCCTACCTCCTCACCGCCCCTATGACTGCGCAATTGACCTCCTTCCCGGCACCTCTCCACCTAAGGGACGACTCTTCTCCCTCTCTCAACCTGAGAGAGAGGCCATGAAACAGTACATTAATGAGTCACTTGCAGCAGGGATTATCCACACATCATCATCACCAGCGGGAGCAGGATTCTTTTTCGTTGGAAAAAAAGACAAGTCCCTCAGACCTTGCATTGATTATAGAGGATTAAACGAGATCACGATAAAGAACCGCAACCCTCTTCCGCTAATGTCATCCGCTTTCGAACTCCTCCAGGATGCCCATGTCTTCACCAAGCTAGACTTAAGGAACGCCTATCACCTGGTCAGGATACGGGAAGGTGATGAGTGGAAGACTGCCTTTAACACCCCCACCGGCCATTACGAGTATCTCATAGTTCCGTTTGGCTTGACCAATGCGCCGGCCGTGTTTCAGGCCCTCATTAATGACGTCCTCAGGGATTTCCTCAATGTCTTTGTTTTTGCGTATCTGGATGACATCTTTTTTGGGTTACTCCATTTCCCCTGCAGGCAACCAGATGGGCCCCACCAAGGTCAAGGCGGTCACCGACTGGCCGACACCATCTTCAAGGCGTGAACTCCAACGGTTCCTGGGGTTCGCTAACTTTTACCGCCGCTTCATTCGAAACTATAGCACGGTGGCGGCCCCACTCATGACACTCACCTCATCCAAAACCGTGTTCCGATGGAACTCACTGGCCGATAAGGCCTTCAAGGAACTTAAGCGCCGCTTCACCACGGCACCTGTCCTCATTTTTCCCGACCCTCTCCTCCAGTTTGTCATGGAAGTGGATGCATCCGAGACAGGAGTAGGGGCTGTCTTGTCACAGAGATCCCCTGAGGATAACAAACTTCACCCTTGCTCATTTTTCTCCCGCCGTCTCACTCCCCCAGAACGGAACTATAGCATATCGTGAACTCTTGGCGGTCAAGCTGGCGCTCGAGGAGTGGAGACATTGGTTAGAGGGGGCAAAACACCCCTTCCTTGTTTGGACTGACCACCGGAACTTAGAGTAGAAGAAGACAGCGAAGAGGCTAAATTCACGTCAGGCACAATGGTCACTGTTCTTCTCTCGGTTCCAGTTTACATTATCATACCGTCCTGGGTCTAAAAATGTCAAGCCTGATGCCCTCTCCCGACAGTTCTCCACGCCCCAGGACATGTCCATGCCTGAGATGATTCTCCCCCCTCATTGCCACATGGCAACGACCCATCTGGTTGTGGAGCACCTCGTCCAACCAGGCCCAAGTGTCGTTCCCCCCAACAAGCTCTTCGTTCCCGCCTCTGTTCGCCCTCAGGTGTTGGACTGGGCCCACAGTTCCAGATTGGCCTGCCACCCTGGGGTGACACGCACGCTCTTCCTCCTTAACCAACGCTTCTGGTGGCCCACCATCAAGGAGGACGTCAAGGATTTTGTAGCTTCCTGCGATGTCTGTTCCAGGAATAAGAACTCAAACCGACCTCCTGAGGGTCTACTGAGAGCTCTCCCCATCCCTCACCGCCCCTGGTCCCACATTTCCATTGACTTTGTCACTGGACTACCACCATCACACAATCATACCTGTATCTTGACCATTGTGGATCGCTTTTCTAAAGCTGCTCATTTCATTCCACTACCCAAGCTTCCGTCTGCTAAAGAAACGGCTGAACTCCTGATCAACCACGTCTTCCGAATTCATGGACTCCCCAACCACATTGTTTCGGACAGAGGCCCCCAGTTTTCTGCCCAGTTCTGGTAAGCCTTTTGCACTCTCATTGGCGCCAGTCCCAGTCTCTCATCTGGTTTTCATCCTCAGACCAATGGCCAAATGGAACGGATGAACCAAGAACTTGAGAAATCCCTACGGTGCATGGCCTCTCAGGACCCATCCTCCTGGAGCCACTTCCTCCCCTGGGTTGAGTATGCCCACAACTCGCTCCCTACTTCCTCCACAGGCATGTCTCCCTTCCACTGCTGTCTGGGTTATCAACCACCCCTTTTTTCGGCCCAGGAAGAGGAGGTAGCTGTTCCCTCAGCCCTAACCTTCATCCGCCGCTGCAAAAGGACATGGCAACGGGCCCGCAAGCAGCTTTTGTGCACAGTAAGCACCTTCCAGCACCAGGCTAACTGCCACCGGTCGTCAGCCCCCCGTTATCGCATCGGCCAAAGGGTCATGCTATCCACACGTGACCTTCCCCTCAAGACCACTTCAAGGAAGCTCTCTCCAAGGTTCATCGGCCCCTTCACAATCAACCGCATTATTAATCCATGCTCTGTACGACTCTCTCTACCCCTCTCCATGCGCCGGATTAACCTCACCTTCCATGTCTCTCAGATTCGCCGCCTGGTCCCTTGCCCACTGTCTACACCCCCCAGCCTCCCCCACCCCCTCGACTCATAGATGGGGGCGAAGCCTTCACTGTTCGTAGGCTCCTCAAGTCTTGCCGCCGCGGGCATGGCCTCCAGTACCTAATAGACTGGGAGGGCTATGGTCCAGAAGAGAGAAGCTGGGTACCCGCCAAATTCATTCTAGACTGTTCTCTAATAACTGACTTCCACAGACTTCACCCCGAAGCATCCGCGAGAACGCCTGGAGGCGTCCATAGAGGGGAGGGTACTATCACGACACGTCAAGCCACAGCCCCGTCATGATCACCTGAGAACTCCCATTCCACACTCTCAACCACTTCTTACACCCTACCGCCTCACTCTCCGCTCTCCACACACCTGTATTTTGGCGTTATCGACTGCTTACCTGTTATCGACCACGAGCTTGGATCACGGACTTTCTCTCTACTCCCCGGCTTCGACCCTCGCCTGTTTACGACCACGATTTATCCTCGCTCCGCGCCGAGCTCACGTCGGCTCTGCATGCTCCCGCTTCACCGCAAGGATCAGGTTCCACACGCCGCCATACATATCGGATCACGCCTCGCTCGCGCCGGCTCCCTGACAACTCCACTCTACTGCCAAGTCAAGTCATTACTGAAGACGAACAAGACAACTTTTAATACTGTTATCCATATCTTGATTCATCAATCAGATATGGATAACAGTATTAAAAGTAGTCAAAGTAGTATTTTACATATTACATAATATGAACTACTATGATGTTTTGTGCATTAGGTTATGCTTGATGGATTTACTAATTGTGTGTGACATTTATATTACAGTCATCTACAAGACATTGCAGTTTTATGGCAGCTGAAGGTTTGATTTCAACTCATACTAAATCACATTAATGTGTAAGGGATACTTTCTTTGGACAGAGTCAAAGTCCAGATGATCAGATGATCTCAGATTCTAGTATAGGTAAAATAAGTTGTCTTTCTCAATGTGTAATGTCTAATTTGATAACTGTCACATTTGTGGGATGATGGGTGAGGCATAAGTGCAGAGGTTAAGACTTGGATTTTTAATAAAGAAAAGCAAACATAAACAAACAACTACACATTAATAAACTAAACATGGAACTATGGCTGGGAGAACTTGAACAAATCATGAAACATGGCGAAACAAAAGAGAAGAAATCAGAACAGATGCAAGAGAAAACTTAACTCAAAACATGCTTATTTATACTGAACTAATTAACCACCTCGGTTCAGATGAGTGCTCCCAAACCGAGGTGCACTCTGGGACATGGAGTCCAACACAAATAATGTCTCATTGTATAGGGGTCAGTTCTTAAATTAAAAATAAATAAATAATAAAAGAACACAGGCCTGGCCAAAAATATGGTACCCCTAACTTAATAGTTTGTTGCACAACCTTTTGAGGCAATCACTGCAATCAAACGATTCCTGTAACTGTCAATGAGACTTCTGCACCTCTCTGCAGGTATTTTGGCCCTCATGAGCAAGCTGCTCCAGTTGTTTCCGGTTTGAAGGGTGCCTTTTCCAGACAGCATGTTTCAGCTCCTTCCAAAGATGCTCAATAAGATTGAGGTCAGAGCTCACAGAAGGCCACTTTAGAATAGTCCAATGTTTACCTCTTAGCCATTCTTGGGTGTTTTTAGCTGTGTGTTTTGGGTCATTGTCCTGTTGACCTGCGACTGAGACCCAGCTTTCTGACACTGGCCAGCACATTTCTCTCTAGAATCCCTTGATGGTCTTGAGATTTCATTGTACCCTGCACAGATTCAAGACACCCTGTGCCAGATGCAGCAAAGCAGCCCCAGAACATAACAGAGCCTCCTCCATGTTTCACAGTAGGGACAGTGTTCTTGTCTTGATATGCTTCATTTTTCCGTCTGTGAACATAGAGCTGATGTGCCTTGGCAAAAAGTTCCATTTTTGTCTCATCTGTCCATAGGACATTCTCCCAGAAGCTTTGTGGCTTGTCAACATGTAGTTTGGCATATTCCAGTCTGGCTTTTTTATGATCTGTTTTCAACAATGGTGCCCTCCTTGGTCGTCTCCCATGTAGTCCACTTTGGCTCAAACAACGATGGATGGTGCGATCTGACACTGATGTTCCTTGAGCATGAAGTTCACCTTGGATCTCTTTAGAAGTCTTTCTGGGCTCTTTTGTTACCATTCTGATTATCCGTCTCTTTGATTTGTCATCAATTTTCCTCCTTCGGCCACGTCCAGGGAGGTTGGCTACAGTCCCATGGATCTTAAATTTCTGAATAATATGTGCAACTGTAGTCACAGGAACATCTAGCTGCTTGGAGATGGTCTTATAGCCTTTACCTTTAACATGCTTGTCTATAATTTTCTTTCGAATCTCCTGAGACAACTATTTCCTTCGCTTCCTCTGGTCCATGTTGAGTGTGGTACATACCATGTCACCAAACAACACAGTGACTACCTGGAGCCCTATATATAGGCCCACTGACTGATTACAAGCTTGTAGACACCTGTGATGCTAATTAGTGGACACACCTTGAATTAACATGTACCTTTGGTCACATTATTTTCAGTATTTTCTAGGGGTACCATCATTTTTGTCCAGGCCTGTTCCATGAGTTTATTTTTTTTAATAATTCCGTTGAAGCATGTTTGAAAAGCAATGTCTGACTTTCATTGGTTAACATTCATAGAATTTTTATTTATTATTACTTTTGTCAGGTTAAAGTTATTTCTGTGACCATTATGATTTTTTCTTTCATTGACCGAAGGGTACCAACAATTTTGTCCACGTGTGTATGTGGTAATGACATTAGCAATTAGCCCTATGAGAATATTCTTAAGGGATATCATTTAAATACATTTTTCATTGTTATGTGATCAATAATAAATTATGCTGAATGGAAATAACAATAATGAATGCAAGTCGACTAAGGCAGACCAACACAAACTGGATCTGAAATGAGCACACACCATGTAATTGCTACAAATGTGAATGCCTCAAGCGAATATGTGAAGGCCTCAATTCACAGTCTCACTGACATCACCTGGTTGATAATATTAACTGACCATAAATTATTTATTCTCTTTGGCATCAAACTTTGGCACTGACCCATTCTGATAAGCACCATTAGTACCACATTTGAATACTCCATGGTTTTTGTATCTATCAATCTATGAACACTGGTATACTCAACACATTCAAATCAGTTCAGAACCTCATGCACAAGGTTTCTATGACCATCTTGGTCTCCAGGTCTAATATAACACTAGGCATCTTGGCAAATGTAGAAACATAAGACAGGAATGTCTGTGACTTCACGTGAATTACAGAAGTGGAATGGTAAAATGCTGACCAGCTCACAAATAATCATGAATTAAAAGAGAAATGTGGCTGGAATTACCAAGATGTAGCATATTCTACAAGTAAAGCCATTTTTATCAACATACTCTAAATATGTGTAACCAAATACAACCAACTGATGTTCACAAGACACAAGACAAGACATATTCTTGTCTGTTAAACAGGCTGTCAGCAATGTTATCTCAACGTCTATGTGAAGAAGATCCTCTGAAATTACATTATGATTGAGTAGGAGGGCCTAGAAAAACAGTCATAAATTTTTTAAGTGGTTAGATGAGATACAGTTACTGGAAGGGAGATCTGCTGAAAAGGACAGCTGCTGCATGGACTCAAATTGATAAGCATAGCCTTTTAATAATGCTGTCCATAGCCTTGCGTTTATTTTTATTATACCGATCCTAATCTTACCAAAGAAACAATGGCTCCAATAAACAACAGAACAGAACAAACTCATAACACCTGACTGATAGCAGTTTGTATGTATATTAAAATTCATTTACCTAAACTAACTAACTTACTGTAACTGATTAATGCTTTCAAATATACAGTAGTATGAAGATTAACATTGTTTTCATATAAAGACCCCATGGGGTTATACACATTAAATCTTTCATGACCAAAAGTGATGTTGTCAAGTTAAGATGGAGGGTTTCTCGCAGGAAATCATTTTAGACTGTAAAAACATTTGAGAAATGAAAATTAGATTTGCATTATGTGAGTCAGACAGATTTGACAGATTGTCTAATCATTTGCTGGAATTTTGAAGCACAGATTATAACGATTTGGTAGTACTGGGGCACAATAAATGACCAATTTTACCAAATTGTGAAATTTTTGGTTTTCCTTTTCTTTCAGACAAATTCACTACAAAACACGTTAACACATCCACATATGGATATCCACATATCCAGTGTGGATACTGAAGGGCGGTTTGTTTTTTTAAGTGGGAAAAGCTGATGCCAGACAACATTACCTGAAATTCTAGAATCCTCTTTAATTATGAAAGATAGCAAATAGAGTATCACTTGAAGCAGACTGTCTAGGATCATATGCTTGTATATATTTTTTTTAGCAGTAATACAAAATACAGAGAATTTTGGGAGGTAGAGAGAGAAAAAGATAAAGAGAGATGTACAGGAGAGGGGAAATGAGAAATAGAACATGGCAGAGTTGACACATAAATATCAGATCCAAAAGGACGATAGGAGTATTGGAGAGTTAGTATATTTTATACCAAAAATACTAACATTAGGTATCTGCAAATCCTCATGTGAAATAATTGTTATATAATTAACTAAGAAAACCATCAAAATGATGTGAGGTAAAAAAAATAAAATAAATAAAAAACATTACTAAAAACCTATTTGCTTGCTTGAAATATAAGATGCATTTTTCCTTGATGAATAGGATGCAATGCTCTGCACAGATGCAGTTTAGTAAGCATTGTAGGTGATTATAAGAAGTACATTATGACCCTGGAATAACATGCAGTAATGAGTTGCCTCATTATTCAAGGATACAAGCACATACAGTATTATGGTATCAGATGACTGAACAATAATTGTGATAAAACCATACTCACACTACCTGAAAACATACAGTATACTCTTCCATCTAACAGTAGTAGATTGACATGGGAAGTTCATAAATTATCCAAAATTTGACATTACAGCATCTTCATTGTACTATGACTGCTCTCTATTGCCAGACTACACACTTTCAGGCAAAGAAGCATGTCTGCTTCATTGAGAGGTACGAGTTATTCGGATTTTGCTAACTTAAATCTGAATGATGATAAATAGCCAGTAAATCACAACAAGATATAAATCTTTCCATGATCGCATGAGGATCCTCGGCACCTATAGCACAATCCCGTCAGTCTTTAACTGTAACCTCATGATAACCCTTATCCTCAGTTTACTATGAACTACTAACATAAATCAACACAGATCATAAATCAGCATGGAGCTATTGTGGTCTCTGAGCCAAATGCCACAATGGGCTTACAGTAAGCCATATACAGTAACAACACAAATAGTGTTCACTGCCTAGGCAAAAGAGCAACTGTGTAAGAATGGCTGTCCAATCTGAAAATATAGACTGTGTCTAGACAAACTTTTAATATGACTGACCTACTTACATGAATGGCCTGTACTGTATTTCACTAGTACTATAATGTGATCCATTATAACAACGTATATGATCAATAATTCAGTGTGACTTAAATGCCTTCCTGTATCCTTGCTTCATCCATTAGCCTTGACTGTATAGCTCAAAAGCTTAATGGTAGTAAACTAGTTAAAACCCAATTTAAAGATCCATTTACACTTAGGTGTTTAAACATTATCTCTACCACTAAAATGTTAAATGTTCTGAGTGCCATGAACCTAACAGAGCTACTCTTGCGCATTGTGTCTAATCTTTTGCACTTACTGTATGGAGGCAAATGTCTGAATACATTACTCCATGCAAAGCCGATTCAAATTAAATTTATATACAGCATGCATATACTATACCTGATAATGCAAACTGCCTCATACTGTTTTAAATGATCAAACTATATTTATATTAACTATATTTTATATTCACAAAATAAGCTTATTGTGCAAGAATTCACCTTGCCTTAGCCTTTATTTATGTGGCTTGAGTTTTAACGCTATAAGATAAAGAATACGTTTTTTTTAGTTTTTTTTTTTTTTTTGTGTGTATCTGCTTAATACAGCAAGATTTCCTTCAACTTCAACTGCCGTTCTGATAACACAAGGGAGGAAATGTTTAGGATCATAAACACCAAGATCCTAGCCAGGCTGCAGAGCAGAAAAACTACACTGCCCAGCCAAAAAAAAGAGTTAAGAGCTTTCTATTTGTATTACTGAAGTGATTATTTAACCATAACTCATTGATACAGTGAGTAGATCCTTATTTCTTAACAACCATTTCAGAAGACATATCCTGTGCTCGTTGCAAAGATGTTTTTGGACACACTCTGTTTCAGGAGGAAGCATCAAGCAAATAAAACAACTAAAGAGATTGCTGAAACTACTAAAATTGGGTTAAGAACTGTCAAACACTGGAAGAATTAAAACCTGGAAGAATAGTGGTGAACCATAATCAAAAATTTTGAATGGTCATGATTGGAGATAACTTAAATGTTTAGTGGAATTAAATAATGAAAAAAAACAGCAACAATAAAACTAACCGCTGTTTTTAATAGTGAAATTAAGAGCATTTACACACACACACACACACACACACACACACACACACACACACACACACAAGTACAGAAAACATCAAGGGCTTGGGACCAAACTGCCTTGTAGCCTTCAAAAACCCACTTATCAATGAGTCTAATCAGAAAAAGGCTTGTTTGCTAGAGTGAATAAAGAATGGACTGTGGCGCTTTGGTAAAAGGTCATGTAGTCTGATTAGTCCAGATTTACCCTGTGCAAGAGTGATGGGTACATCATGGTGCAGCGAGGGAAAGAAGAGAGGCAGACGAATTAATGCACCTACTGTACAAGGCTGTAGGTCAGTGTTATGATCTGGGGAGCTTCTGATGTAAAGGTCCAGGTTCAGCAATGTTACTGTAAGTGTCCAAAAAATAAGGTCAGCTGAATATACATGATGTCCTGCGATGGATTGGCACAGGCTGTACCGCGCCTTGTGCCCTAAGTCTCCTGGGATAGGCTCCAGGCCCCCCGTGACCCTGAATACAGGATAAAGCGGTATAGATGATGAGTGAGTGAGTGAATATACATGAATGAATATACTGATGACCAGGTTTTTCCATTAATGGATTGTTTCCTCCTTGGTAGGACAAGCATATTTTAAAATGAAATTGGCAGGATTCACGTGGATTGGCCACCATGATGTCCAGACCGTAACCCCAGTGAGAAGCGTCCTCGGCTTTGCATGTTGTGAATGTTGATTCATACACATGATTCATTTTCTGTGATTCAGTCTCTGTAAAGCTGCTTTGCAACATTGATCATTGTTAAAAGCGATATACAAATAATTGAATTGAATTGAAGAGAAGACTTGGGATGTTCTGGAGAAGGCTTTATGCGCTAGTCTGACTCTCCCATCCTCAATACATGATCTTGCAGAGAAATTAATGTGACTCTGGGCTGAAATAAATGTTGTGACATTGCTTAAGATAACATTGTCATACTGTAACAATGTTGTGACATTGCTTAAGCTAACGGTGCCATGGCTATAATGAAGACAAAAGATTGTCCAACAAAATATAACAATACAGAGTGTGTGTCCTTTTTTGGCTGGGCAGTGTTTCATCATACTTGACCTCTCTCCAAGCTTTGACAAGGTGAGTGATGAGAATTTCCTGCACACTTTTAGACGCTATGAAATTAGAAGTTACAGCATGGCTGTGATCTGCTTCTTCATGTATTTGGAGATATGATCAGTGTGATTCACATCTGCACCATACAATTCAAGTCAATTCAATTCAATTTTATTTGTATAGCGCTTTTAACAACTGACTGTCGCAAAGCAGCTTTACACAATCAAAAGAATTATTGAAGTTTGTATGAAATGTGAATGTGTATGAATTAAAATGATACGATTGTCCTTAATGAGCAGGCCAAGGAGGCGACGGCGACAGTGGCAAGGAAAAACTCCCTGAGATGGCAGTAGGAAAAAACCTTGAGAGGAACCAGACTCAATAGGGAACTCATCCTCATTTGGGTGATAACGGATAACAGGGATTCATCTGCAGTCATACTGTGTGTTACTGCCATACAGACTGTCCACTGATCTTCTGCAAGTATCAATCATCGCAGGCAACTCAATCATAGCAAGATGGGGTTGTTATATATCCCGGGAGATTCATCATCTGTCACTTGGGAGTAATTCCAAACAACTATCCTTTGCGTTAACCTGACTAATGAAGTCTTCTTCTTTACAGCATTATGAGAACTGGCCCCCTTGTTCTGGATTCCTGAAACCACCAGATTTAAAACAGTTGTCTACAAATCCAAAAATGGACCAGCTCCCACCTATCAGAGGGCACTTATGAAACCCTGCTCTGCACATTAAGTGTATTAATGCTAGCTATGAAAAAAAAAATGTGTTAGACACACAATAGATTGCAGCATGTTATGTTTGGGGCTGCGTAGCTGCCGACCCGTCTGAGTGCCCATGCTGACCCCTGTCTATCACAGACAGCACGTACAATAGGCACATCAGCAGCAGAAGTTGACGGTGGAGCAATGGCAGAAGGTGTCCTGGTCTGATAAATCTAATTTTCTTTTATCATCATATGCACAACCAGGTGTGTTCGGATCACTCACCTGAGGAAGAGATGATACCAGGAGGCCTATGATGAAAAAAGTGTGATAATCTGGGCAATGTTCTACTAGGAAACACTGGGTCCTGGCATTCCCGTGGATATCGTTTTGACACATACCACATTAACTGAACAATGTTGCAGACCAAGGGTATTCCCTTCAACAGAACGATACACCCTGCCACACTGCAGTTTGTTTTGAAATGGTTTGAGCACAACACGGTGTTCAAGGTATTACTCTGTACTCTAAATTCCCCAGATTTTAATCCAGTCGAGCACCTGTGGGATGTGCTGGACAAACAAGTCCAATCCATGGAGGGCATGCCTTGCAACTTACAGGACTTAACAGATCTGCTGCTACCATCATGGGGCCTACACAATATTAGGCAGGTACCTGTAGTTTTAATAGTATGACTGATTGATGTATTGTACTAGCTCCTGCTGGTTGCTCTGGATAAGGGTATGTGACAGATTTGTAAACGTTCATTTCCTGCATTAATGCACTCACACAGAACACACTCACACTCACATAGATAACTCTGTGCTTCATGCTATCCATATGATTTATTATTATTCGTGACGGGGCTGAGTGTATTGTATGAATAATTCTCAAGTGGAGGATTTATTCCACATACAAACAATGCAATAAGGCTGTTCTTTCTGATGGAACAGAAAACCAGTGGGCAATCAATTCTTTCCTTAAGCCTAGCCCTATTGAAAGCTGGTAGATGCCCCAGCATGCAAACACACAAAACACATCAGCATTGCAGATAGCTAAACACTGTCAACTAGGTTTAGATGAAAGATATACCAGCACAATTGTGTTCTAAGCCTCGGACCACTCAACATGAAATCAATCAGAATTTCAAAGCCAGGAGACAAATTGGTCTCTGAGAGTGAACAAATCTAATATTTCACCTGAAAGCTCAACAACAGGTCTTTTTCCTCACACACACATTGTATCACATACCACCGTATATGTCCACATATGGTCCATTCCCTTAGCTGTACATAGAGAGCATGAAGTACAATTACTGTAAAAAGCATCTGAAATTATACAGTAAGGTGATATACATCTATCTGTGTATGCGCTTCATAGATATAGAAAATAGAATTAAACTGGGAATTAATTTAATTAAATCACAGTAACGTTACAAAAATACAATACATAAAGAGCTGATAGAAATTTTAGGTTTATATTCTTTTTCATATTGATCAAGTCAGATGTGTTTTTAGCAAAGAAAAATTCCCTATTTTATCATGATATCTATTCAATTCAATTGTCGATTCAATTAATAATGCGATTCTGTAATATCACGATTATATAAATATCCTGATTCAAAAAAAGAATAATTTTGTAACAAATTTAAATATCAAAAGATTTAACAAATTTAAAAACATGATAGTATTAAAAATAAAGAAAAAATCTGTAAAAACCATGTAATTAAAAGGTGTGTCCAGACATTTGACTGGTAGTGTATACAATACACATAGTTCTCTGGCTTTCTATGCTTTATTATCCTTTATTTGTTTTTGGCCTTTGCCATTATATCCTTTCTAGACATTATGAATTTCCCAAGGTTCAACCTCATTATTGCGTGGCGATACATTACAGAGACATATGTGACCCTGAAGAATCTGGAGTAATGTATGGCTTTTGTCCTCACTAGCTCCAGTGCAAGAAATCCGTAGTCATTCATGCATGGCACAGCTGCCTGCTGACTTGTTCCTATTTGTAAGTAAGTGTGACAGAATTCCCCAAGGCATAAAGGGTTTTTTGTTTCAGTGATTTTTCGAAATGCATTTTTTTTTCTTTTACTGCATAAGAGGTTTTATTCCACACACACCATTATGATGTTCAGCTAAATCTTATAGGATAAGGCACAGACTAGGAAGTGGTACATGTTGATAACCCTATACAGTACATTGTATGGGGCCTTAGAAAAATGTTACTCATTAGCTAACAGTTAAAGTGTAGCAGTTATTTACTAGTGTTTTCCTAGAACCCCTACCTGTGGTGGGTCAAGAATAGCACTGCATCAGCTCCATATAGCATAGTGTCATTTTAAACAACATTCCAGTATCGGAACTGATCAGGTTTACAGATTTACAGTTTAAGAAAAATATTGTTATATCTGATCATAAATTGTTGTAGGTCCAAGTGTTGGTTCGAAATGTGGTAGTTCAGAAGTGGTTCTTATTTTAGCCAATAAACCCAAAGAAGCATGTGTAAAACCTACTTTTAAAAAAATCCAGAATTATGTTTCTGTCTGTGTATTCTGAGACAGTTCTGAGAGGGATTGTGAGAGGTCTACTGTCATCGGGCATACAGGAAGTTTCTTTACCGTCAGCTGACTGCATGCAATAGCCCAGATTGCCGAAATTGGCAAATTATGTGCAGGTTGGCTAAGCATTAAGTAGGCAAACATCTCTTGCTGCTTAATGGCAAATTAATTGATACTATTATGTACTATAATGTAACTATAGCAGAACTTTTTTTTTATATTATTTTGTTCACCTCTGAATTGGTCCTTGCACTGAGAGTGAAAGGGATTTTTCTGTAAAAGACCCCTTACACATTATCTTCACTGCAGTCTTCGCCAGAGGGCTTATAGAGCAAGTTCATGGGCACTCTTTTGAAGACCTAAATGAGAAATGGGACTTCCTATACCCCTGCAGGGAATGTGCCAACAACGGCCCTTGAAACCACAAGTGCCCTAATTGGTGCAGGCTTTCTGATTCTCCCAATTTTCCCTTGCCTGGAAGCACATACTGTATGCACTACATCCAGCATATGTTTTTTTACTTATATGTAGGGGATGGATAAAAACAAACATGTTTCTAATTAATCTTGTAGCTTGTTGGTAATGAAAAACATAATACAGAGACACCAATCTCAGGAATTCTTAAAGATCAAGTCAAAGTAGATTTTTGTTGTTGTTGTTGTTGTTTATTGCTATATGTATGCCATATGTGACAGATATACCAGCGAGGTATCTTTCTCAGCCTTTAGAACCTATTATCATTAAAACAATATGGTTAGCAATTGCTGATAAAACATTTCCACCCTAGTATGTTAAACCAACACACTAAAAAGTATTGTTATTACACTAGAACTAATGAAGTTGAGTGTAATTGAGATGAGTGTCCCGGTTATAATCACCTCAACTTACTAAAAACCTGAGAAAACCAGAAATTTACTAAATCTGTTTTGCTTCAGCTTAAATATATCACATTACCTCCTGCCTTCTTACTACTTTATTTAATCTCCATCAACCTCCTGGTCTGATAAATTCACTCGCTGAATTCATTTCTTTCTGCTCTAGCACTCAAAAATGATGGATTCGTGTCAAACAGCCTGTAATGAATTAATCCATCTTCACTGCTGGTCAATCAGATTGAAGTGCCTTCATAAAAAATGAAGGAGAAGACAAGATCCACTGGCATTTTACACATTTATATATATATATATATATATATATATATATATATATATATATATATATATATATATATATATAATTCTTAGGTTCTCACTCTGGATATAGTATGTATTTACCCATTTTTTTTTCCCTGGTTCTACTCTCTTATCCCTTCTCTTCCTTTCCATTACAGCTAGAGGTGGGAGGCAAAAAAGCAAGGGGCTTCTGATCATTAATTCATTCATTCCACAGTGGGAAAGAGGGAGCACTGCAGGGTGCACTTGCTTGCCTAGGTGTTTCACTGACACACACCAATCAGAATGAGAGTGTGTGGGGGAAGCTTTCACAGGGCATAATTTCAAATCTCATTGCCAGTTTAGGATGGAGCAGTGTGACTGCATCCCCAAGAGGGATTTCATTTCAAACTGAAACAGACATTGATTGAATATACTGCATGCTCTACCCATGCATGATTTTGTGCATGTGAATGAAAGTCATTTATTTAAACATGCACACAGTGGGGCAGAGAGATATAGTCATGTTAACAAAGGGAAGACATTCTATTCTGATGAGGCTCATATGTCATTTGATCTGACCAGATTTCACAACTTCAGATTCTTATGCATGTAATGTTTAATACAACGGTTGACAAGACGATCAAAATCAAATTAAGATGCTAACCTTAGCTGACGTAAAAGTAGATTCCCTACAATTCTTACAATAATAAATAGCTTTGAAATACAGTACAATGGTGACAATAGATACTAGCATTAAAGGTTGCAAAATAAATGGGTGCAAAGATTTAAAAGCTGCAGTAAATGTGAAATTCCCCAGCAATTATTAATATATACAAAGATGTAATCTGAATGCTAAATACTTTATTATATGACATTGACAGCTAAAAATGAACTCTGAATTGAAGTTAAAAGACAGCAATTTACAGTAATTCTTATGAGTTAAAAACAGTCCATTGGGGGGAAATAGTTTTATTCAGTGCGAAATGATATTCTGACTGAATTACTTTTGAAAATGGTAATTATGGAGTGATTAATTGGATTTGAAAGTGTGGAAGACAAAAGCCATTTGGAATAGCAGTACAGGGTTAGACTACCTTTTAAAGAAAAGACTGGTGTTCAGTTACAGATTATGTTCCTACGTTTCTACAAAGTTCTTCTGATGTGCTATTAGCCAAATTACAGAATGGAAGAATGAGTAAGGAATAGATGTCATGTGAGAATAGCACACTGTACATCTTATTCCCCCTTTCAAGTCCAAGGATTTTAAAAAAAAAAAAAAAACTTGGTGGATGATCATCTAAACCTTGATTGTTTTTGTTGTTGTTGTTGTTGTTGTTTTTGTCATATGCAATCAGAGATTATCAATTTATTACACCATTAAAAAGTCAGTTTCTTGTTGTTGGGGCTTGAGTTTATTCCCTTGTGTGTTCATAATGTACATTTAAATATTGTACAGTAGAGCAATTTTTTACTTTTTTCCTTCTGTTTGTCAAGCATCCAGAGCTATGAATTTCTTAGATTTTTTTTAACATGTGTGGTATAAATCATGAATAAAATGACACACACAAAAAAAAAAACACAAGGATCAATATTAATATCTGACAGACACAACACAGTGTCCGTCCTCTCAGTTTACAGATAATACATACAGTATCGAGTGCATGTGATTCCTCTTACCTATACTTCATGCCGTTCCGGACACTGTGCTCACTGGACGAAGGCAGGTTCTGCACAGAGAGCTGGCCCAGGCTGCGTGCCACCATGGCCACAGTACGAAACTTATTCTTGGTGCCCAGGTTGGGGCTACCGGCATTCTGCCGATTCAAGCGATCCTCAGTGCTACGGCTTACAGCCCGGTGGTCAGTACACACAAAAGAGACCTGCATGGTGCCGGTAAAATACAATAAGGAGGCTTAATGCAATGAGCCAGCGTTCAAGATGCCCTAAAATCTCCTTACAGCAGGTACTAAGGGGGTTTCCCCTTTAAAAATGAAGTATTGTTTCCTCAAGTAATTCTTGTCCTTGTTAGCCGAGAAGCTGAAAGAAGCTGATGTAGAGATAGTAGATAGAAATAATGGCTCTCCAGGAGGCAGGCATGACCCGGTACTCTTCACAAAAGATCAGCATTGGTTAGAAGAGATGTCACAGTGTGTGCATGAAGGGAGTGCCTCTGAGCATGTGCTGGAGACTGATCACATCGGAAGAAACTCCTCATCCTACCACGTCATGCTCCGACTCTCCACGCTCCGCTGAGCTCTCGCTACAAAGTCAGGCTACTTTGATCCTCTTCGTTCTGCTCTTTTCTACACTCTACTCCCACTCTCCCCAGTGGATCTTGGGCTGTATTTTCCCCACTCTTTTTTCCACTCTTACTTCCTCATACCGTTCATTCCTCATTGCTGATCAGTAATATATGTTAAAAGAGACAGAGAGGAAAAAATCTCACAAGAGCAGATGGCTAGAGAGAGCAAGAGAGTGGGAAGGAATGACCTCCATCTATGCTTTGAGATCTGCTTGCATCTAATATTCCACCCTGCTTATACATGACAGACTACAATAAACAGAGAGGTCACACACACATGCACATGGTATGATGGCACAACAGAGAAACGGAATTACGTATAGTGTAAAGAGAAGACATAGTAGAAATGGTTTAAAAAATCACTTTAGCTAACTGTGTGTGGCAGATAAAAAGGAAATATGAATAAAACAGCAGGCAAGAGACCATGCAGCCTCACCTGAATTAAAATTCACCTCAAATGAGAAAGAATATCTAATGTAAGCCTTTATATCTCTTATCCGTCTTCGCTACTTCTCATCATTACAATACAAACTCTTACACATCCAACCTCTTCATGAACTGCAGCTGTATGGATACTAAAATAAAATATTCACTGATTCAGTATTCCGCTAAATGTAATATATATAACAGAGTTTTGATCAGTAGTACAGTATGCATACAACTTATTAAAGTTTGAATTAAGTTGAATTCATCCATAAATTTGTATGCCCATAACCATATTCAGTATCAACTGTAAGCTTTACAAAGTGTAAAAAAATTAAAAAATTAAAAAAGCCAGCATGAACTCAGCTCTCTTTGAGGGTACAGTGTGCTGTGTTCTTTTGATGAAACATGGACTTTTATGGCATCCAGACACAACAGACCAAATTCAGTGAGAGAAAAACAGGACAGGGCCATTCTTCTAAATTTAGCAGCACTGTATTCACCCAGGGAACATTTAAAAGAAGGAAACTGTAGCTGAGAAACTACAACTTGTAAAAGCTAAATTAATTATAAATGCAATTTGGGTAGAATTTATTGTAGCCCAATTTTGCATCTATAACTTATTATTGTTATTATTATTATGAGTAGTAGTAGTAGTAGTAGTTTGTATACTGGGTGTATACTTCGAAATAAATAAAATTGAAATAAATAGGATTGATTACCTTGTTACAATAACACCTGTCAAGGGGAGTGATACAATAGGAGAAAAGTGAATTCTGAATGTTTTGAAGAAAAAAAAAAAACAAGCATTTAAGCAACTTTGACAAAGGCCAAATTTTAATGGCTGGACATCTGGGTCAGAGCATCTCTAAAACATCTAGTGGGGAGTTCAGTTTAAAATGGCTATGGCTGGGCTCACTGGAGGAAAAATAAATGTAATTTAATTTCATTTAATAGAAAAGTGTCAGGAAGCACATTGCATTGCAGCTTAGCTACTGTACAGTACATACTGTACTAGTCAGAGTGGAATCGGATGTGGTCTGTGCTGTTGTACCTCATACTTCTAAGATTTGATGTGTTGTAAGTTCTGCTTTTCTTCTCACCACATTTGTAAAGAGTCCTTAATTGAGTTGTCTGGTCTGGTCATTCTCCTATGCGTATGGAATGATATCCCGGACATTTTTCAAAAGGAATTGCAAATTGCATTTGCAATTGCGTTTTCCATATGTGGACGCATAAAGTGTGACATAATTCAAATGCAGTTGTAAACTTTGCATTACCGTTTGCTTTTTCGCCTTCGCGAACGCACACTGACTGCCAAATTTCAAATGAAAAAGCAAAGTCCATTTCCCATGTCTTATAGGTCATGAGCCTCTGTCATATTTAAATAGCAAAATCAATTAGCACGTCTGCTTTTTCACTTTCACTGTGTCGCGCATGTAGCCTGCCAAAACTCAATCGCAGTCGCTAATCCATTTGCAATTGCATTTCCAACACGTTACACGGAAACCTGTCAATCAGCGTCAGGGGCGGGTCTATACTGGGGGGGCGTGATTGTATGGGGAGTGACGTCACTCGCAGTCGCCGACCAAGAGGGGGAAATTTGAGCAATGGTGGTGAACCGAGATTATCTAATCTGTTTATCAAGAAATAAACACACAAAAATGGCAAATCGCATATTTTCCTACTATGGAGTGGACAGAGAAGCTATTAAAAATAAATATATTTTTTGATCTTCTCCTGTTCCAGCATGCTGGAGCTAAATCTGTCAGAAACGCTGCTTACTGGCGCTTTATAGCGATGGAGTCACTAAGGGACCGTCTAAAAAGTGCATGACCAAGACCCAACCGTTTGTTTACAGAAGAATACACAAGCTTACAGATAAATACCTCACAGGACATCAAACATAGTACAATGTTAGGCTACAGTATGGATTATTTGTTTATTTATTTATTTGTTTAATTGATTAATAATTATTTTAATGTACATTTAAAAATAAATAATTACACAGACAATTCTTGCGACAATTAAACAGATAATTTGTTAAATGAGAGTTGGGGTGTTTTTATTATTAAAATAATAATAATAATTGTAAAGATATGTATGAAAATTAATGCTATTATAAGTTGCAAAAAATGACAAATCAAACAAAATTCAATGACATTTTCGCTATAGAAATTTCAAATGTAAAACCAACTGTACTATAATGCACTCTATCCTTGCTAATAACTACAACCCTTTCCTTTGCAATATTCAGTTTGATATTAATTCTGTTGCTATTTTTTGAATGAGAAAAAGGTTGTAGCAGTGATAGAGTGGATTATAGTACTACTGGTTTTACATGTGTAATCCACATAACAATAATTTAATTAAAAAAACATTTTTTTGTAAAAATGTATTTTAAAAAACAGTATTAAACTGAATATTGCAAAGGGAATGGTTGTAGTTATTAGCAAGGATAGAGTGGATTATAGTACAGTACAATAATTTTTTTATATGATAAAAAACACTGTGACTCTCATTTATCTGTACCCAACAAATGGTCGGGTCTTGGTCATGCACTTTTTAGACGGTCCCTTAGTGACTCCATCGCTATAAAGCACCGGTAAGCAGCGTTTCTGACAGATTTAGCTCCAGCAGGCTGTAACAGGAGAAGATCAAAAAATATATTTATTTTTAACAGCTTCTCTGTCTACTCCATAGTAGGAAAATATGCGACTGCATTTGAATTGTCACACTTTATGCGTCCACATATGGAAAACGCAATTGCAAATGCAATTTGCAATTCCTTTTGAAAAATGTCCGGGATATCATTCCATACCTATGATCTCTCATATCAACAAGGTGTTTCAGACTGCTTTTTTAGTTAGTTAGTTTGTTTGTTTTGCTATTCCAATGTTCCTCTTTTCTAAAGATAAGACTAATTAATCAGTTGTTCTTGCACCATTAACAACACTACAGTAAAAGTTACAGAGATGATATTTTTTATATTTGGTCCATAATAGTATTTTATTATTATTATTTATTATTATTATTATTATTATGGGCAGATTAGGTAATTTTATGAATGTACATGTCTACAGGTATTCATAATTAAGTGGACAGTAAATTGATTTATATACGTAGTTGTAGTTGTATATACAGTAAGAGCACCTCTTAATTGAAAGGTTTACAAAAAGCTATAATAAAATTATTATATTTGTTTTATTAATTTTAATAATAAAAAAAGTAAACCTGTAAGTTATATTATAATAAAATACTGTTCACCATACTACAACATTTTTTATTTAAAAACAAATAAAATTATTTAAAAAGTATATTAAGGATCATGCACAATACACGAAATATAGATGAGTGAAAGAAGACTATGTTACTGCTGTTATATTGTGCTTCTGAAAGAGTTATTTCTCTTTTTTTATCAAATAATTAATATAATAAAAATTACCCAAGCTGTAGAACAGATCTTTCTTTTTACAGTAACAGGTCTACTCTAATTTAAATTCTATAACAGGCTCAAGTTTGAATAAAAAATATGAAAAATATTGCCTAAGGTGTTTAACTAAAACAATCCAAGGCTTTCACTTATTCATTTAAACTTTTATATTATACAACACACATCTTATACAAATGTGATTTGTATTTGAAGCTCTTATGTATTTGTGGTTTTCTGTACAGAGTCAATACAGAGTCAAACAATATGTACACAATCTCACATAAATCACATATTCACACTCACATAAATCAGATTTATTAATTCAGTTATGTAAAAATGTCATTTCATTTGCCAAGCTGAAGCACTCTCAAATCCAAGGAGCCAGATGCAAGATCAGTTCAAAGAATTGTCCAAAAAAAATAAAAAATACAAGTTATTGGGAGTATGGCCACTTTGCAGAGAAAACCCAAAGAGCTGGCCTCAACAGAGAGCAAACTGGTGCAGATGGTCAGGAACAATTCAGAAACATATACTGTATGTATATATTTGATCCTGTATGTATCATTTTGAGCCTGTGCTGATTAAAAATAATAATAAAATTAATTATGCTTGTGCACCAATTTTGGGGATTTTTCTCTGTCATTAAAGTATGTTATACATAATTTGGCCCAAGACAAAGAAAGGCCTGTTTTAAAAACTCACAACAAGTCCAATATCATACATTTTTGTTTTAAATTGTGAAATGTATTTTGCCGGGCTAGGAAATCGTTAATTGGACTGACCGTATCTGCAAAATGTGTTGATAGTGTTAAATTTTCTGTTCATACATTGTTCATACAAGTAAAAGGGATTTATATATAATGAACTTTACCAAATTTTCCAATATATACCATATAAAAATGTATAAAAATGTACATTATGTAACATACACTGTACAGTATGTGCCCCAATGCTCTGACACGCAATGATTCGGGAACTCACAACTCTCACTGTTCTTCTAAAGCATGCTAAAAAGACCAGAGCTCTTTGTCCTGCACATCATCTACCCTGAGGATTAGAGACATGATTCCACAGTCCTAGATGAAAGAGACAGGAGTTTCTTTTACCAAGAAGGAAGTTGACTCACACTGAGGTGTTCTAGAGATGCAAAAGCTATTTGATGCTCAGCAGGATTTGGGTAGATGGGGCCTGGTCTTTTTTGGTCAAACAATCATCAGTGCTTCAAATCTGTAAGTTACAGGAACTCAGTGGAGGGAACTCTTCAATAGAATAGAAGTAGAAAGAAGTAGATAGTACAATAGAATAGAAGTAGAAAGACTTGAGGAAAGGAAATCATGTTTTCAGTTGCATAAGTCAAACGGTACATTCTGTACAGGAAGACCTTCAATTAATGACCTGCAGTAGCCCAGTCTGAATATGACAAGTGGCTGCACAAGCACCTGTGAGAGGAGTCCTGGACAGAAATAGCTAGATGGTCCTGATGTGAAACAAGCATGATCAGGCCATGTAACCAATATGAGGAGCTAGCAACAAAAAGTGCCATAATGCACATTAGGCACACTTTATATAGTATATTACTCTAGTACACTCCAGGATCATAAGAATATCTACATTTGACTCTACAGAGTCATAAGATGAAAATGCATATAATTTAAAGGCCTGGGGGCTGAAGAATTTTCAGACGTTGTACTCCAATACATAGCCTTTTCCTCCTACTTTGCAAAAGTGTTTGAGGCTTGTTTACAAAAAAGCACTGAACTGCAAAATCCTTGAAAAAAAGGAGCGGCAAATCCATAAGAGCAGTGTCCCCAGTGACTGTTAAACACCAGTACTGTAGGATGTAAATATGTTGAGCTCCTTTTAAATATAATCTTCATTTCGATTTACTCCGTGTATCTGAAATATATTTTCTTTCTTTTAACATTTTTGTTAGGTAATGTAACTTTTAAAATGATCAATTCATTGAGATATATAGAGAAAAAAAAATATTCATCATAATTTCATCAAATTTCGGAGCCTGGAATTAAATGTCACATCAGTGATTGAGCAATGTAGGTAACGTCTGTACTAAAGAGATAACAGACAAAGCAATTACATATAAATTATTTCATTGTAAGAGCCACATTCTATGAATTGAATTGACGCAACATGAAAGACTTGAACTTTCTACTAGTGAATTGAGCGATATGGAAAGAGTGAGATAAGAGGAGGTGTGCAACTACTAAACAGAACCCTCCACAATGATCATGAAAATGATACACACTTCAGCATAATAGTGTGTTTTTGTTTTCCCTATCTGAAATCAATTCACTCCAAGTACCCAGTGCCATTGCTGCCATGACAAACAAGGGAACTGCTCTTCTGGATCTACATTACAGACCAGACTACAGTACAAATGCTTAAATGCCATTCTCAGTGTCAGCATAGTGTCATCATCATCTCACTCTGCATAGCAGTTGCTTCAAGTTTATTGTCTTTAGGCTGACACTTTGTTTTTTAAATCCTATGTTTTCCACATCCATATTAAGAGTTAGATTTCAGAAAGCATGCGTATGCAAAGGCATGTCATACAATATGTGTTCTCAGTGGTGTGGAATGGAAATAAGATGTTGCTTCGAGAATGATGCAAGAGGCATCAGGGTTACGTTTGCTGTTTAGGGTAAGCCAAAAGTCAAGGTGCTGATTTGGTTGATTTAAGGTAGTTAAGTAGGTCGAACATGTAGTTTCTTATCCTGAACAGAAGTATAGTGCTATTTGTTTACATGCCAGCATGCCCATGTGACACGTATGTTTGCATGCACATGGTTAAGGATTGTGACATATTAGCAAGTAAAAATGTTTTATTTTTTAATTTCTACATTAACACTGAACTAATATGTACTATGAACTATGTAGTAAACCAAAAACAACTCAGAATATGAATTACATAAGTTATAAGATTGCCCAAATTAGTCCAAAGAGAGCTTGGCACACTCTGTATTCTTTCATCAGATTCACGAAGTAGTCTCCTGGAATGGTTTTCAATTCACTGGTGCATCTTGTCAGGAGTTCATTTGTGACCTTCATCTGACCTTAATTTCTTAATGTAATGATGGACTGTCTTTTCTTTTTATTTAACTGAGCTGTAATATGGCTTTGTATTAGAGTTGTAGAAGCAGTAATAGAGCCATTGACTCTGTACCCACCTTTTATCTGCACAAGACAACTTATGGTCTAAAGCAAATTAGGAAGGGTGGATACAGAGTCAGTAGCCCTATTAGTGCTACTACAACTACAGTACAAATCCATATTACTGCTCTGTTGAATAAAGAGAAAAGATAGTACAAATCACAACATTTGGCAGCAACATGCCATCCCATCTGGTTTGCACTTTTATAGTGGGACTATCTTTTGTTACCTCTAGGTAAGAGTTATTTGTCCAAGAAAGAGATAATGGAGTGCTGTATCAGATGACCTAGCCTCCACAATAATCTGATCTAAATCCAATTGAGATGGTTTGGGATGTGTTGGACTGTGGAGTGAAGGAAAAGCAGAAAACAAATATTCAACACCACTGGGAACTTCTTCAAGATTGTGAAAAATATTACAGGTCATTTTTGTGGCGTTTGGCAGATGCCCTTATCCATAGCGACTTACATTTTTATCTTATTATATATCTGAACAGTTGAGGGTCAAGAGCATTGCTTAAGTGTCTGACAGTGGCAACCTGGTGGATGTGAAGGGTTGAACCTGGGATCTTCCAAACTGTAGTCCAATACCTTAACCACTGAACTACCAATGCCCATGTAGGTGGCCCACTAAGTAAGAAGGCTTTCAAAAATTAATATTTATTTATTTATTTATTTAAAATCAAATTACAAAATGCAAAGCGAGCTCACCGAAGAAAATCCAAAAATCTAATCAATATTTTTGGGTGACTAACCTTTGGTTTTAAAACAGCATCAATTTTCTGCTCTATATGAATTCTCCGATCATCAACGTACATTTAACCAGTTATGCCAAGCAGGTGCTAATGATTCATTCATTTCATATGTGGGTTGTAATACAGTCATTTACTGAAACAGAAAAATCTGTGTAGGAGGCTTAAAACTGCGTAAGGAACAGCCAAACTCTGCTACTAATGTGAGTGTGTGAAAAATAGTTTTATGTCACAGGTCATACACCATGGCGGGCCTGACCACAACATCAAGATAAAAGGCAGTTGTACTGCATCAGCAAGGTCTCTGCCAGGCAATTATTTCAAAGCAGACTGGGGTTTCAAAAATGCACTGTTCAAGCTATTTTGAAGAAGCACAAAGAAATGGGCAATACGGAGTGCTGTAGACACAGCGGTTTGCCAAGGAAACTTAATGCAGCATATGATATCATGCTTTGCACCCCTTCAACATCAGAAGATGTCCAGCAGTGCCATCAACAAAGAATTGGCGGAAACCAGTGCTACCCAGGTACACCCAAAGTAGTCTGGGCAAAAAGCCATACCTCTGACATGGAAACAAGGCTACAGACGGATAATCCGAATGGTAACAAAAGAGCCCAGAAAGACTTCTAAAGTGATTCAAGGTGAACTTCATGCTCAAGGAACATCAGTGTCAGATCGCACCATCCATCGTTGTTTGAGCCAAAGTGGATTACATGGGAGACGACCAAGGAAGACACCATTGTTGAAAACAAATCATAAAAAAGCCAGACTGGAATATGCCAAACTACATGTTGACAAGCCACAAAGCTTCTGGGAGAATGCCCTATGGACAGATGAGACAAAAATGGAACTTTTTGCCAAGGCACATCAGCTCTATGTTCACAGACGGAAAAATGAAGCATAACAAGAAAAGAACACTGTCCCTACTGTGAAACATGGAGGAGGCTCTGTTATGTTCTGGGGCTGCTTTGCTGCATCTGGCACAGGGTGTCTTGAATCTGTGCAGGGTACAATGAAATCTCAAGACTCGTGGACAAAATTGTTGGTACCCATCGGTCAATGAAAAAAAAACTCACAATGGTCACAGAAATAACTTTAATCGGACAAAAGTAATAATAAATAAGAATTCTATGAATGTTAACTAATGAAAGTCAGACCTTGCTTTTCAACCATGCTTCAACAAAATTATAAAAAGAAATGAACTCATGGAACAGGCCTGGACAAAAATGATGGTACCCCTAACTTAATAGTTTGTTGCACAACCTTTTGAGGCAATCACTGCAATCAAACGATTCCTGTAACTGTCAATGAGACTTCTGCACCTCTCTGCAGGTATTTTGGCCCACTCCTCATGAGCAAGCTGCTCCAGTTGTTTCCGGTTTGAAGGCTGCCTTTTCCAGACGGCATGTTTCAGCTCCTTCCAAAGATGCTCAGTAGAATTGAGGTCAGGGCTCATAGAAGGCCACTTTAGAATAGTCCAATGTTTTCCTCTTAGCCATTCTTGGGTGTTTTTAACTGTGTGTTTTTTGTCATTGTCCTGTTTCAAGACCCATGACCTGCGACTGAGACCCAGCTTTCTGACACTGGCCAGCACATTTCTCTCTAGAATCCCTTGATAGTCTTGAGATTTCATTGTACCCCGCACAGATTCAAGACACCCTGTGGCGATGCAGCAAAGCAGCCCCAAAACTTAACAGAGCCTCCTCCATGTTTCACAGTAGGCGCAGTGTTCTTCTCTTGATATGCTTCATTTTTCCATCTGTGAACATAGAGCTGATGTGCCTTGGCAAAAAGTTCCATTTTTGTCTCATCTGTCCATAGGACATTCTCCCAGATGCATACATCCCAGATACATGTAGTTTGGCATATTCCAGTCTGGCTTTTTTATGATTTGTTTTCAACAATGGTGTTCTCCTTGGTCGTCTCCCATGTAGTCCACTTTGGCTCAAACAACAATGGATGGTGCGATCTGACACTGATGTTCCTTGAGCATGAAGTTCACCTTGGATCTCTTTAGAAGTCTTTCTGGGCTCTTTTGTTACCATTCGGATTATCCGTCTCTTTGATTTGTCATCAATTTTCCTCCTGCGGCCACGTCCAGGGAGGTTGGCTACAGTCCCATGGATCTTAAATTTCTGAATAATATGTGCAACTGTAGTCACAGGAACATCTAGCTGCTTGGAAATGGCCTTATAGCCTTTACCTTCAACATGCTTGTCTATAATTTTTTTTCGAATCTCCTGAGACAACTCTTTCCTTCGCTTTCTCTGGTCCATGTTGAGTGTGATACATACCATGTCACCAAACAACACAATGACTACCTGGAGCCCTATATATAGGCCCACTGACTGATTACAAGATTGTAGACACCTGTGATGCTAATTAGTGGACACACCTTGAATTAACATGTCCCTTTGGTCACATTATTTTCAGTATTTTCTAGGGGTACCATCATTTTTGTCCAGGCCTGTTCCATGAGTTTATTTTTTTTAAATAATTCTGTTGAAGCATGGTTGAAAAGCAATGTCTGACTTTCATTGGTTAACATTCATAGAATTTTTTTTTAATTATTACTTTTGTCAGATGAAAGTTATTTATGTGACCATTGTGAGTTTTTCTTTCATTGACCGAAGGGTACCAACAATTTTGTCCACGTGTGTAAGCCATTCGAATTTGCATGGAAATGTACAATAGGAACTGGGGTGTCGAATAATGATAGCAGGTGCTTTGGAATAATGAGTCCAAATTTGAAACATCTGGCTGTAGCTAGAGGCAGATTGTTTGCCATAGGGCTGGAGAGCTGTACAATAATGGGTACAAAATTGATCTGAAGCACACCAGTAAATTTATATCAGATTGTCTGAAAAATAAAAGAATCATGGTTTTGGATTGGCCTGGTCAAAGTCCAGACCTCAAAAGAAAGGCTGTGGCACAACTTTATAAGTGTTATAAAGAACAATGGACCAAAATGACGTGTGAGACTGAGAAAGTCATACAGAAAACGGTTACTTCAAGTTATTGTTGCTAAAGGTGGATCTACAAGCTATTGGGTCATGTTAAATTAATAATGGAATGCTGAAAAAAAGATTTATCCAGTATCTAGTTCCAAGGAGGAGTTTGTAAACAGAGACAAATTTTAGGCAGATTTTTTGGGGGCATTCGTGAACCGAGATTTCACTGTATTCTTTATTTGGTATCGGATAAAAAAAATAATTATTTAAGACTAATAAGAATTTATTATTAAGTTAGTACAAAAACATTACTGATTTTCAAATATCAAAATGCAAAAATAAAGAAAAATACTTGTATGCCAGAAAAGAAAACAACACATTAGATAAGTGGTCACTTCAAGTAAGCTGCCGGATTTTGCATGAGAAAAAGAGTCAAAGTCCTCATAAGACTGCAGGATGCTCATTAAAACTTAGTATCTAATGCCCTTATAAAATTGGACAAATTGTACCAGACACTAAAGGGTCCTCAGCAAAGTGGGCCAGAATGACGTTTAAGCCAAAAAAATTGAGGAGTCTGGTCATTAGGAAGGGTAACATCTCCGTCAATCTGGTCATACAAGAGGAGATCACCCCTTCCAAAAAAAAAAGAACAATAATAAAGAAACAAAACAAACAAAGAACTCAAACTCGTAACACAGATCTAAAGCTAAACATAGGCTCTTTAATTAAATACAGGAATTGAGGTAAACGTTGGCTCTTTGGCGAAACACAGGGTCTTTAGCGAAACACAGGCTTACATGAAGCTGAACCTGAACAGAGATGAGATTAAACCAGAGACGAGACTGGAGAGACAGGAGAGACTGGAGAATAATGATTGAACGGGTTAGTAGTTAGTCATGTTAGCATGTAGACCTGGATGATGACCTAACCGGGTTAGTAACTACGAGGATTGGGATCTATACAGGTTAGTAATTGACCATAATTTGAACACGAACACACGAGAGGCTAAACACACACAAGAGGGTAATCCATGCTAGAGGCTAAGCCTACTAGAGACTAAAGCCACTAGCGGCCAATCTGACTAGAGGCTAAACCTACTGGAGGCTAAGCCTACTAGCGGCTAAACCTACTAGCAGCTAAGAACCAGCAGCTAAACCTACTAGCAGCTAAACACTCAAGTGGCTAAACATGGAAGAGGTAAACCTACACAGGAGACACACACACACACACACACACACACACACTCACAGGAGACACACAGAACAGTACTTACACATGACAAGAGACAAACTAAACTAAACACCAACAGCTCCACCACACAACAGCACTGGGAACAGAAACATAAACTAGAGACAACTTAAAAACAAATGCAAACTAAAACAGAACCCAACCAAAAAGGAATGCCCACTTTACATTATTAATGCTCGACCCAGTTTCCCAGAACTAACAGCTTTTTATAAGATATCTAATGAGCTACCTCGGTTCAGGTGAGCTCCCTCATCACCTGACCGAGGTGCCTTCTGGGAAACTGAGTCTACAAACAAAAACTACACAAACTAAATTGTCGGGCACACAGTGCCCTCTAGGGGTGATCCCTTACAGTTGGCTTAAAAATATAGATAAATCAGGACTCCCAGGGAAGTTGGCTCCTTAAGCATGGCTCCTTCAACATACCCTGCTTCCCAGACTGATGTGGTTGGTGCACGAGGTTCTAACTACAGTACAGCAGCGGAAGGTGTGGAACGTAAGATCAACGCATACCTCAGAAGGTGGCTGAGAATCCCCCAGGCTTTCTATCAGTCGGGCTGTACATCAGATTGGGGTAATTACAATTACCCCTCTCTTCCCTGGTTCAGGAGTTTCAAGCAGAGAAGTGCAGGGTGGCCATGACCTTCAGGGACTCAAAAGACAACAATATCAGGTTGGAAGTTGGAGGCCTCAGCAATTCTGGCGCTAGCAGAAGGGGACCTAGAGCTCAAAGACATCATTGGAGCACCATGTATGGGAAGGCAAGGCCTGGGAATGACCCACTTCCAGTGGTGGGGAAAACCAACCCTGTGGCGAGAAGAGCCATTTTAGAGGAAGAGTGGAGGAAGGCAAAGGTTGTGGAGCTAGGATCGCAGGGGGCCTGGACAAGGTTGGATCTCCCAAATAGGAAGATGACATGGGCTGACATGGGCTGATGTACAGTATGGAGGCTCGAGCCATACCAAATCTTTTTCTTGCTTAGGGCCATCCATGACACCCTTCCAACCCCTGTGAACCTTCCCATATGGGAGATGGGGGGGGGGGGGGGGGGGGGGGGGCGACCCAACATGCAAACTCTGCGGACAATAGGAAATGATGGCACACATCTTGACAGGATGCAAGACTACGCTTGCCCAGGGCAGATACAGATGGGCAGATCTGCTGTGAATTCTGTACTGTCAGGAAAATGCAGAGCAGTGTACTTTAATGTATGTCCCATTTTAGCCTTAGTTTTTCAAGCTCACATGTGTGAAACAATGTACAGTATATCCTGCATTTCCAGGAGATTGTTATACAATGTACCATACAGTATTTCTTCATACTCTGTTTCATTCACTTTCAGTCAGTGAACATAGAACTACATGTACAATTTTTGTAATAGATTGTGGCCTTTCAAATCTACTCCGTGACCCAAAAATAGTTCCATGAAAACAGAAAGTCTATTTAGATGTCCTGTAAGCTCTTTTATGGGGGTCTACAGATCACATCACAGAGTGTCTGCCAGCACTTCAAACACCTCGACATGTGCCAAACCCTGTTCATTATTTCCTTTGACTGGAAAACAAAGGTGCAGAAAAAAAAAACTCCAAACCTTCAAATCTACTTAATGTTTTTTGTAGTAAAATGTAGTAAAAAAAAATTTACTTCGATTTTTTTTTACTTAAAATGTATATGTAATTACGCATACCCGATTTTACTACTGATACTAGTAAAATAGTATTAATCCACTAATTAATCTAATTCATGCAAACAGCAAACATGATGAATCCAACAGGGTCAGTAAACTCACTCACTCACTCATCATCTATACCGCTTAATCCTGTATTCAGGGTAACGGGGGGTCTGGAGCCTATCCCAGGAGACTTAGGGCACATGGCAGGGTACACCCTGGACAGGGTGCCAATCCATCGCAGGGCACAGACACACATACGCTCACTCATTCACACACTACGGGCAATTTGGGAACGCCAATTAGCCTAACGTACATGTCTTTGGGGGAAACCAGAGTACCCGGATGAAACCCACCAAGCACGGGGAGAATATGCAAACTCCATGCACACAGAGACGCGAAACCCCACCACCACCGACACCACTGTGCCGCCCGGGTCAGTAAACTAATATTGACAAATCCATCAGATGGCCGTATGAATAATCTGATTTTCAATATGCAGTCTTGCACACATCTCGACTTTTACATGAAAGTCAAGTCAAGGTTGATGTGCAAGCTGGGAATGTTACTGAATATCCACTGAGGTGCAAACATAAAACTTTGCAATGCTTAAGAAATACTAATCTTGTCATGATACTTTATCTTATACAGTATATCCTATTAGTGGTTTAAGTATCACAGACAGGAGCTTCTACAGACAGAAAATAAGTGAAGTACTAAAAGCACTTAGAGATTCTATTGCAGGTATCCTAGACAGTAAGTATCCAAACAGGACACAGTTATGCCATATCAACTTTACACTTCCGCTTAAAAGTTTGGGATCACTTTCTAACTCCATGGTCTTTCCTGATGTTTATTTCGTTCTACATTGTAAAACAATGCTGAAAGCATCCAAAATATGCAATGCTCTCCTTTGAAGAGTTGATTTTGAGATGTATCTGCAACATATGTTCTGTAAAGTTTTCATAATGGTTCTAATCTGTAGTGCTGTTTGTTAATTGGTGATTTCTGAGGCTGATAACTTTACAGTAAGTGAACTTCTCTTCTGCAGCAGAAGTAAGTTTTGGTCTTGCTTTTCTGGGATGGTGTTCAAGAGCCAGTTTTATCATGGTGCTTGATGGGTTTTGTAAATGCACTTGACAATGCTGTTCTAGCCAAAACTATTCCAGAAAGGCTGACCTTCGTGTCTTCAACAACAGTCAGGTGTTATTTTTTGTTGTTGTTGTTGTTAAATAATTACCTAATTCCATACGTGTTATTTCATAGTTTTGAAATCCCAAGAATTGTTGTAGAATGTGGAAAATAAAATCACTAAACAAAAACAAAGAAATTTGCAAGTGATCCCAAACGGTAGTGTAACTCAAAGAGCAGCCCAGGCCAGTATCAAGTGCATATTGGAAATGAATGAATGAATTAATTAAATTTCATAAATGTTTGTGTACATTTTAAAATACACATTTTAGTTAATTCAGATTGATTTGCAAGGATATTAAAACAGATAAAGACACAAAAGAAGAAAACACCAAAATGCATTAATTTTTTTTAACATATTGTTACAGTAGGTACATCAGGTTACTTCTTTAAGCTTTAGAATTTCAACAGAGTGAAAGAGTAATGCAATATCAGAGACACAGATGGACTATCACACACATGAGGATAGACTGAAAAAGCTGTGTTAATAAACTATAAAGAGCTAGCCTTGTTAATAAACATATTTGTCCATTTTTATATTTCATTAGCCTGTCTAATCTACTGCCCTAATGCATAACTACTCAAGTAAAAAGACAGCCCAGTTTCTCTGACAAGGCAATGAGAGTGATGACAAAAAGGACAGCTGGCTTGCCTGTTGTCAGGGGATACTACTAGAGGGCGCCAAAGCGCCCACAGACTCCATTTTGTTTTCTTTTGTAGTTTATGTTGGACTCAATTCCCCAGAATGCACCTCGGTCAGGTGATGTGGCGCTCACCTGAACCGAGGTTGCTCATTAGTTTGGTTATAAATGTTCTTGTGTTCAGTTTGTCCTTGTCTTGCATCTGTTCGGTTTGGGTTACTGTTTGGTATGGTTTGCTGTCAAGTTCTGTGTGTTCTCCCGGCTCCGTGTTCTTCTAGTTCTGTGTGTTCTCCTGGCCTTTGTCTGTCTCCTAGCCTGTCTGTCTCTCCGTCTGTTGGTAACCCCCAGTCTGTGTAGCTCCATGTTTAGTTTCTCCCTGGTTTAAGTTCAAGTTCTGTTCCGTTTGTTCCCTGTTTTGTATTCATTAAAGACTTCTGTTCACATCACCTCTGCTACTATGCCTTTCCTTCGGCCCGCAAGCAGTACCCGTGACACCTGTGAGTGAATCATCTATGAAATAAAAATTCACTGAGCTGATATGAAAGTGATAGCAATCATTTCACCCACTATATATGCACTGCGTAAGCTCGCCGAATGTGATGAGTGCTCTTTTTTTCCAGTGATATAAAAAATCTAATTAAATATAAGAAATGTAAACATCTGAGAATGTAGTTTAAAGCCAGGTGTGCAATGTGGCACTAAGCAAAACAAAATGCAAGTCCAACAAAAAGACAGCTGTTGTACCACAAGTGTGTGAATTTATTCGACACAGCAAAACAAAAAGGAAGCAATAATCAACAAATTAAACAAAATGCCATATGTTAGCTGATTCACAAAGGTGTATAAATGTAAGCGAAATGAATTGAGCATCTATCATACTTCTGCTTACATATAAAGTGTGCTTGTGGCTATCAGGAATGCTCGGACTGAGACCAGGCCTCTTATTTTGCATACATCACTGCCTTTTCCAGGCCAGTTCCCAATTCAGCATGCACTCCGGATTACGACTAGAAAAGACCACATAAATTCAACCCCCAAAAATAGCACATGGTACTCACTCATGGCCTCTGTGTGGCCAGGGAGATGGCAAACCATCAGTGGCCAGATTGCAAGATGACCCTGCTGATTCAAGCTCATAAAATGTACACTGCATATTGAGTTAAGTTGTAGAGCTTGAGGTAAAACACTTTCTTTCTCAAAACTGCCGTCTTTTCACTAACTCTCTCGCTCTCTCAGTCTCTCACACACACACACACATTCACAAGTACATTATACAGCTCCACGACAACTGGCACTAACCCCTGCAGCACAAGAATGTCTTTCCAAGTAAAGCTAACTCAACCTTCTTTCAAATGAATCCACACAAGTCAAGTCTTTAACTGGGTATATGCCTGGAAACGAGTACGGGAGATGGCTGGTATTATTCACAAGGTCGTAAAAGAATTCCCTTGATATTATGACTGTCAGACATTTTTGCAGAATACATTACAGTATATTTAATAACTGTATAGTGTGTGAAATAAATAGACCACCTCAACCATCAACCATAGCAGATGGTCCCAGTTAGCTTTAATCAGACATATGGGCAGGGTGCATTAAAAAAAGAGACACGGTGATTGATGGTCTATTAACCAACTTCATAAATTCACATTACCCAGATCCTCTGAAGAATCTCTGAGTCAGTGTGTTTGGTCTGCCTCTAGCCCTTTTTTGGCAGTGCTTACTGATCCCAATCCTATTTACAGAATGTTTATGCAGTATGGCTTAAATCAGACTCTAGCAGCGCTTACAGCTCGTACTTTTCATGCAAAAGGTATGGATTTCTTTTAGATGTTCCTTATTTATTTATTTACTTACTTGCTTGCAAGTCTCAAATGCAAGTCTCAAATCAAATTAAATACATACTTTATTAAAAAATGTGATGCATAAATAAACAGGGAAAAAAGATATGAGAGTTAAAAAAGAAACCTGTTATTTTTCATTTAGAAGCAAGCAGAGCAGAAAAGCATTGTATTTCATTAACTGTATCCCAAGGATATAGCTCTGAGGAAACAGCAAGGGAAAAATGCAGAGAGACTCAATGTGGCATATTACATCCTAATTATTACACTTGAGAGCAGCTAGAAAAGGTTCTGTTCTTGGGTGATCATAACACTCTAGGACACATGACATGCATATATTATTATTATTTTTTTAATAATAATAAAAGTTTTGAAAAACAAGAAAACTGAATAATTTGGTGACTTTGCTGCATTTACCATTGATCGAAAAAATACTTGTGAAAAGTAAAATGAATCATTTTAAATAACTAATCACTAAGTAAAAATGTTAAAGGATACATTGTGACTGACTCTTTGATTGTTAACATAATATTCAAAACAACAACTCTTAGGAAGCAAAAACTCTGCAAAGGCTTTTCCCGAGGAAATTTGAAGTTAGATATTTTATAAAGCTTGAAACACCTAAAAAAGAGAACATACTGTACATCAGATAAGTGCGCAGCCTTTTATGCTTTAGGTTTTGGGCTTTGTCAGAAAATGTAGAGTTGCAGTGAGAAGTTTACTTTACTCATTATAGACATAAACGTCATGGCAATCTTGGGCTTTTAATAATGTCTTTGAACTGAGCTTTTTTAATAGAATTTTTAATAGAATTTTCTTCATTTTGCGGTTTTCTGACCTCTGAGCACAGGGTCGAAAATATACATACAGCGTCAACTTGGATTATTAATTTAGTGATTCTGAAAGTCTCAAAATATTTGTTCATTTGCCAAGCCCTTGGCCAATTTCCATTTCCTGTTAGTGATCATCACTGACTACTGACATCTCTGTGTTAAAATACTGTAAAAAGGGCTTGTTTGACAGCACTCACAGGCTTGACCAACACAAAATACAAGGGAAAAAGTCAAGGAGCTGAGTACAGATCTGAGAAAGAGGATAGTAGATGTTTTTTGATGCTTTTTTGATGCTTTAAAACACCAAACATGTCTAGCCATTTTGCAAAGGTCTGTAAGAAGACAGGAATGAGCATAACTGAAAGGAAATAGGTTTGGAAATTAGTCGATGGAATAATAAAGACGAAAGACAACTTCAGAATTCTTCAGCATGACCTTAAATCAGTAACTAGATGATTCATTATTGTAAAAAAAATTGAGTGTAACAGGACAAATAGCCACATACACATATGGAAGCTGCTTGTGGGATGTATAAAGCTGGTTATCTTTAAGCTTTTGGAGCCTCAGCCTTATCAACAAATTCTGGACTGTGCTTAGAAATTAGGATAGTCCAGGAAATACATATACAGTATTTGACTGATCATTACATGTTCATTATATTACAAATATCAAAACACACCTACTAAAGGTGAAACTTGACCTGCATCCATATATTACGTGTACAGTATGTGTATTGCTGACCGTGTATTTTAATTTAGACCTTGTGGTAATTTCAGAGAAGCTAAAACAAATATAAAAATGATTGTACAACATACATCTTTAATAAAAGGTAACCCAATCATTCTACCCCAAAAAAGATATAATTCCAAGCCAATGAAATTCATGTGTGTATGTGAACATCTGACCCTGACCGCACAGCATATAGTAAACTGTAAAAAATAAATAAACAAACAAACAAACAAACAAATAAATAAATAAATAAATACGCTGTTTATGTGCTGTGTAACAAATCACAGCCTAATATAGGCTAATATAAAACTGGCTTTAAAACTGCAGCTGCACACTGTCAGTAAGGTGCACCACCAGTAAGGAATCTGTGATTCTGATACTAGGCCACAGACATTAAACAATGAACATACTGTACAACTACACAAATGAAACCGTCAATAAATGCATGTACCATCTCTCAGCATTGCATGGATTGTGGAGCTCCAAATAGGCTTACGACTTGATTCAGTACTTGTATACTTTATTATGACCATTACATGGTGTATTTAAAAAAGTTGGTTTAATTGCAGTAAAGAATGTCATCTGTAACAGCATACATACGGTATCATGTGTTTGTATGTGAATTATCATCCATATTTTTAGAGACCTGATTACTAGTGGCTTTTGCAGGAATCTGAATAGTTTTGAAAATAGTGGCACACAGTGGAAAGTTTCGGAATAGCAAAGGTAATAGCACTCTCATTGTCACATTAATTGCCTTGTCATGTGACACCTATTAAATCTAAAGGAAATTACATTTAATAAAGTTAGTGTTTTAGCAAAATATACTTGAAGCATAATCAACAAAAACAAATCAATCTTAAGCATGTTAAGAAATTATTAGCAAGTAAAAATATATTGAATATAATCAAATGTATACAGTAAATTTAAGATATTTTCACTTGATAAAAATGTATTAAAGTACTTCATGGTATAAAATTACAATAAACCAACTAGATGGTTAAACATATTTCTAGAACATTTTACTAATTGATTGCACGACATGATTGCTAATTCTAGTCCATTTTTTTTTAAAGTAGCAATTTTTTAATCTACTAATTAGAACAAATGCCAAAGATCTTACGTTTGCTTACAATGATCTTATAATAGGAAATACTACATACATTTGACTACTTTTTATATATTTTTTAACTTGCTAAGATTATTATCATTTATTTTTTGCCATGTGAGCAGACAGAGAAACCTGCTTACTCTGGCACCTTTTAAAGAAGCTAAAGGTTTCTGTATAAGCATTTCTGTAACCAGATGCTCTGTAAAGTGCACAGGACATGAAACCTAATGTCCCACATCACTGCTACGCCAGCACATTAGTGCTACTGTATTCTGTAGTACTCATATTCTGCAATGCTATTACCCTGTTTATTCATTAGCTAAACTTTCGAATAATTACCTTTATTCTTGGTGAAAATGCACCAAAATTTATATACTTTTTAATATTATTATTATTACTATTGTTATCATTATCATTACTATTATTATTGTTGTTGTTGTTGTTAAATTATTAAATACTTTAATTATGTATGTGCTTTTATTTTGTTTAATCCTGTGTTGTGTTTTTTTTTTTGTATTCACAATTTATGCAATCAATATTGTTATTACAATAAAAATTCAGTATAATCCAACAATAACCAACCAATGAACCACACAAAATAACCTAAAATACTTCACACAGCAATGTTTACCCAACTCTAAAGCTTATCAAGTACATCTAAATTCAAATCACTTCAGATGTGTGATTACTAAAGCTTCACTTAGTATTAGTGTCACACCATAGTGTCAGGAGAGAGAAGTTAATAAAAGAAGATCCTTTAATCCATGCCTCAGAGAGCTGACCCTCAATGCTCAGGACCCTCTGATTACTCACTGCTATTCTCTGCAAAGCTAATACTTACAAGCACACTGCCAGGATACTTCATAGTTTAAAATGAATGTGATTACAGTACATCATGTGAAAAATACAGTTTTAGCCAATGTGATAAATTAAGAACAATATAAAGATAATAAATAAAGATAGATTTGTCCTTTTTTTTTCAGTCAAGTAGGCATATGCAGGCTACATGTTGTACTTCTATATGTGGAATCAATCATTTTAAACATATAAAGACTTTCGAAAACAAAATGCAAGCTGAGTTCACTACTAAAATGTTGAGGCTGTAAAATAACTAATTAAGCACTCGCCTCAACATCTTCGGAAACACACTAACCTAAAAGGAAACCCTTTACAGATTATTATCACCACCTTTTCAGCAAAATTCTCTTCCAGGAGTCAGGGTATATAAGCCATCTTCTTGTCATCCTGCTTTCTTACCTGTACTTCATTCCTGTAAGATAGGCCACACAATCCTGCAGGGAAACTTCATTGCTTCTTAGGAAGTCCTCCAGATTCTTGAGCTGAGCAGCCGCCCGCACCTCTCTTAGCCCCTTCAGGTCAGCATGATGACTTCTGTCCTGGCGCAGTGGACACAGACTCTGCTCAGACAGGTAGCGGTCGATTTCGCTTCGCATGCTTTCACTGAAGGAATGTGAGAGGAGCCGGCCACTGCTGCTGCTGCTCCTGCGCCCACTGCTGCCCACCTTGGGCACCTGTAGGGGTTCCGAAGGGAAACTCTGTTGTCGGCTGAGGCGGCCACCACCATGGCTGACATGCAACTCAGTCAAACTGCTTCTGTGAGTGGCAAACATCTGCCCATCCACCCGAGTGACCTTGTACTTGACACTGCCCCACAAGTAGTCTCAATCAAGCACAAGCAAAGGGGAAGAATGAGGAAAGTAGCTTTACAGTGGCAGGTCAGAGACTAATAGAGCCACGTGGGTAGATACCCTGCTTTAAATAGCACCTGCCCCTTCTCCCACACAACACCACACACACTCATGCATTGTAATCAGAGACAACCCTACCTCCCAGCCCATATGGATGAGCTAGAAGCCACAAAGGAGGAAGGACAACTGAGGAAATAGAGTGGTTTGTGGCAGAGGGTGTGTAAAAGTGTGGGCTTTGAGAGTTATCTGGGTAAAAACACTTTTGTGCATGCAAACAGTCCGGTCTCCGGTGGCATGAAAAAAGGTGAATGACTGACATGCAAATGGAATACACCACAGCTGCCAGAGGAATAAACTTTAAGCACTGTAATTTTTTTTTTTTTTTTTTTTTTACATTTCACCAACACTTCTTTAACAAACTGAACATGTTTAATGCCAGCAATAAACATAATAAAATTATTTGAAAGTTTGAAAATTATTATGATCCAAAGTACTGAATTTCTAGTGTGGAAAAGAGCTGAACTTTAAGGCATTTTCTAGTGTTGAAAAGCACAAATGGGTAAGTGTTTCTTGTTTTCTGTTGTATGAATTTACTGTAGTAGAAATACTGTAGGTTTGAGATACAGTACCATTTTAATGTATTGGTTGTGCAAGTAATATTTAAGTGACATTTTGACTACAACCTGACCTTTGTCTCCTTCAGTTGCTCACTCTCATAACTATTTCCTTTGTTTTTGTTTTTCTATAGTTGAATAATTCACTATAGTTATAACATGCCTCAAGATGAATAGTTCAATAATGAATGCGTCATGGGAGTTTAAGTCTGATCTCTCAGAGTGCTTTGCAATATGTTTTTCCCCCAACTCTAGCCTGCCTATTTAAATTATCTACAATAATTAAAGAATAAATAAAAACACTTTGATCCTCGTACTTTGGTCTAAGGTTCTAAGCACCTGCTCCATTAATCAGTTACATATATACTGACACCCCTGGTCATTTTCTTTGATCTTAGATCTGCACAGATCATGTGTCAGTCTGTCTCAGCTTCTGTTTTTGTATTAGCTATTGTTTAAACTCATGTTTTTCCTCTAGTATCAGCCAGATACTACCTCATATTCTGTTTTCAAACTCTGCATCAGTCACTGGCTTGACTCCTCCATGCTCTAAACTGGGGTTATTCTGCCACCTTGTGTTGTAATTTCAAACTCTGCATTCTGTTTGCTTACTGATTAAATTGCTACATGCTTCAATGTGACTCACTAAATGTAAATTCACGTCTTACAAATATATATTGGAGTACACTAAATGTAAAATTTTAGATATTCTTATTCTTATAGATATGCTTAGATATTATATCTGTTAGAATGAGCACTACTGTAAAATTGTAAAACAAACACTGTAAACAAAATGACACAGAAAAGACACTTCTGTATTGCACAACTATATATATACTGTGATACACACACACACACACACACACATATATATATATATATATAGTTGTGCAATACAGACATGAAAGTAGAGATTTACAAATAGAAAAGTTCTCAACTATCCCACTGCAAAGGCTGTACTGTATGTCTACTAAAAACCCAAGTACTTTTTCACAGCAGAAACAAACTTAAACATCTTCCATGTCATGACATGTCCTAATATTGTGCCCCTTTTATCTGCATCACCCTGACACATAACTCTGGATATAGGCAGCATGCCCATGCAGCATCCCAAAACAGATACAATGCTCATGTACTCACCCGGGTATTTGGCACTCGACCTATGTACGAGTTTTGCATGGCACTGCCAATTTAAAAACGGCAGTAGCGTTCGGCAAAATCCTCAAGACTTGTTTATCTAGGCAGCAGTGAGTGTCTCAGCGTGCTTACAACATTTAGTATGTAACCAAGAAAGCACCTCCTCCTTCACTGATGTGCGTCCCACCTCTCAAGGTTGAGGCCACAAAAATAAACATCTTTTTGAGCTTACTGCAGTGCCAGTATGTTCTGCTGAGCATAGCAAATAAATCACGGCCTAAATAATTCAAGAGATTTTTTTTTTTCCTAAAAGCCTTTCACAATTGAAATTGTAGGACAAGATTGAGGACTTGTAGCCATTTCATTCTGCTATTTGTTTATGTATAAAACTCAAACATACAATATACACAATATAAACTGGAGGAAAAAAAGCCATTCAGAATCGTATACTGGAAACAAGTCTATTAAAAGCTACACTGTGGTGTGGGTCAAGTCACATACAAGCCTCGTGCATCACGGGATCCTCCGAGTAATAATTTACAATACAAATATGTAGAGGTTGTTCAGGGTTTCACTTTGTCACAGGACATTTTTTTTTTCAGATAACACTCATGAACACTAGTTAGAAATAAAAGCTGTGACTGATGCTTAATTAATTAATAGAGTACAGGCATGCATAGTTACTATTCCCAGCAGTACACTCTTTCCCCTTAAGTGTAAGTCACGTGTTTTTTTTTCTTCTTTTTCTGGCAATCAATAATGCTGTCTACTGAAAGTATAATCATGCGGACATATACAGTACTGTACAAATCTAATACATTGTGTTTAAGTCGGGGATCAGGTCACTCAGCCAGGCATCTTATGAAAATATTCTATCCTTTTCATTTTATGTAAAGAATAACTTATTTATAAAAGAAGTTCTACTGAACATATCAATGCAGATGATAAAATAAATATTGTGGAAAGGAATTCTTTACATTTTCCTGCATGGGTAACTGGAAAAATACAATGACAATGTACAGTACACTCACTTGCATCCTGAGATGCTTTTCTGCTCAGCGCATTTGTAAAGAGTGATTCGATTTAAAACTGGCCATTTTCTCCCAAACTCTCTCGTGTACAGTATCACCGCCCACAGAAATGTTACTCGCTCATTGTCTTTTGTTTTTCACACTATTACATAAACTATAAGACCTCTAGCGTGTGTGTAAGAGAAAGAAAGAGAGAAATCCCAGGAGATGAACAGTTTCTGGAATACCTAAACCAACCTATCTGGCACCAACATCCATGCAATGATTGGAGATCACACTCTTTTCCCCTTTTCACTATATGACGTGAACATAAACCGAAGACGTACACTTGCATGATCTTAAATGTGAAGGGGTTCACATACTCCAATTAAAGTGGATGGTGAGAGTCTGAGAACATATACAGTACAGTATGGTGTGTTAAGAGCACATGAAGGGTTAAAAAAAAATAACAGTACCTGTAAAACTGAAGCTGTCTTTTTGGGCTCCCATATCGAGCACTGCAACAAAGAAGGTAAGATCCTTTTAATCAATTATTTTTCACAAATTTAGTTTTTGGTAATGATGAGAGGCATTCAATCATCATTTTAGTGCATGTCTAATCTAGCTATTAGAAACAACCTTTGTCATCAATAAGTGTGAAATGCAGATTATGCAAAGTAACAGTCTGAATTATTTAATCTGGAGTAATTCTGCAAACGTTTAAATGGGTGCGCAAAGTTATTTTAAGTATGTGTGTGTTTGGTGGCGGGGGGGGGGGGATGGGGGTGTGTGGCAGTTGGGGCTATAGACACACCACTAAAATATACACCACAGTGCCTAGCTGATGTAAGGCACGTTAAGTCACAGTCCAGACCTTATTCCAAAAACCGTGGGTGCAGAGCCAGAGATTCACACCAGATGGGACACTGGTCCATAAGAAAGGTGCCATGCATGCACACATTCACCTAGGGGAAATTTAAAGTAGCCAGTCCACCTACCAGAATATTTTTGGACAGTGAAAGAAAGGCCGGAGATCATTCATACAGTCCAAGCTCAGAATTATATAGTAACACTAAAGCTATGATGCAGCAGCAATACCCACTACTACAAAAAGTCTATAGCTGTGTTCAAAATAATGCTTTGTGATTTACAATGCTAAACTTTATCATTACAACACGGTGGTTGGATTATGATTGTTATGGTTGCACTCACGTGTAGATCATAGCTGGGGAGCCGGGATGTCTGGTGGAGAGACGAGCAGGGGAGTCTGAGTTGGCTTCAGGATACATGGAGCTGTGAGGAAGGATGGACCAGCCACTTGGTCCTTCTCACACTCGCAGTCTCTGCATGTAATAGAAAAAAAAAAGTACATATTTTTAAAATATATACAGTATATACAGTATATATAGACTGTAACATGAACACAGTATGGGCCAGGTTAAAGGAGTTGGTAGAAATGGTTAAAATTACACTCTGGCTCATGCAAGTTTCTGAGACCAAACACAGCTGTGCAGAACAAATACTTGAGTTATATTATTTTGAACATAAAATTCCATATGGTGAAACACAGTCCCTTGGCTTGTGTGGGTGCTATATAATTGCACATGCAAATACAGAAACATTATAAAGTACTCTTGGAAATGTTGAATCTTTTATGTGGTGTGAAAAATATAAAAGTCGACTTAGGCCAAGACATGACAAGCTTCGGGAAAACCTGCTATTTTCATAATGAGTAATAAATCAATACACAAGCTCAATTTGACCGAATTTTGTAAACATTGTACAAAGAGGTCCACAGAACTATTTCATTATTCATGCTTACTTATTATTTGGCACGTGGTAAGTTAATGCTCCTCAAGTGAGGAGTATGCTCTGATGTATTGGACGCCATCAAATAAGAACTATCTAAGTAAGAACAAAAATGAGGACCAATACTTATGTACCGGTTTTAAAAAAGGAAATAGTTTAAAAGATTTTTGACATTAAGTAATGTACTTTTGTGAGAATAAAATATAGTGAACATGCAATCTACTTATGGCTCTCATATTTTGGCTTTTATTTGGAGTCCATTCTAAATTTTAATGAATGTCCATCATTTGTTTCTTGGGGCAATTTGTTTAAATGCAGTAGAGTAGACAAGATCAATTTGTCTTAATGCAGCCAGCAGATGGAGCCCAACCATCATTTTAAGTAATAAATGGTTGCATTATCAAATCGCAATAGCAGAAGTTCTATAATGTAGTAAAGACATTAAATAAAAGCTTTATACACATGGGTGACGATTCTAAGCAACATAAGTATATGCATGTGATCTCATTTAAAGGCAGCTCCCGTTCAGACAGTGAATAAGGATTACACAAAACAATCCATGCTGTACTGATACATTCAAAACTTCAGCATACTGATAGAGAAACTATATGTCTTCTAAAGCCAAAACACTACTAAAAATGATTATTTTTTTAAAATCTCTTCCACAGTTCTTTTCACCAACAGAATATTACAACTAGCGGAATCTGCAGTAAAACATGAGGAGAGGGGTCAAAAATTGAAGTGTCAACACAAGCAAGCACTCTTGTTGGCACGGAAGAAAAGCCCCACTCACTGCAGAGCACCACCATCACACAGCATCTGCAGCAAGGCTGAAATAGGAGGACTGTTTATAGCAAAGGGCAAAGAAGGACGACGATCCACAACAAGCTGAGATAACCACTGCTCAGTCTTGCTCTTAATAGGCATTAAGTTAGAATGCAATTCTATTGAGTTTAATTTTATGCAATGGACACATAAAAAAAACCCACACAATATAAAATCTTATCCATTTTACATGGTGAGGAAAAATAAACAAACATTTGTCCATATTTTTGCTGAAAATGTATAAAAGTCATACACTGATCAGCCATAACATTATGACCACCTGCCTAACAGTGATGCACTGTGTGTTCTGACACCTTTGATCTACACTAGCGCTTCTATTGGATCGGACTACACGAGTCGGCCTTCGCTCTCTTCATGTGCATCAGTGATCCTTGGCTGCCCATGATTCTGTCGCCAGGGCACAGCAGACAAGGAATATCCCACAAGACTTGCAGTTTTGGTATTGCTCTGCCCCAATCCTCTAGCCATCACAAATTGGTCCTTGTCAAAGTCACTCAAATCCTTATGCTTGCCTTCTTTTTTCTGCTTCCAACACATCAACAAAAAAAGAAAAAAGGTTAATTTGCAGCCCCATATATCCCACTTACCTCCAGCTTCCACTGTAATGTTTTATTGTAGCTAATGTGGTGTAGCCACTATGAGAAGGGCCAAATTGTAATGTCTAGACATCTTGGTCAGAGCAACTCCAAAACTACAGCTTTTGCAGGATGTTCCCAGGCTGCAGCGGTCATGACATACCAAAAGTGATTCAAGGAAGAAAAATTCAATGAACTGGCAACAGGGTCATGGGTCACTGATGCACATTGAGAGTGAAGGCTGGCCCGTGTAGTTTGATCCAATAGAAGAGCTACGGTGGCTTAAATTGAAGAAAAAGTCAATGCTGTTTCAATAGAAAGATGTCATCACTGTTATGGTGGGAAAGGGGGGACCTACTCAATATTACGCAGGTGGTCATAATGTTATGGCTGATCAGTGTATGTCACAACTGTGCCCAAATTCAGTGAAACCGCACATTCTAAATTAATGTTGCTAAATTATGACCCACTTTTTTACGCTTTTTACTCCTAAAGTGGATGTCACACAAAGTGACTTATAGCTTTAGTCTTCCACATGTTAGAAATGTGCAAAGTTCTTAGAGTATGAGTCAATGGACCACCAAAAGTGGGACCTCTGCGATCATGGAAGTTAACAGGATAAAATAGTTCCTGAATTTAAATACATAAATAGAAGACAAAAGAATTTCAAATACTTACTAAAAAGAAACGTTTATAAACAGGCCTAAGCAAAAGAAACAGTTTAATGAGGAACAAGGGCTCAATATGGGCAGGCTGTTCTTCTTTGGCTAGTACTGAATGTATTAGTTCAGTTAGGATTTAAATACATGTTGTTGCTGTTATGAATAGTTTTAACTGCAGGTATGACTATTTCAAATAGATGGTAATGCTAGTGAGTCAACTGAAAAAAATGCACTGGAGCTTGACATCAGCTTGAGGCTTCAGGATGGTATGAATAGGGTCATCATGAGATTGAAAGCCTGTAGACCTAGCCTGTAGTAGGGTCTAAACTTTTAAAAGGGGGACAGGAATAGATATTGTCCAAATTAGAGAATGACAAAATGACTGACTTCTTTTGTGGCATATTGTGTCACTTTGTAGTAGATATTCAAGCCAATGAATCCAGTGAATAATGTGCATTTGGGATGAATGGAGAGGGACATAAGATAAAGAAGGAAGGGTGTAGGGATGTGTGAAGATGGCACTGTAATGGACACTTGATTGAATGACAAAGGGAGGTATTGTGCCCTAAAGAGGATAGGGTTGACATAAGTGACTAGGAATAGGATGTGAGAATGAGAGGTTAGGATGAATTAAGTGATGGCAATGGGAGGCAAGGATAAAGGGTAAAGATAGTAGCTGAAAGAGAGAGACGATTGGAGGAAATTGATGTGTTGTTTGGGAGATGCCAAGAAAAACAGGATGCTGTGACATTGAGAAAACCTGAGAGAGATGTAATCCGTGAAAGATGCTGCGACAGGAAGAGGGATGCCGTCCTTGAAAGAATAAACATAAAGGGGGCTGTGATCACCTAAAGAGGGAGTATGGCTGTGATCATTAAAAGCAAGAGGACTGGAAGAGCTATAATAATTGAGAGCAAAATATAGGAGGCTACAACTACTGACAGTTAAAGAAAGAATCTGCAATCATATGATCAATAGAAAGGGCTGAGATTACTAAGATTAAGGGAAAGGGGCTGTGATCACTGAGAATAAAAGAGAAGAGCCATGATCATTGTGGACAAGAAGAAAGAAAACAGCTGTGATCAATGAGAGTGAGAGAGAGAATGGCTGCGATCATCAGAACAAGCGATAGAAGGGTTGCAATTATGGACAAAGACAGAGCTGAGATTGAAGGGGGAGATAGCTGAGATAGGAAGAGGATATCATTAAAATGACTTGGTGAATGAAAGTAGAAATACCTACTTAAAGATACAGTGGTAGAATGTCTGGATGTGGGCACGGGAGGAAAGTATGCAGAAAAGAGGGGGGAAAAACAGGAGATCTTTGAGTGTCCAGCAAAGCTTAATTTAGCACTGTGGCATTCTTGAGAATCAAGGTCTCCATGTCAATCAGTCATAAGGTGTAAATAAGAAATATGTGAGTATTTCTACAATGCATAAGTGGAGTGATAACAACTTTGCAGTTATGGCTCGTAGAATCAGCAATTACTTATTGCTGACCATGAGGAGGAGAATCGGGAGGGCATGTGAATTAAGGGCAGGTTTCATCTGATAGGTTCACTCACAAAAAAATGGATTGGACCAGTGATGGAGAGTACAGACATCAATACATAGCTAGATGCATTTTTTCCCCTTCCTGTTGACACAGGATTATTGCATATTCCAGGACTCAAATTGTGAGAGTGGTTCTGGAAGCATGAGCTATTGAATTGAGCATGAATTGGCCACCATTGGCCACCAATTTATAGAAATTTAATGTATTATCCACATTGACACAGGTGTAAGTTTTCCTTTAAGTTTGTTCATTTATTTTCAAGCCAGACTACATTCATATTCAGCCAAGCCAGCTCAGAAAAGCTACTTTTTTTTCTGCTCCTTAAAGCCTATCCTGGTCCTCAAAATCACTTTAAGTTGCTATACTACTGTACTTTCCAGCAGAAAGTTCAAGAAGCAAGCTGGGCATCTACTGTACAACATCAGCAATGTTGTAAGGAAGCTGTTCAGGCCAGTGCGGGTGTTGATGTATGCTCATTATTGGAACCTAATAAAAAACCCAAGCAAAGCAAAGTTGTTCCGAGGTGGTCCTAAAGTCTTCTTGCATAGTATATGCCTGGAGGAACAGATGGATAATCAGGCATAACACCAGATTCCATTGTAGATGATGTGCTGATCACTCTCTCCAACATCAGGAGGGCTGGGGTGCAGGACGTGGACTCCAGAGTGACATGGCTTAAGCACCAATGGGAGATTCTAGCCATACTGGTTAGCCATACTAAAAGTTTTCAGCTTTGCAGTTATGACTCGCAGAATCAGCAGTTACTTTACGAAACTTTGCATTTCATCTGATCAGTAGTTGAAAAGTAATCATTCATGCTACTAATGAGATGCAATAAATTTGTCAGATGAAAGAAGTGCACAACCACAATAAATGGATTGGTACTGTATCAGTGATGGAGAATACAGATATCAATACTGCACGTAGGTAGATGCAATTTTTCCTTTCCTGTTGGCACAGGATTATGGCATATTCCAGGACTCAAATTGTGAGAGTGGTTCTGGGAGCATGAGCGATCATGTCCATAAATTAATTGGCCACCATATGTCGTAATGAAAGCAATGGAGGTTGAACTATTGTTGTTGTATGCAATTTTAGCATGCAACTTATACAGTATGTAAGTATCAGCATTATCTCTGGCCTGATGGTACTGTACCAAATCATTTATCATCAGCTTTTTTATACCTTAATTTAGGACCAGGGTATTTCACTTTATCTCTGTATTTAGTGCATTGGTGTTGTGCCAGAGCTAATGACATGGGAGCGAGGGGGGTGGGGGGGGTGATGTGTTGGTTAACACATTTATATCAGAAAATTTAGCAGAATCTTTATTTCACATATTGTTTTCAGTTTTATGCAACCTGCTAGCCTATTTACATAGTCCAACCTGGTAGGCTTTCTAAGACAAGCATAACAAGTATTGTTATCCAGCTAGCTAACGCAAGCCAACCAGAAATAACTTAGTTAGTAAAAGAATTGTTTATAATATTTATTGCTAGGATTAGTAGGCCAGCTAACACACACTAACATCTCAGAGGACATGACATAGCAGGACATATGAGAGCTTTTACATGTAACACTGAATTCACGTAACAAGCTAACTTGTTACACGTAAGTTTTTACAAAGTCCCTTAAATATGGTAAGTATGGGTTTCTGCTAAGCCCCTAGAGTGACATAGGAGAACAAAAACTAGGAACATGAGGGACATGAGGACCAAAAAAAATGTTTTCTTTTTGTGAGAAAATGTTTAAAACCACATCTTAGAATCTTTAGTAGTACTCTTCATTTTTGTACATAAAATAAATATAAAAGCAAGGAATGCTTGTAAACCTTATATGTTGTTGGTCTTTCCCCGCAAGGAGTCGCCACAGCGAGCCATCCAGTCTGCACATACAAGCTCGGTACAGGTTTTTTTTTACACCGGATGCCCTTCCTGATGCAACTTTATTCGGGATTGGGACTGGCACTTCATCCAGTGGCTTGGGTTTGGGCACTGGCAGGGAATCAAATCCAGGCCTTCCTAATGGTTGGTGAAACACCTACACTACTGAGCCACCAGTGCCCTACAGTATATTGTTAACCTTATATGAGATAAGAATAAATCTATGATTGGTTAAAATCTGGAGCATGAAGGTGAGATAAACCTTAACGTCAGCCTAAAACAAGTCTACATATCTTTTTAGCCATTTCAAAATAAATTTCTCACTTGCTAGTGTATCTGGTTAGGTTTGTTTTACTTCACATCAATGTACGCCAATCCTAGAGCACCAAGGTAGGACTTTAATTATCATTATGTGACTTCACATTGCAAAAAGTACTCAATACTGGCAGGTAAGTTTAACCCTGGCATCAACAATCAAAATGGCAACTGTAAAAGATAATGGTCAATTATTTGCCAAATTTACAGCTGCACATCAATTTCATAAATGTTTCATAAATTTGTTAAATTATCTCTTTCAGGACACCAGACCAATACAATGCTACTGTGCTATTTATAGTCATTAACATTGTGGAAAGTGGACATATCAGTCATTACTGCAAGACAAAGGAAGCCTACTGGACATAATAATCTCATATCTCCATGTAAAATTTGCACATTAAAATGCAAGTTAAATCACAACATTATAATCATTGGCCTGTAGAAAAGAATATTTTCTTTGATGAGGGATTATTGATTAAATAACACAAAATGTATTATAATACTGTGTGGCACATAAATGAGGAGATGGGGAATCAACATGCGAATAAATTGAAAAGAGTTTTTATTTTCTTTGACTACTTTTGTTAGGAACCTCCACAAGAGGTCACTGTTTCTGTCTGTCTGTAGTTTTTGTTAGTCGACTCAGTTTCCCAGAAGGCACCTCAGTCAGGTGATGAGTGCTCACCTGAACTGAGGTGGCTCATTAAAGTGTCTATAAATAGCAGTTCTGGGAAACTGGGTCGAGCATTGTTTTATATATACCGTCATGTGGGCATTCCTTCTGTTTGGTTTGTGTTTCTTTGAGTTTTCTATTTTAGTTATATTGTTTAACCTGTGTTCAAGAGGGCTCTAGTTTAGTTTTCTTTATACTCCTTGTGTTACTGGATTCATGGAGCTATCCTGTTTCATGTTTAGCTAGGCTGTGTCTCCTCCTGTGTACAGTGTAAGTACTGTTCTGTGTCTTCCAAGTGTCAGTCTTCTTGTCTAGTTCTTTGTTTGTTGCTTCCCTTATCTGTTTAGATGTTTGTAGCCACATGAGGTCTTAGCCGCTAGCAGGGTTAGCCGCTAGTAGGCCTTAACTGCTAGTAGGGTTAGCCCCTAGTAGGGTTAGCCTCCAGTAGGCTAGCCTCTAGTGAGATTGACAGCTAGTGGTTTTGGTCACTAGTAGGTTAGCTGCTAGTTTGGTATAGCCTCATGTGTGCCTTTCCTTTTGTGTTCAGTTCCCCCCCTATTAGTTCAGAACTACTGACCCGGTTAGCCACTAACTCCATTACCTACTAACCCGGTTAGGTCAGCATCCAGCGTCCCCAGTATTCCATGTAGCTACTAACCTCACTAACCACTAACCCATCCGGTCTCTAGTCTCTGTTGCCCCTAGCCCTGTCTCTTCAGTCCTGTGTCCCCTGTCCACTCCTGTCTCTTCAGTCCTGTGTCCCCTGTCCACTCCTGTCTCTTCAGTCCTGTGTCCCCTGTCCACTCCTGTCTCTTCAGTCCTGTGTCCCCTGTCCACTCCTGTCTCTTCAGTCCTGTGTCCCCTGTCCACTCCTGTCTCTTCAGTCCTGTGTCCCCTGTCCACTCCTGTGACTTCAGTCCTGTGTCCCCTGTCCACTCCTGTGACTTCAGTCCTGTGTCCCCTGTCCACTCCTGTGACTTCAGTCCTGTGTCCCCTGTCCACTCCTGTCTCTTCTCTAGTTCCCCTATGTGTCTTTAGTTAGCTTTCCTTCTGTCAGTTCCCTGTGTCAGCTCCTGGTTCCCTGTTTGAGTTTTGTTAATAAAGACTATTTCTGTTTGCACACCCCTCTGCGTTCATGCCTACCATATATGCCCACGGCAACTACATCAGCCGGTCTAGCCAGCCACTACCACCAGCTAGACTCATGACAACTTTGATGTTTCAGAGATTTTCATTTGAATTTATGTCATATTTATTGTTAGACAAATCACAAAGATGTATACAACCTTACCACATACTTTTGTCCACTTGTGTCTAAAACACTATTACAGTACTTATAAAATAATAATATAAGCAATTGACAGAACCTCTATTTATGCTAATTTCTTCAACTATTATTCCTATTAATACTGTACATATTTGAAAAGATCTATTGTCTTTAACTACTATAACTACAATAGTGCTTATCACTTTCTTTCACAGCTGTCATTTTGTATCCATGTTGTCCTGATTAATCTCTGCTACTCACTATTCTCTCTTTGTCTAAAGTCACTTGTGTAGAGGGTCTGCGGGGTGAAATAGCTTGTTGATGAGAGCGATAAGAGGAGAATGCCCAAATTGGCCTGAGTGGACAGGAAGCATACAGTAGCAACTCACATTAGCACTTTTCACAACTGTGTTGAGCAGAAGGTAGCTTAGAACAGTGTTTCTCTGTTTTTTTTTTCTTGGTGCCCCTTCACAACAGCCGCAATCCGAGCCCATTTTACTGTAATTGTTATTATGCAGTTATTTAACATGCAAATCCAATTCCAACAACGACTTTATATCGTTGTCTATACTATAATGGATAAGGCTGTGGGTTACTGGAAAATATAACAAAAAAAAAAAAAATCAATTATTTGTCACATCATTCCTGGCACCTTGACCCACTATATGACCTCTCTTATCAACAAGGAACTTCCACCCTTCTGTGTAAGTTATAAAGACCACTGTATTTGAAATTTGATGGAACTCAGCCAATCCATCTGACCTCAATATTCATGCAATAACAAGTCACAAAGATCACATTTTCTTTATTCTGATGTTTAATGTGAACATGAGTCGATCAGCTGCATGATTTTTTTTTTTTTTTTTTTTTTTGCATTTCGTGATTGACTAATTGGAAAACGTCATTAATGTGCAAATGTGCGGGTGTTCCTAATAAAGTGGACGGTGAGTGGATATTACCTATACAAGATCAATATTAGAAATAAAGCCTAAGGCTATTTAATTTACAGTTACATAATCTCAGCTCTCTTCCCATCTCACCCTCACACTGTCAGATCTCTTCTTCCCAACCCCACACTTGCAACTATCTCACTCTCTTTCTCACCCCACAGTCTCAGCTCTATTTGTCTCTCACACCTAGACCCGTAAGGTCTTTCTAACTTACTTGTTGGTCTTCTGCAACTGTCAATATCGCTTTCATTTTTACATTAAATGCGTTCTCAACTATAGCGAAATAAAAAATACTGACATTATAATTGTAGGTGCTGACTTGAATGTTTTGAAAGCAAAGGAGGTCAGCAACTACTGTATATGGTTTAACAAATCAATGAAATAGTTGGGTAACATATTATTGTTTTAGTGATGGTTGGATATCATCATGTGCTCTCATATTACTGCAAAGTGGACCGAAAAGCTGGACCAATCAAACAGCAGGTTATTTTATTACAATTGCTGGCTAATTGTTTATTCTGATCACTGATTGGAAGACAGGAATTACATCCTGAATGGGATGACAGACTACCCCATGAGCACCCCACGCACTTATTCACACATTCATTCACATCTAAGGAAAATTCTACCTAGCCATCAGCCACTCTACCTACTGTATGCGTACAGTGGTAGGAAACCAAAGAACCTGGAGAAACACACAACTCCCAGAACTCCAGGCACAGGAACTCTAGAGTTGTGAGACAGCAGTCACACCCACTGCACAATAAGCAGAAAGTAAGTGACTGAGATCACAATCATTTCCTCAGTGCTGAAATACTCACTCACACACTCATCTTCTATACCGCTTTATCCTGTATTTATGGTCATGGGGGCCTGGAGCCTATCGCAGGAGGCTTAGGGCACAAGGCGGGATACACCCTGTGTTCGGAGGTGTTTTGAAGAATAAAGATGCATTATCTGTATGGGTATGTTAGCTGCAGCATCAACAGACAAACTTTGGGAGACGTCTAATATCTTTGGAAACTTTGAAAAAGAAACAGGAAAATGAGACCTACGATTATTTGAGATTCTACAAGGGTATTTGCCTGATCAAGTCACCCCTCATTTCTTCACAGTAATTTAAATTCATTTAAATTATGTAGATTAAATCAAAGAAATTAGAGCAAATGTTTTACTGTAACAGGCTGCAAAGTGCCTAAAGATTACATTTTAAAATTGGTTGTCTATTTAACAACCTCTGCAGCAATCTCATTTCCCCTCTCGTCTATTCCAACCACTCAGCAATCAGCATCACCAGTTCATAGACCACATAAATAATCTGTCATCATCTGCACTTATTTCTTACTGGTTAATGTCTTAAATTATTTTTTTAATGCTTAAATGATTCAGAGGTTACTGTGTAGCTTAACAAACAAAAAAATTTCTCTGAAACTGATTAGCTACGACAACTGGACTGAAAATGAGAGTCAAAAAGAGCCAACAAAGTCCATCAGGAAGCCTGGAGAACTATTCCTCAAGACAGAAAGTCTGGCTCTTAGGGAGCAAAATTTAACCTATCCAGGTGTTTTATCTTATTATCATTACCATCAGTACACACAACAAAAAATTTGGATAGATTTTTTTTGTTATTCTTACATAGAAACCTTTAATGGCAGAGGAGTTGGTGCTAGAGTGGCCAGGAGAGGGAGTGGGAGAGACAGTGTTGGGTGTAGAGACGGTGGAAGACCACAGAGAGGAAAACCAAAATTTGCAGGAGTCTGTTATATTAACATTAGGGTTGATATAACTGTTCATTGTTCCCCATGACAAAGGTTGGAATAAGAGCGCAGCTAAATATGAGATGCTCAATACTGACATCTATTGTCCAAATAGTCCAGCAAACCAACAGGTAACATTTGCCATCATGCCAGCACATGTGACAGAATTGGTTTAGTACTGTACATAGCACTGTAAATTGAGCAAAGGATCTGGAACTTCGTGTGTGCCATCATTTGTAAGAGTATGAGAAAGTGTGGCATTTTACTATGCCTATGTCTTCACAAAGCAATGAATGCTTCATGCCATACCAAGATTGCCAGAGGTGTAAATGCCATTTCCTTTTGTATTGGCATTTTTGAACTGCAGGACAATTGCATATGCAAAAAATCTGGGGGGGAAAATTGTATTGAGAAGTACGGCTGCATTATTGAATAATTCTTTTAAAGCAATTGATTACTTTGCAGACAGCAATGAATGACCATTCTCATTTTGTATTGGATACTTTTTAATAAAAAATAATTTTAAAAAAAGCATGAAAGATTCTGGTAATGCCACCTGTTGTCAATGTTTATTTGGGTCATTTTGTTATGAGCAACAAAGTGATCTTGGTGGGTGACACCTTTAACCAGTGTTGGCAGATGGCACTGATTTTGAGACATGCATGAAGTGTTTTTCTTAGTAAGCTTGGAACATTTTGCATGCAAAATTAATTATTGTACCAGTTGTGTGTTGGTACAGAAAGCTGTGACAAGAGTTTTGTAAAGGTTTTTCAATATCGAGAGATACTGAGAACCTGAACAAACAATTGTAAACAATAATAATAATAATAATAATTAATACTAATAATAATAATAATAATTATAATAATAATATTGTTATTATTATTATTATTATTATTATTATTATTATTATTATATTTCTGTATTTTTTAAAGATAGATAAAATGATGCTATAACACTGTCCTGAAGTAACAACCAAGAAGAATACATTTATATGTAGGAACCGTCTGACAGATAAAATGCTAAGGTTACATAAGGTACTAAAGAGTGTTCGCTAAATAGAAAAACTGCAAACTGTCTGTTCTGACATTGTGATTGTGATCAAGCTCCATTTGAAACTGATTGATGCTCAAAGAGAGAAATATGGCACCATGCACTTTATTCTCACTAACATCAGATTTTCACAAAGCCCTATAGAGCAGATGCAGAGGACTCCTTAGTTTCAGCATCACTGACTGTGTGGGTGTGTGTTAGTCCTCAAAGGCCTCAAACTCCCAGCTAATAACAACTGAGCTGTAAGAAATACACCAAGTGAATGTGTGATTTGTGTGACATTGAGAAAGTTTGATTTATAACACTCAGCTCACATTTCTGCTGTCTCATGCTGTTATGGATTGTAGAAAGAAGAGGGAGCTGCAGAGCTAGGCTTTAACATAACACTACACACGCCACAGACAGTCCCAGTCCGCTTTCATACAAGAGAAGTTTTTACATATTAGACACGTTTAATTATGTACTTTTAAATGTACAGATTGTTTCAGTAGTTCTGTGTATATCTAACAAAAGTCAGGGGAAAAAAATATTTATTTACCTGAAATTGCATTAAGCTTAGCCTCTCATTTCCATTTGCTGGTGATCAATAACATTTCACCTGAACTTCACAAAGAGCCAAGCAGACAAATTTAAGTGAATCAAATGAAATACGAAGATAGCTGCATCTGAAAGCTGTCAAATTGTGAATCCGCTTTAACTGCGTGGCTGCAAGCTCCCGCACTCCTTATTATTTACGAATCATGTAGAAACGTCATGCCGCAATTTATCTTCACATAAATGTAATCTACATGAAACCCTCCCTAATTTGTGCATGAATGAATATAAGTTTACTTTTGTACATGTTAACCAGACAACATTTCTATGAAGTTTGATCTATTAAGAAAAATACATTAGGATAGATAATAAATTTTCACCTCCCCATCCCAGGCTGTAGAGACCCCAAGAGAGTCCGTAAAGGAGATCTAATCCATCCTCTGATACAACTGCTCTGAGGCGTGTTAACTAGATTAGAATAAGACTGTAGCATGAAGGAGTCTTTACAGATACGGCTAGACACTGCTTAAGCGATACATCACAGTTTGTGTTTAACTGTGGAATAAAGTGAGTAGGAGGATGGACTGGATTACATTCAGTTTCAGAGAGAGAGAGAGAGAGAGAGAGAGAGAGAGAGAATGAGCAAGGCTTTCTCTGCAGCAGAGTTTACGTGATGCCTCATCAGGAGTCTGAGCAGGTTTCTGCAGTGTCAGCGTAGACTCTCTATCTATCCTTCTCTTTCCCTCCTTTTTCTCTTTCTCTATTTATCTTCATCTATATGTTCCTAGCTGTGCCAAATGTATGTGTGTGGAGTGGATGAATAAGGCCAGAATGATTCACAGCAGACAGGAATGCCAGCATTCATTAGGGATTCACTCTGTTTTTGTTTTCTGGTTTCCACCATCAGGTGATGTTTACTGTCTTCTCTAATATGATGCTAATACAAAGTAATACCACTTAAACCAGCCTGAAACTAAAAATCAAGTCACAGATCCTACAGTAAGTTTGTACTCCTTCATGCTCCCTAAGGACAAGATCATTCTGCAACCGATTAGTTCCAGCTTCATGTCTATTTTTTTTTTTTTTGTCTATAAATGAACACAGATTCCAGGACATACAGGAACAAGTGAGTGTATACATAAGCGATGGCTACTCTAGAAATACATACAAGAAATATCAATTAATCAGAAGATTATTATGACTATTAACTAGTTAGGAAAGAACAATAACATCAGAAAATCCTGAACCTAAAGACACAAAGTTCCTTTTTTTTTAATCTAAGGCAAAATACAGGTCCTGTAAAATATGGTAGAAATTGGCACTGCTATCATAATAGACATCAACCTTTTTATATTGGTTGATATCCTTCCATATAAACTTTCCTTGCTTTACATTTCAAAACACAGTCACGATTAAAAAGTCTCGAGAGAAACAACTTCACAGTTACCCAGCGTTGCAGATGGCTGCTGTACCGAAAGACGAAGCTATCATCTCACATTTGTCATTATGCAGTAGGCAGCTAAAGGTACAGAGAGGTCCTAATGCACAAACCATAGACTGAGCAATAACATTAAACCTGACAAGCTGTGTGTGACCTCATTCAGTGACATCATTCCTGAAGAGAATGGATCAATAATAACTATAAGTAGTCCACTCAACACTTTTTTTTACTGACATACTGACAAATAAGCCCAATAACAGATAGAAGGAGATTACACCCCACCTGCTGCAAAACAACAGAGCAAAGGTGTCTCCTCAGTTCTGTCACAAGCATCACAGCACTTCCCATCTGTCCCTCACTTCATGTTCCTGAGAGTTCAGACCTGCACCTGAGACAAATGTGTTGGCAAGCCTGTAGTTTCTGTGAAAATAACCTGGCTTGATGTTCTGAATCCAACGAGATCACACTTTCTCAAGTTAGATCTCAATAAACCTGAAGTTTGATCAAAAATGTATTGTATCCCGATATAATTCTGGGTATTTAAGCAAGTGAGTGCAATCCGTTCTTAAGAAGTATCAGTCTTGACTTTATCATCATTAAAAAATTACTTTAAATATCAAAAACAGGACAAAAATATAACGACCTAAAACCACCATATAAATGTATAAGTTTGGATCTATGATCACATGAAGTAATGCTGGTTTCAGTAGAACTATTATCGTGCACTGATTAAAAAAAAAAGATCCAAAAATGTTCTATAAAGGAGGAGGTAAAACTACAACCGAATTTATAATATGGTTTTCTTGAGCAAGAAATAAAATGTAAATTGAGATGATGAGAATAGAAGTACTGTAGTGGTGCATTGCTGCACTGCATAAATTCTCACATGCACGCACATACTGTAGAGCCACTCAATATAGCAGAGGAGAGAAAAAGCAATACTGCAGTTCAATGCTTACCACTGTCCCGTGCTTTATCCCAGCCTGTCGACCCCAGCTTGGCGTGTGGTGTGGAAACACAGATGGGCAGAGCAGAAATCACTCTGAGAGGTGCAGAGAGAGAGAAAGGATGTGAGAGAAAGGAGGGTGTGAGCAAATAAGCTAGAGAGAGAGAGAGAGAGAGAGAGAGAGAGAGAGATCAGGATGTATCCAATAGCTTTGCAGTAAGTGTGTATTTCTAGTGAATTTTTCCTGCTGCCCTGACTATGCAGATCTCCCTCACACTGTGTGTGTGTGTGTGTGTGTGTGTGTGTGTGTGTGTGTGTGTGTGTGTGTGTGTGTGTGTGTGTGTGTGTGTGTGTGTGTGTGTGTGTGTGTGTGTGTGTGTGTGTGTGCGTGTGTGTGTGTGTGTGTGTTGCTAGTCAGCATGATGGATCCTAGTCATGATGAGGTATTAACTTGAGTAGTCAGGAAGTTAGCAAGAATAATTAAAACCTGAGATTAGAAAAAAAAAAACACACACACACACACATTCCTAGTTAAGGGTCTCCTGCTAGCAAAAGAGACCCTTAACTAGAACAAGTATTCTGATGAAATTCTCAAAACAGACAAGAAATATTTAAAAGACTTAAAGTTTAGTCCATTGCTTCAGTTACATATTCTCTAACTCAAAAATCTCTCACAACAGTCTCTCTCTTCAAAGATTGGCAAAATTGTTCATTTTCCAAATGAAAAGTGGTTTCTGTTGGGTCACAGTCTAGGGTTGGGATGGTAACAAAACCTGACTGTGTGTGTTTCTGTGTGTGTAATAGGCTTTTTCTTAAGTTTTAACTTCAGTAGTGTACAATAGGTTGATGGCTGCTTCCAAATTGCCTGTAGTGGATCCTCATCCATCATGTACTGTACTTTGTGTGCTAAGTTCCCTGAGATCAGCTCCAAGCCCTCCTCGACCCTAAACAGGATAAGTGGTATAGATGCTATACAGTTGACGTGTATAGCAAATATTTAATTTAATTGTTAGTGTGGAACCATTAACAGGGTTATGTGAAAATTAACAAAACTTTCAAAATACTCATAATGTAATTCAACTGAACATCCCATAACAATAAATCAAACACAGGAGGTAAAGGACGACATGCAAACTGTTTACAGAAAATCACCTGACACACAGAAAATCACCTGACACACAGCTTGGCTGTGCTGTTGGAATAAAACAGAATATTACTGTATGTACAGTACCATCACAACTTATTCAGACACATATTGTACTTGGGAGATTTGGCAACAAACATCTGCCTGCCAAAACCTCACAGCACTGGATATCAGTCATCTGCAGTGCATTGGCAGAAGCTTGTGCTCACTTTAACTAGCAGTAATGAAAGATAAAAAAAATAATAATAACATGAACGGTTCATAGGGATTTTTGAATGATTTATGAACAGGAGACAAAATGTTCTTTAAAATGATATTAACAGATGTGTTTTCTTGCTGAAAGTACCACTGTGACTGGTTCTGAATGTGGGTTTTGGCAGGCAGCTGCTCTTCCCTCTTCCAGTATCGCATACCCCGACTAAATCTTTTGGTAGTATGCAGTACAGGACCATGCAGGCCTACCTTCACAAACAAATAAATCATTTGACATTACAAATCACATATATACTTTTATAAATAAATGGTTGTGCTTGATTTATACTGGTACCAGTAAATGAAATCAGACCAGGCCAACATCGTGTGAAAATCACCAGCAATAAATTAGTCATTATTTAGGTTGTTGCTGTAAAATAAGGATTTTTGCTCTAGAAATCCATTCACTTTAAATAACTGCTTATCCTGGTAAAGATCAGCGAAGTGGATCCAAAGCCTATCCCAAGTGGGAATAGACCCCTGACTGGGTTTAGCACAGAGCATCTTGCACATGCTAGTCTAAGCCAAACCACCTACTGCCTGTTTTTTGGGAGGGAGAAAGAAACCAGAGAGCTCATATGAGCGTGCAAAGAAATTCCACACAGACAGTAATCTGAGCTCAGAGTTAAAACCTGGAACCCTGGAGATTTGAGGTGACAAAGCTATTTCCTGTACCACCATGCCAATGAATCTACCATGCAACAAGCTGAGCATCATTGCCCAAGCCATCCAAAACTCTCGTATCTCTCCAAAACATTGTTTTATACTATTTTGATATGACTACAACTTGAATTTAAGTTCATTTTTCTATGATATACTATACCATCTAGTCACTATATCAACACCTCAAACATATGACCTGAGGTTGGATTGCATTTTATCAAGTGAGTGCTGAGTGCTTGTAAATTGATAGTCTATAAAAAGCGTAAATTAAATGACAGCAGAGGTTGGCCAGCTCCTTGCAAAGAAGCATCTTAATATAGCCAGATCAGGTTGAAATGTTACATGGCTGACTAAAGAGTTCATAACATGACTCAAAATATCATTGTTGTCATTGTTAAAGTATAATAAGTTTTGCTAGCCACACGGATGTTTTTATATTCAAAACATTTATATTAATGAGTCGATCTGGATATACAGTACTGTACAGTAAAATCAGTTGAGCCAAAGTGTTCTTCTAATAGATCAGGGCTCCTAGTCATCCATTTTGCTCTGCTTTTGAAAGAATGCCCTTTCTAAGGATACCAAAGCTAGAAGAGACTGAGGTAACATGCAGGGACAGTACATCTCCTCCCTTCTCTTTTCCTCTCCTCATGTGTCTCATATAGGCCTGATGATAAGGTTCCAAGGTGCTCCCCCGATAAACTAGGGGTACAGAGGTGAAGGCTCGCTCTCTCGTGATAAGCTCCGGTTTCTGCCTGTGCTGTATAAGGTGACATTACATCGGCAGCGATTCTTCCATCCAGCTAAACATTCAGCACTTTACAAGAGCTCACAGCCAGTGCCAGAGATGTATCATTATCCATGGAGGTGATACCTGCTGGAGGGCACATAGACCCAGTGACATCATTTGAAGTTTACTATTAAAAAGAGAAAATATCATTTACAGGAACCCTTTTATCTCATAGACTTACATACAGTATTACCACACTAAAACTCGTCTTGTGGCATACTTCAATTAGTCACAGCACTATGTTGTTCAGGATCAAACAGTGAATGTATGATCAAAGAATTGGCAAGACGGACAAAAGGAAAATGAAGATCACATTTTGATTTAAAAAAAAAAATTACTTTTATGATTGACATAATTTGACATTTTTATACTTTTTGTCCAAAAAAATTTAATAAAATACATCTGGTGGCATTATATTGCTCAGCTGAAAAACAGGAATGTTTATTAATGCAATTATGTCTGTTTCCGTGGGAATTGTTTCCCAAATTCAGTTTTTATTTATATCTTTATATCACAGTTCCTTAGTCTGGCATGAAAACTGTAGTGTGAATAGCACAGCTTTATAAAAAAAATAAGCATAGCAACCACTATGTTAATCTCTACTAGAAGTGGGTTTATTATGCATTAAAATCTTGAAACAGCTTTAAAACATTTATGGGCCAGAAGAGTCATCCAAAAAGTAAAATAATCTGGAAAGTAGTAGAAGGAAAAAACAGCTGCACAAAGAGATCATTCTTCCACACTGACATCTGTAAACAGTTATGCTGGGCACTGATTAGGCCTGCATATTAAGCTTATTACCTCTGTATACTATATGCATTTATTTAGATTAAAGAACAAAAATAACAGTCTTAAAAGTCTTTGGAATATTATGGCAAATTTCTAAAAATGTCATCACCTTATTAAAGGAAATCACAGCATATCATATAATACATAGACAACATGTTTATCCCTGAGAAATAATCCCCTAAGAAAAAGAGTTTATATTGTAACCGGAGCTTTCTGGAGGATAACAGAGGTTGTTCAAGGATAAACGGACACCTTACGCTTTTCACAAGTATCTTTCACTCAAGGTCAACGGCACTGAGAACAACAGCCTCATCTGAAAATATACTGTATTTCCCTTTGGTCCCTGACATTGAAGATTGAATTTCAATGATAGGATCACTGGCTTTAGGGAAATATGTTCCCTTCTATAAAAAGGGAAATCTGACCCTTACCATGAATTGCATAAAACTCTATTACTGAAAATAGTTCTTTAAAGAGGGAAAGCTAAATATGGCAGGCAAAGCAAATCAATTAATCAGGATCACAAGAGGTGAGTCATTGCAATAAAGGGCAGGATAGATGTATACAGATCTCATTAGAACCTGCATGCCTGAAACACTGGTTATTTTATTGTTGAGGTTGATTATTATGACCAGATTACATACTGGACCTCTGAGATACTGTCTCGCCAACATTTAATTATCTCAGATTAAATCCAAAACAGGATTCATAAAATCTGTTTAAGTTTAAAAGATTGTTCAGGGGAAATATAAATAAATAAATAAATAAATACCTTATACACTTTCAATCTACCAGACTCAGCATTTAGAGCAGGTGAAGAAGAGCCCCATAATATACTGCCAAATTAACCTAAGTCAATCTTTAAATTGACCTCATTCACATATTTTTTTTCATCGAATTTCATATCTTTTAAGTGACTAGTGCTTTAAGGCATGCAGGTGTTAGGCAGGTGTTAAAAACTTGCAGTGAAAAACTTGAAAAATGTTCTTTTGGTATATTTGCTAAACAGTTTCCTCAATCCTAATGGATTTGACTGCTACAGTTGTGGTGGTACTTCAATTCTAATCTAAATTAATATAAAAATTTTACTTTTGAGTAAACATCACTAACCGGTATTGTACATGTCAGTCCTAGAGAGAGGTCATTTAAGGAATCAGTTACTGCAGTACAGCACTGATTCTTCAGCACAGTACACTGTTAGTCTTTTGGCCATGAAATGTGATGACAGCCTGGTAACTAATACAGCAAGGGCAGCCAGTCAGTGGGGCTCAGTGGATAATGTTCAGCTAGATCCCTGCACATAAACCAGTCTGACTAATGAATTACACGTTTACTATCTGACAAACCTTATCATGGTTTTCCAATTACGCTTTTAGTGTGTTGCAAAAGTATTTACCCTATGAAGATTTATAAATTTCACTATAGTATAAACAGGAACTGAAGTGGATTTAGACATTTCCCATAATATTGAAGCATGGGGAAAATCAATATAGTATGCAACATTATTTAGAAATAAATAAAGTAAAATTTGTGATTGCATAAGCATTCTCCCCATTGCTGTAAACCCATCAATTAAGCCAGGACACTATGAAATCCATTATCAGAAAATGGAAAGAATGTAGTTTAATCAATGAAGGTGTTGCTGTGAAGAAGGTTGTGAGATAAACATGAAGAAACTGAACAACCAGAAGATCTAGAAAACTGGGCTTTATGAAAGAAATGAAAGGGGGGAAACATGTGGGAAATGGTTCTATAAATCTAAAATGCATGTGTTTCTAATAAGTTTTTGAGCACAGTTTGGTCTAAACCCAAAATATTAAGGTGCTGAAAGCGACAAACTGCCAACTAATCATAGTATCATCAATCATACAAAGCCTAAAGAAGAAAAAATATAGAATCTGCCTCCTAAAGAGTGAGTTTTAATAAAAAATAAACAGTAGTTTGGAACAAGATATAACAGTTCAACTTTTGTTGCAGACAAAGCATTATGATTACACGTTGTTGTACTGTAGATCATGATAAACAATTAGAACAATTTCAAAACTTCAGTATATAATGCATCATCAGCCTATTCCCCTACCAGTTTCAATTCACTTCACTAGTTGATGCCGTGTTCCCTTAAGGTTATAATAGAATTCAGAAATCCTAATCGGATGCATGTATCTCATGTCTTTTGTACACGCAACATTGTGTGCCTGAAGAAACCATTTAGACAGATTAAATTAATGTCCAAAAATGGTGTTTATTTAATTTTACAGTCAAACTGTTCATAGCAACACTGTTTAGGTAACTGTTTAACACTTCCAGAATCAGGGCCTGCAGCTGATTCGTTCATGCAAGATGCATGGCCAACAACTACTTCATTCTGACTCACTTGAAACATTTATTCTGTTACTTTTTTCCACTTGCTTTAGGCTTTTTATTTCCCATTGTAGTGTCCTAGCTTTCCAATGTACCCACACATAAATAATAAAATGAGTATTTTAAGTACTGTAGATTATTACAAAATCTTTTCTCAGAACGGTTGTTAATTGACTGATCAGTTGAATTAGGTGTTTGTAAAAGGAGCAAGTAAAATGAGGAGGACAGGGCCAAACTTGTGATTTCCAGATTACACTGTGGACTTGCACCTGTAGGAAGTAGGACCACCAATGATCAGATGGTGCGGTCAGAAATGAATCATTAATATCATTAATCGTTAATGATCAAGCACAAATTATGCATGGAAAAAAGGCAAGGCTTAAGGGCTCTGCACCTACAGTGTATAAAAACTAGGTGTATACTGTAATAATGTAATGTAATGTAAGTGGACATGGGCTTTCAGTAATCTATAGCAAGAACACCATACACTCTTACAGTACATGTAACGGAAGGCTTAATATCAATCCTGCATTGAAAATGTCCTATCACCAGAGTAATATTTAAGTAAAGGTAGTCTCTTTCTTTGTTTGACAGAGCAGAAGGAGCCTGACACATTTTGCAGAGCAACACTTGGATTACATTTTCCAATTCTATACCTACAAATGTGAACTCCACTGCACACTTTTTTTGTGAAAGGTAATAGCTCCATCTACAGGACACCACACTCACCATTTTAAACCACAGACACTTGCATACTCACCAGTACTGTGTAATTATAACGACATATAAAGTATACTTATTTATGTAGTTACCCAATCAGCCCAACATGTGGCAGCAGCACATTTTTTTTTTTTTTTTTTCAATTGTCCAGTTTCGAAGAGCCTCTGCCCACTGTAGCCTTAGTCTGTTGGTCTTGGTTGAAGACCCCAAACTTTGGAACCCAAATTGGTTATATACTGCTGTGCAGTTACACTGATTTTTTTTTCCTTCTTAAAGAAGGGCACCTTGATCTTTGCTTGGTTTGCATGTGTATGCTAAAGGTAATGCTAAAGCTAACACCCAGTTCCATCTGTCTATTTTTAAGATAACATGGTTCCTTCAGCAACCAACTTTAAGGCTGTCATGCTGGCAACACTGCCTGGTTTCAAAGCATCGTGCTGGCACCGTGAACACCATACATGAACCCAGCGTCCACAAAGTGATCTCTCAAGTTTCTTAGTTCCTGCTAAGCTCAGCTCTAGCTTTCATGCCAAGCTGCCAACACAACCTCCACATTAACTTCCCACCCAGCTTGTTCATTTCCAGTTTAGTGCCTAACCATGCTCTATCTATGAAGACTCAGAGTTAACTTTGCTCTGTTGTATCACAGCCTGTACATTGAAACGACCAGTTTCAGAGGATGGAGTGATTGTCCAGGTCACCTTTAAAGGTGTTTTGGGAACGATTCTGTCATGATTTTCAAAAGTTGTTTTAAAGATTCTTCAGACTCTTTGCTTGTTTCTTGCTGTTTCTTGTTTCACTGTTTCTGTTCTGTTTGACATGTATTTTTCAGTTATATTGGTTAGTATCATTATTTAAACTCGTTTCAGTTTGTTCTTTGGTTTTGTTAAACTAGACAGGTGGCATGGTGACAGCAACGTTGCCTTAAGGTCTGGGTTCGATTCCTGTCCAGGTTTGGTTCTTGCATCTGTGTGCATGGAGTTTGCATTTTCTCGCCATGCTTTTTGGGTTTCCTCCAAGTGCTCTAGTTTCAGTCCAAAGGGATGAAAATTAGTCTAATTTTGGCTTTCCCCAAAATTGCTTGGAATGTGTGTGTGTGTGTGTGTGTGCGTGCGTGCGTGCGTGCGTGCGTGCGTGTGTGTGTGCCCTGCAATGTTTTGGCACCCAGTCCAGGGTGTATCCCCCTTTGTGCCCTAATTCTCCTGGGATAGGCTCAAAGCCTCTGTGACCCTACTGTATATACAGGATAAAGCAGTATAGACAATGAGTGAGAGTGAATCAAACTAGACACAAAGTGTCTAAGACACAAAGTGATGGCTGCACTTCTGCTCTGCCCCTCCACGAGCCTGACAAACTGATTTTCATTCAGTTGTTCTATCTCTTTTGAGCCTGTTAAAATGGGTGCACTGTATAATAAAACCTGTAAAACATCACATTTAAGCTGAACATCTATACTTCATTCATATCTTGCTTTACATTTATTGGAGTGGTATACAGGGGCAAAGGTTCTGCCACTGCCCAAATACTTATGAACATGACTGCATCCATCCATGTTATATAGGCATTCCATCCGTCCATCCATCTAGGAACCTCTGTGGTCCAACTAGGCACTGTGGAAGCCAATGGTGACTACTGGAGGCTAATGGTAACCATTGTATTGATTCCTATCTGTACAACCGTGGTAGGACCTCGGGTCAACATTCAGATGCACATTCACACACTACAGGCAATTTGGAAATGCCAATTAGCCTGGTCTGCATATTTTTGGACTGAGGGGTGCTTTATAATAGTTGACTTTGCGTTCTGACCCCGACCTACTATCAAAAGCTGGAACATGCAAAGAATAAAGAATTTCACTGTGCAGTAATGCATATGTTATGAATAAAGGCTGAACTTAATATTAACGCATGCAGTTGTCATTTTTAAAAACACCAGATGATGGCAGTAGATGCTCTTCTAACAGCTGAACAGAATTTCATTTTGTATCCTTGTTACTGACATTAACACAGAAAGTCAAGTAAAACTGCAAGCACTGTATTGCTGTATAGTATAGAGTCCGTCACGACAGAGAATGGTGTATGTCCAGAGACTATGTTTTAAGAGGTTTTAGAGTTATGCTTCTAAGGCATCTACCTTCAGAACACATGACTTAATAAATAAATACTGTACTTGTAAATAAATTGGTTAAAGAGAGGAACTGATGTAAATCCCATAGTAAATAAATGAAGATTTAATAAGCAGTCACTTGTTTAAAGCAGCACTTTTGCATTGTGCCTTGTTGATTTATTTCATGACTATGCTTCTTAATAGAACTCAAAGAAACAACGGATTAAGCTTAGATTTGTGAGGCCACAACCAGCCTTTTTTTCCTACAATGACAGCATGCAAATCCATGTGCCAAAGCATTTCTTACAAAAAGATGTGGTCTAATCTAGGTGCTCAGAGATTCTCCAGCTCTTTTCCCTAACAGGCATCAGTTCATTGTATTTATTTTTTACACAAGCAGCTTATATTATGCATATGATCATAGAGAGGGATGGCTTACTAAACTTGCTTGTAAACCAGGTAACCTCATAAGAATGGGGATTAGACTATAAATGAACTGACAATGCAAATTCCTCTACTATGCCATACAGTATATGCTGTGCTGGCAAATCTGGCATAGCAAGCGCATCCTCATAAATAAAAAACTTTTCATTGCAGTCTGCTTTGTTACTGTAAAGTAGGAAACGCCAATCCAATGCATGCGGAGACAACAAGCATTGTAAACTAATTAAACCCTGTGCTTTTACTTTTCCCTCTTCCAGAAATCAATTCGGATTTGTCTTCCGAGAATTTTAATTAGGCTACCTAGGAAAAACAATGAACATGAACTTTTATACTCTCCAGCAAATAATAAAACTTTGTCTTTCTTGTATTTACTGTAATAAAAGTTGTATGTAAGTTGTCTTTTGTTTAAAAGGATAAATACATTCAGCAGTGAGTATGCTTTACGGGAAAAGACAATATTGAGTTATATTTCAGTAAAGGATTAGCAATAATGTGTCTGACATCAGAAATGCCTAACCTTACAATGTTCAATGGCCTCATTGCTTCATGTATGATCTGGAATTTTGCTCCATTTATGAATCTCAGAACTCAGAGGTGATAATGTGCTCCAGATTATACTATTACTCCCACACCCCATAAAACCATGAACCGATGACAAATCGTCAGCCATTACTTTCTGTAATTCTGGGCATTAGGTTGTCTATATGGAATATAATATATATTTTCACTTAATGAATAGTTTTCTCTTATGTAGAGCTTGGATTTCTGTATTCCTTAATATTTAAATATGTATATATATTTTAAAAGTACAAAGCAGTATGCCACAAATAATGATTCATCCAGGTAATGATTTTTCATCACAGAAATACAGAATCTGTACTGTACTGAATATACCTTTACTACAGTATATGCACATACTGCACTGTAGTATTTACATACTGTACACTGATCACCCATAACATTAAAGTTTGGGTCCCCTTATGCCACCAGGGCAGTTCTAGCCCCTCAGAGCATGGCCTCTCTGGGTGTGCTGTGGTGTCTGGCATGGGACAATGGCAGCGGATCCTTTAGGAGCTGAAGGTGGACTGGACTTGTTTATCAAGCCGACACATCCAATGGGTGCTCTATCGGATTTGGATCCAGGGAGTTTGGAGACCGCATCGGTGGCCGTGGGCTTTTTACCTGCCTGGTGTACAGCAGGCTGTGGTGCACTGGGGAGTGGAAAAAATCACAGCGATGATCACCTATAGTATGATATGAACATGTTTAAACCCACATTGTAGGGTTACTGGTTATATAGTATAGTATTTTACTTTATATTTATTTGAATTTTTATGCTGCTATTAACCAATATGGGAATACTGGACATGCCTTATGATTTCACCTTACAATGATGCCTTTGTAAAATGGAATTTTGTGAGGTGCTTCTGTAAATGCAGTGAAGAAGCAATAATTAAACCAATCACTCAGTCATTCTTTGAAAACAGTATGTATTGTATATTCTTTACTTCATCCACGTACAGACAAGGCTAATGTCTCTATGAACTAATGGTTATATAATGCGGCAAATCATGGTTTTCTTAAATGCAAAAAAAGAGAATGCCAAAGACACCCAGGGATGCTGAGGAAGCTCATTGTTATAGCAGAAATTTTAACATGTGCCAATTTGTTTATGGAACAGTGATATTACACAGTTTGAACTGTTCTGCTGAATACATGTGTTACCTGAGGTTTGAGGTTAGTGCTAAATTAAAGCGCATTACAAACCAGAAAATAAATAAATAAATAAAGAATGATTGATATACTAAAAACTGGAAGTGACTAGAGCCCCAGCAGGTGTAGTCTGCCCGAGTCTGACCTGCCAGAGACGGAACATGTCCCAGATGCCGGTGAGCCCTGGATGTGCAGCTGTGGCGTGACGGATGGCTATCCCATCCACTCATTTCACACAGTAGCCGTCTAAAGCTGCAGCACCCTTTATCTATCTATTGGCTCAGGTTGTGTATTAGGTGATGTCATTTACTGAAGACATCGACATGCACTGACATATGGATCCCATCAATTCTCATTTCTTCTTCTAAACCTCTTCAGAAATCTTTCTGCACTTTGAAAGATTTATGCAGAAAAAAACATCATGGGTATTTTTTTGCCTCTTTTTTCTGTCCTTACTTTTATGCTTGGCCAAGATGCTTGCTTTCTGGGATATCGGTCATGGTAATGGGCAACAGATCTGATATGTGATGTACAGTACATGGTAAGAAAGTATTTCAGTTAAATCTTGGCTTAGTTTACATGTTCCTTCACACCTCATTAGTCAACGTTATAAGGCCTTACTTTGTAGAGGTAGTCAGTGCTGGAAACCAAAGAATGTTCAGCTGTTGCAGTAAATGAGTGATAAGCTATTCTATGTAAAGTTCTGAAATATTGTTTCTTATACCGTCACTCAATGTACAAATCAACATTTTGCGACTTATGTTGGAGATCTTACTATACTATCACTACTATACCATTTTAATAATAATAATAATAATAATAATAATAATAATAATAATAATAATACAATAGTGGGAAAGTAGTATGGATTTTTTTATGATGATGATGATGATGATGATGATTATTATTATTATTATTATTATAGATTTATTTAGTAAACTATATTATATTATAAAGTAAATTTTATTATATAAAGTGAATTATATTAAGTTTAACACCTAATTGTTCTGTAAAAAAAATTATATACATTTTTCACATAATATATTTTATATATATAAAATTCATATAAATTATATAGACTGTTCTATAAATTATATGTATCCTTTATTTATATATATATATATATATATATATATATATATATATATATATATATATATATATATATATATATAATATCTTTGGCACTACAGTATCAAAAAGGTTTAAAAAATTCACCAAAACAACAGTAGCCATACTGCTGCTACAGTCAATTACACCAATAAGCCATAAAATTAAAACCATTAACATTAAAACCACCAAGGTTTTGGATTCCTATTGATCCAGCGGTGTGTGTTGTGGACATGCCAGGATTTTGGCAGTGGAAGGTGCTGTTAGTCACATGGTGGGGCCTCCATGGACCAGACTTGTTTGTCCGGCGCATCCTCAGTCAGATTGGGATCTGGGTAGTTTGGAGGCTGGGTTGGTTGCCATGGGCTCTGTCTTCTGGGCCCATGCATGGTGGGCTGTGGTGCATGTGGTTCATGGCCAGCAGTGATTTCTTTTAGCGATTTGTGTGGCATTGCCTTTTTTTCTTTTTTTTTTTTCTTCTTTTTTTTGTGGGATCGGACCAGCTGAGCTAGCCTTTGGTCCCCATGGGCATGTGTGAGCCTTTGGTGCCAATGATCCTGTCACCAGTTTGCTGGTACAGTATTTTGTTGGTCATCAGTGTTGTTCAGCTCACCTGATTTTTGTAATTATACCCAATATTACTCTAAGAAAAGAATCAATTGTATGTCACTTTCAGATTTTCTTTCCATGTAGAGGAGCTTGTGGTCATGCTCTATCACTGAAGGTTCATGAATGAAAAACAAATGTGCACAGCAAGTGAGGACTGGTTTTTCATTTAGAATAGTTGAAAAGCAGGACAGATGTTTCTTCATCTACACCCCACCCGTTCCCCTGCTCTTTCCTACACACTAAGGAAATGGGCACAGAGTGTACACAGCAGCACTACACTCTTTATTATTCACCAGGGCTAAATGTTAACTGTATTTATATGATTGAGTTTTTTTTTAATCATTTAGTACGAATGTAAAACTCTTGTGCTTTTTATCATTTGGTACAGAGTAAAAAAGTTATGTGGCTATAAAAAAAGCTATAAAGAGTGTACAAGAGTTGTGAAATAGAACAACAGAACACATGAATATGATGTAGGCATCATGCTAAAATGTTTTTTTTTTTCAAGTTCATGAAGAAGTGTATGTGATTTGGTGTGTATACTATATATAACCTACAGTGTTACAAAAAAATGCATTTCTGCTGTTATACTAAATTCCATGTAAATACACAAAAAATGCACTACCCTGTAACGCCATGGGAGTTATCAAACTGTTTCTCCATGATTTATGGTGCAATATAACGTCATACAGAATTGCATAATATAAACTAGCTGGGGAATAATAACAGTAGTACAACACACACACCCTTGAACACTGTTCATTTTTAAGAATACAACTTGAAATACTTAGCAGATCTAGGACGTTTCCTTAAAGACAATGAAACAAAATTGACATTGATTCTAAACAAGTTTTTAAAAAATTGATGTTGAAGCCAGTTGACCATAAAAAAAGACTTACATTCCTGGTCTGTAGATTCCAGATTGTGAGAGCTTAGTAGTGCTGCTCTTCCACAGTACGACTAAGGTTTCACAGGGTTCAGAGATATGGATATGTCCTCAACAAGGACTGTGTAAGGGAATCTGGCTCTTTTATTACCCTCACAGTTTTAAATCAATCATTTATATGCATTCTGCAGAGTAATGTCAGTCAAGCCTTCATATTCACATTACAATTCATTGTGTTTCAGTTATGTTTGTAGTAAATAGAGGGAATATGTAGAGGTGCTTGAGTATTAATATGGATTAAGAAACATAACACACATCACAACTTTAATACAGTTTTAAATAAAAAAATATTAATGTTTTCTCAGAGGTGGGATTTTATTACAAAAGATGCTTTTCAAAATTATGTCAGAAGGGGGCAGTATTATTAATTATTAGAGCAGTAAAAAGTCTGAGATGGATCTTTCTTTGGTCAGGAATCTTGAAGCAGAGAAATAAGAGTGGGAATTTAAATACATATATTTACACATTAAGCCTGTGTGAAACAAAGTGATCGCAGACTTGGAATGTACAAACAGCTGGTTTGCCTGTTTGTAACTGATGTATAGCTATGAACATTTCAAAACATTGAATATTATACATTTTTGTAGCAACAAACATTCACAGTTCATGTTCTCTGAGTGTTTGGGGAAGAAAGCTGATAGTCCCAGAGAAGAGCCTTTATTTACAGAAAAAATATGTAGTATTCTTATGCTTTTAAATAGAAGGCAGACTACAGGGGGTATTTGGAACAGAGAGTCACTGACAAGCATCCGTATCCATCTTTATTAGACAAATCCAATAGAGAAATCAGACTCTACTGCTTATCGGCAAAGCAAAGCACTATGTGTGTGTTTGTGTGTGCGTTTGCGTGTGCGTGTGTGTGTGTGCTTGAGCCAAGAGGTCGATCAGAGACATGCCACCATATTATAGTCACTGTAGCATTATTATAGTGATGGAGGAGGTGGAGGCAGAAAGGGGGAGGTTAAGAGGATACTGCAGATTAGAAAGAGAACTGCTGCAATACACTGCCTGCTTTTGTATGCACAGTTACCGAGGGAAAAATATGTCCTGGGGCGAGCGCTTTCAGTCAAAAACAGCTTGTCCCATTATAGATACAACAACTTGTTTTCAGATGCAGTGAATGCTGAAGCGTGGGGGCCATGTGAGCAAGGTCAAGTAAAATCACAAAAAAACATCATGGAGCACAAATAGAAGATGAGGGGTACATTGTGTACAAAAACAGAAACGCTAAAGGGAAATTTCAGTCACTGTCTATAACAACTGTCTTAGCAGGAAGACGTTTATAGTACAGCACTGCCTATTATCCAAGTAATACTAATTCTTCAGTTGTTCCATCTCAATATGCTCATCAGGCTTTAATATACTGTATTCACTTCAGCCGAAGATACTGTATTGTGCAAAAGTCTTGAGCCACCCCGCATTTCTTAATTTTTTGCTTCCAAAGAGCCAGACGTTATTGGATTTTTATTTTTATATATATAGTCTAGAGGAAGAGTCCAGTTTTCATTTTCAGTCCAGTCCCTGTGAGTAATGAATCATTTAAGCATGAAAAACAATATATGTAAAGTATGTAACTTAATGTATCAACCAGTGAGAAACAGGTGCAGATGATGACAAATGATCAGGCTGAATGCTGAGCAATTGGAACAGACGAGAGGGGAAATGAGGTTGCTGCTGAGGTTTTGACATAAACAACCAATTTTTTTATTGTATCTTTAGGCATTCTGCAGCCTGTCAGTAAAATATGTATTCCTATTACTTTAATTTAATCTACATAGTTAGAATGTTAAAAATGTATTTAATATGAAGGAAAGGGGGTTGGGGGTTTGGGGGCTCAAGAGTTTTACACAGTACTGTACAAGTTTTAGAAAAGTGAGTTGAGGTATTGTGACTGCAATAGCCAGTGTATATACTGTCATGGGGGGTGGGGGGGGGGGGGGGGGGTATTGTCAGAGAAAAAATCATGAATGGAGATCACTTAAACAAGTGGTGAAGCTTTATGGTAAAAAATAAAACCTGCATTAAACGTCTTAGCTACAGTACGTAGCATGAATGTAGAATGTACTGTAGTATGATTTGGGGTTGCTGTAGTGGGCCAGGACTAGGCTCAGCAACGTTTTGTGGAAAAAGAAAAAAAAAGTTGTTGTTTTTTTTTTTTTAACCCTGATGGTACGGGCATATCCCAGGACTCGTATTGTGAAAAGGTGTTTCGGGGAAAGTAAGGAATCATTTTAATACATAAACTGGCTGTAATCGGGCCTTTAAAGTTAGGCCCGACAGAATTCTGCCCGAGCCCGACAAGAACTTCGAGCTTTTTAAAAGCCCGAAACCGTTTACATCCCGGCATTCAAATGCTTTTGCCAAACATAACAGATACGCTATAAACGTAAACGCCACAGTCAAGCCTCCGTTTCACCTCAACATCGGTCTTCGCATCCTTCTCGCGCTAATCGAAACGCATCACATGACCACTCATTTACCGGCGCGAGCCCGAGCCCCGCCCGAGCCCGAGCCCGTGTAAAATGGTAGAAATTAATCCCGAACCAGTCGGGGGGGAAATCCTCAGCTCTAAAACTGGCCACTAAATTGTATGCTGTAATCAAAACTAAAGGTGATTGAATGAAATCTTAGACTGTGCAATGTTTGTTGTATTTTTATTTTATTTTATTATTTATTTATTTTTTTCTGTTATAACTTGTCGTTCTGAAAGAAAAGGCTTGATTTTGTATCGATGTTAATTAACTGACAGTAAAGAGAGAAACCCAGGCTATGGCAGCAAAATGCTCTCTAAAGTACTGTATAACAAACATCATTTGTTAATTTGAGGCCATCTAAGGAGATTTAAGAAAATAATATCCTTGATTCAAATGCAAAAGTTTATCTCTGACCGAATCCCTATTTTACATCTTCCCTAAAACGCATAATACTGAATGATGTGTTCTTCTCAGACCAATCACGTATTTAAGTGATCTGTAATTTTACAAAATTTCTGTCCAACCTTTGATTGGACATCACCATAATACACCAAAACATACAAACTCCCTAACCAGCTGAAACACATTGCATTAATCACAAACTGGGCCCCGTTTGTAGACAGGTTTAACTATGCAAACTTATATTTGTGTGCCATATCTGTTTCAAAGAATGGCCTCCCAACTCTATTCTGAGCATGAATCTCTCGCTTTCTCTCAGTCTTTCTCCATGTATCCTTTGCTGGATGTAACCAGCTGCCCACTGGTGACATCACATTGCTTTCCAGCTGCATTAGCACAGTGACAAGAACAGATGTTGACTTTTTGGAAGGCTTCTGACAAGCAGAATTTTCCTCCCCACCTCCAGTTGTATGGGCCTGAAAAGCTGTTGACATCTGTTCTCAACATTTCCTGCATAATAAAGCCAACACTTCACCACAGTCACTGGGAACTACCCACCAACAGTGACACATCAGAACCCAGCAATTTCTAGCAATGTGAACTGGCAGTTAAGTTTCGAATTTGTTCTCATGATGCATCCCAAAATGCATTTGGAGCGATGAGGTTCGACCTGCCAAGCCGGTAGAGTTCAGTCAGTTACAAGACCCAAGCTGATATTGTATCTACTGCCTCTTTAATAATGTGAGCCCAATTTTTAGAATTAAAAAGCAGAAGATTTGATCAGGCTCACATTAAATTTTTTCGGTTTCAAAATAAAATTATACGCACAGATTGTATATGGTCATTATCAGAACAACATTTGTGTTCCTTCATTCATAATGATTTTTATTTTATTTAGGAGTCTTTTAATAGGTTATTTAATAAGTCTTTAATAATTTAGGTTTTAAATTCTATCAACATATTAGTGTATGGCATAAAAAAATTTAACATTATCCGCAGTGCCATTCAGCCATCTGCAGATAGTCGTGACAACGGAGGTTATGCTGGATTTGACTAATGCTTGTAACTTTTCCCATTTCCTATGAATCACTCATTTCCACTTCGATTGCAATGTGACATCATTTCACAATGGCCACTTACTGTCTGCACATTGCCTCACTATTTTAAACAATCTTGTGTTTTAAATAGCTTCACATGCAGTATTTTTTGTGACTTCAAATTCCTGATTTTGAATAATCGGTGAAAGGGTTTTTACATGATTGTTTGCATTGTTGGCTTGCTACTGGCATCCGATAAAGGTTTAAACACTATCCATAAAAATAAAATACATTTATATGATCTGAGGATATACCACTTAATACTGTGAGTAACCACTTTAGAAAGACTTGGAAAGGTTGAAAATCCCCCCTGACTGAATTGAGCTCAAGGCTGGAGCTCCTGGATGCAGCTGTTAGTGTAGCCACTCTTTACGTGGGACAAAAACATTATCCAGGAACGGGCACTGATTCTACTTTTCTCATTACACAACTTTCCCCATTCTGGCACAACATCACAACCTCCCATGCATCACACACATCTGTTAAGGCAGAATGAGGTTGGGGGGGATGGAGGAGAAAGGAATCTCAGCTGTTGTAGTTGTCAGAACCCTGGGAAAGTGATCTCTCTCTCAATGGCCTTGTAATGCCATGTTCCCCTCCCTGTCTGATGCCCCTTGAAACCTAAGGTCTACACTCTGATCATATTTTTTGGGTGACTCTTGGTGAAAGAAATAATGAAGTGTACCAAAGGGCTTAAAGCACCATTTGTACAGAGGAACAAGATTCCTTAGAGTTTGATTGATTGCAAGACCTGATTGATTACAAGACCTGTTGTGACACTGCTTCAAGCAGACATGTGCATGTTTAGAAAGCTGCAGACATTGTGTTTGTGACTTCTTAAGCAAAAGGCCATTTGGGGCACAGCTAGAGATCTTTGAAACAGTGAAAGCAGAAAAGCACAACAGACTTTACTAAAATCTAATCAATCAGAGATAGACGAGGTAAAACCAAACACATGAACTGACTTTATAGTGTAACAGGCAAAGAAGCACTGATTTTTCAAGTTCTGATTTTAATATGATAGAAACGGAAACAATAAATTCTCTTTAAATATGAATGCACACCCAAACATCACTAATTCTTTTTTTTTTTTTTCATTCTGACCTGTTTCAGTTTATCCGGTAAGACATAGTGGTCATTGAGTGAGTTCAACTTTCTTATAAGATTATAATTCATCACTGTATGACACGATCATAATAAAAGTTTGCTACATTTTTATCACAGACCACTTAGTAAAGTGTTGCTCCAGTGTGTGCTCCATGCCAGAGCATGTGATGAAGTTCCAATTAAGAAAAAACACTAGTGGCTTATATCATCAATCAGCGCTATCCATCTCATACCAAATATCCCCCTGTTATTCAGCTTGAGGTACAGAAAGATAACCTGAGTAAATACAAAATGCATTTTTTGAATAATGATTTATTAAAGAAAAAAATCTATCCAAGCCTACCTGCTCCTACTGTATGTGAAAAAGAATGTGTGTATCAAATGTTTGTGGTAACTCTATTGGTGTGGAGAAATTTTGGCCCACTCTTCTTTGCAGAATTGTTTTAAACTTAGCCACATTGGAGGGGTTTTGAGCATGAATGGCCTGTTTAAGCATTCCAATCAAATTTAAGTCCTGATTTTGACTAAACCACTCCATAGGGGCAATGGTGGCTCAGTGGTTGGTGTTTTGACTGCCATGCCAGTTGTCCTCAGCTCTGGTTCGGGAGGACATTTTAGTGCTTTCTCACCTCCCAGCACACCTGTTTTAACTAATTAACTAACAGCATTTTGTTCATTGAAGTGAGTATAGTAGAGCAGGGAAAACACTTAAATATGCAACACAGTGGTCCTCCAGGCCAATGGTTAAGAACCACTAGCCTATGCCATCCTCCTTGTATTGGCTTTTAGATAAATGCCATAGTGGCAAACATGCTATGACATTTAAAAAAAAAAGTTTTTGACACTAGCAGAATCTTCTCATCGTCCATCTTTGGTCGAAATGAGACTAAATCAGCTGTTTGTATACATGTCAAATTATATGTAGCCTACCGATACCAATGATCTCAACTCATGTTCAAATAGTCATTTTACAAAGTGCTATATTTGTCTCTGACAATAAATCATACAGAATAAACCCATCTTAAATCCCATTCCTCTATCGGTGCTAGTCCCAGATCTTGAATTGCTCATATGATTGTAATGAAAGTGGAACCAATCTACATACTACTGATATAAGGCCTTGTAATCCTGAACTAGTCTACAATTTAAATTCTATTGTACAGTAACTGCCAAAAACAGGTTTGCTTAAATAGTAACATTAGCTGTTCCATAGGCAAGGACATTAAAAAGAGGATTTGCTCCTATAATGGAACTCTCAAGAAAGCTAAATGTGTTTAATACAGGTGTTCAGGAGAGGACAGACTGCTGCTATACTGAGGATTAACTAGCATATTCTTCAATTATATGATAGTCATTTTTTGCAGGAGAGTGGGATTTTTTTTTAATAAAGGAAATTATGTTTATTATATTTAAGTCCAATTAAAAGGCCTGCATACCAAGACAACTGATAGAGCTTTCTGAAGATTTAAATAAAGAAAGTATGGCTGAATATCTTTGAAGCTGTTTTTATAAACATTCATATAATCAGTCTTCTTGAAAAATCCAAAATAACACTTTTTAGTACCTTTGTAGAATTTAATAATCTGTCAATCAAGCCAAGTCAATAACATTTATCAGACACTGCATGAGAAAAAAGGCCTTCTCAGAGGATGCTCAGTATCACAAGACGCATAGGAAAACTTTATGATATTTAGCACCACTTACACAAACCAATATTTAAACAGAACTCTAGGGATGGAGGCCTGTATGTGCCATACTCCAGAGTCAACATGCCGCCTAATGAAAGACTCTGATACTATAGTCTGTAATGTCTGAGAACGCATTGGTTCAAGACATAATGTGTCCCTACAGCCTGAAAGCAGTCGCATTCATCAGCAGCCTCCATGTTAACAAAGATTCCTCACACTGGCAGAGGCTTGCTGGCAGAACACAGCCACCTTTTATTACCATCATAATTAATGACCCACAGTGGAGCACCTCTGAAAAGCAGCTTTTGAAGCCTGTCTCCTTATAAAGGAATTAGAGAGTTGAAATGACAGCCAAAAAGAACTCAATTAATAATAAAATGTGCCCAGTGCTGGGAAAACATGACAAGCAGGGCAGAACATTGCATTTGGCGTCATATGAATTCATCAGTCAAACACTGCGACATGTTAGATAAACAAGTGTCTGATTCATGTCTGCAGCCTGATGGCTCTGATGGGACATGTGATGAAATTAGATGGCTCTGGAAGCTGCTATCAGCATGCTTGAGGATAAACAATAATAGCTCGCATGTGCAAGGGGCCAAGGGAGGAAAAAAAAAAACACAGAAAACCATTGAGTGGCTTTGACTGATCATTTGTTTTTCATAATCTCTTCGTCATTGCGTGCAATTAGTACAACAAATGACTCAAACCTTTCATTCAGTTGGAACCATTTCCTGAATAATCGCAGCCATAGGTTTGTACATGCATACAGTGTAAAATTAATATACATTTTTTTTTATGTGTATATTGTCAATGGAACCACAGACCACTGGGATGCCAGCTGAAATGATCTCTTCACATATTTCGCCAATGTAGAAGGCACTTAAGCACACTCACTTTAGGGGCCACGTCATAAAACAGCATGTCCATGATACAGGATACATTATAGTCAAAAACAATGCTCACTGTGAATCTGCACTGTTCTGCAGAGTTCTGCTTTGCCTCGTCAAGTTCGTTCCCTCTTGGACAAAGGAATAATTGAAAAAAATATCCCACGGTTCTTATTTAAAATAAATTTATCATAAACATTATTGCACTCGGATAGTGCAAGAAAACCTAGAAAGGCCAAAGGAAACCCACATTTAAACCAATTATATTACTTAAACATTTTCAATAAGTTAAACATTCTTCCTTTTCATTTAGTGTAACTGATGACTCTCTACAACCGAGCACTATTCAATTCCACACTATGTACAATTTTGCACACTTGGGTTAAACTGGCTACTTAACAGGATATACTATGCTGTATCAACCTGTAGTATGGCTGTAATCTTGGTTGCTGTTCTAACTGTGCTTCTTGTTCTTCTTCTATGTATTATAGTAATAATTACAGTATATTGTCTTGCATTATTTGCACTTTAGGAGTCCTTGAGTTTATATTTAACGTTAGTTCAAATAAGCTAGTTATATGTTCTGGAGACCAGTGTGTCATTTCATAATGTAGTGTCTGCTGTATGTGTGGTTAATAATAATAATAATAATAATAATAATAATAATAATAATAATAATAATAATAATAATAATAAACTATTTTTAAATAGTTTAAAAATAGTTTTCTATTTTTTCCTATTTTTAAAGAAATTAGAAACTTTCTATTTCACAACTTATAAATTTTTCTAGACAGTGCCAATGACAGACAAGAGGACAAACGAACATGAATAGTTTAAGTAAATGGAAATCAAAGGCAAGAATAATGTACATTGTTAATAATGGTGCCTACTGTAATAAATACTTTGGACAGATTCAAAACTGACATATTTGTCCTATATGGTATCTCACTTAATATCACTCATATTCTATACCAAAATAAAATTTAAAAAAAGTAAATAAAAGTAAAAAAAAAAAAAATCTAAATTGGCAAAATGGTAACAAACCCAAACCCACACATAATGGTTGGCATTAGTGTGCAGTAATATGTGTCAATCTTCCATGCAGGAGGCTGATTTCTCTCAGGCCTCATGCTGGGCTTCTGAGCTCCTCTGCTCTCTCATGCAAGAGCGATTCTGCTCCCTCTCCCCCTTTCATGTTTAGTTTGCAAAGTCCAATTTTCAGCTAATATGAAGGTCATGACAGAGGCCACACAGGTCTTGGTAAGACATAATATCAACAGAATTGTAAATGTAGGTTTTATGGAGCTCCAAACATGGAGGCGGGGTTAAGGTGAGGGAAATTTCCACTGAGCGCACAGGGCACAGACGCACAATCTAAGCGGATGAAATAGATTTTTCATTCCAGTGTGTCACATTAGATTTTCAGTGGTGCTGTGTGGCAGGTACATGTTATTAGTAACACGTTAGCACCATAATGAACCTTTTATTTATCTGCTGCTTACCTCATGAATGCAAAGGAGCTGCTTCCAGCTGTGCCTGTAAGCAGTGTTGGGAGAGGATAGCAGAGTAGGGAAGAGGAGAGGAGAGGAGAGGAGAGGAGAGGAGAGGAGAGGAGAGGAGAGGAGAAGGGAGAAGGTAGAAGTCAGGAAAGTTATGGGAGACATTGATAGAATTTTGCTATCTGAGATGTTGTTTTTATTGTTCCCTGATATAAAATTCCAGACAATCAATTTGCCATTAAAATACTAGTTTAAAAAACTAGTAAAATAACTAAATAATAATAATAATAATAATAATAATAATAATAATAATACTCATAATAATAATACTCATAATAATAATAATAATAATAATAATAATAATAATAATAATAATAATAATAATAATAATAATTGTTAAATACTTTTCTTTTAAAGGGTGATTAAATTGGCCTTCAGGCCTCCATGTAGCATGGTCAGGGAATCGAGGATTTATTTTTTCTCCCACTTTTTATTTTGAGAGTGGTAGAAATCATAAATAACAACGATTAGTGTTATGATATTTATTATTAATTTCTTTTAGGTGATTTTGCATTTTAACTGGTCAAAATGCACTGTAAAAAATGTCTAATTAAAAAACACAAAAAAATTATATTACACATACATATATACACACATAATAAATCTAATATTTTATGATCTAATATTTTAAGATCATATTTGTAAAATACTTCTGTATTAAGGGGGTATCTAACTGCAAAAACTTTTGGAATAGAATATTAACATTTATGAAAAACAAAGAAATTGTAAATATAAAATTGATGATATATATAATATTATGATACTAATAGGATAATCTTATTAATATTATATTAATGTAATATATGTCATACATTTTTCTGCTTGTCCAGTGTATAAATCTTTTTGGATGACTTTGTATACACACACATGTACTGTGTAGTTAACTGTATTTTATCTGTCAATATTCATATAAAAAGCCACTAAGGTATTTTTAAAACCTTGTTTGTGCTCTGCAGCAGAAAGCTGTGCTCTTATCCTGCCACTTGTGTCCCAAAGCAGTGTGTGCCAGTGGCTAAGCCTCCAGCAGGAGCAGGCTGAATTCCTCCAGCTCCCAGCAGCCCTGCTCCTCACTCCTACTCTTTGTGGCTCACAGTGTGCAAGGGGCCAGAAGAATGCGGCCAAAGGCGGGCGGGGCCCGGAGCTGCAGCCTTGGACAACTTCAATGTTAATTTCCCTTTCATCTTGTGTGTGAAATTGGTGCTGGTGTGGCGCTGACCTCTGGCATTATGAGGTCAAGTGTTGAAATCTGATGTGTGCCTCTCAGACAGACTGGAATCACACTGACAATGCTCAGAGATAGATGATGAGGAGGGCAGTGGGAGAAAGCAGGGTCACTTTACAACTTCTCTCACAGTCTTATTGAGGGGATGTGAGTGGATCTCACAAATGGAAATAATAGATATCTTGACTGAATAAAAGCATTGTATTCAGGTTTACTTTTAGGAGCAAACTGCACAGTTATCTACTGACTGTCAGATGTGCTTCGAGAATGCAAAAATCTTAATGTGAAAAATGTGAAAAAACATTTGTTGCGTTTTTACCTTTTGTGCACTTTAGTGTGTTTTTGTATAAATAAGCAAACCCATCAGCATGCCGCCTCGTATTGTCCATATTCTCTAACTTCTGAATTACATGCTCCTTCTGTGATGCTGTCCACAATTTGCCACAACTTCGCAACTCAAACGCTCACGTTAGCATTTCTTATAAATATATTCATAACTATAAACAGATTCATAAATGCACATAAAGAGGAGAAGTAAAGAGAAAAGGGAATGGAGGAGAATGAAAAAAACATCAGAGCAGATCACTATTAGATATGATTTTCTAGATAAGGCTTGATAATTTGGCTTTTACAGATAACTTCGTACGCTGGCAGGCTGAACAGTGTCGATTTACTGTTTGTATTTTCCCCATCTTTTTTTATGCTTTTTTTTATCTTGCCTGTTGAAGGGCTTTTCATCTCTGCTGATTTTCCCTCTCTTTTATTCCCAGAAGGTGAGATCACAATCCAGCAGAAGGCAAAGTGGCGTGCTTTAAAGCAAAAAATACAAATATTTCAAAATGTATTTCATGGTAATTATGTCAAGTTTCATGGCCTGAGAAGAGCACTGAGGCACCGCCTAGATGCCTTAATTTGTATAGAAATTGTAATCATTTGTTCATTTCAAGGTGAAAATTGCATTTTTTAATTTAAATTGTATCCTGCGTGATAGGCCATTATCTAGCAAAATTGTCTCTGTGTATTAGAGTCTATGCCCAGGCGTCACGCATGTTAGGTGCTGACTGGTTTTCAAAAGAAGACTTTTATGCGTGTATCTCCTCATAAAAATGCACTGAGGCTTGTGCATTATTCAGTGTTGCAGGTCATTTCCATTTTTTGCTATTAACATGAATTAGTCTGGAAGCTGAGCAGTTTGCTAAAGTAAACACAACAAATAGCCTTCATGATTCATGTCAAACTCATGTCTTGGATCGACAAGCCCACAGTCAATTTCCCATTCTTTCTCTCAGGTGAAATGGAAAGAGTGAGTTATAGGATGCGGGACATGAAACGGCCAGCATGAGAGGGGCTGGGGTCATTCATTTAAGTGTGCGCTGCTCTCATGCAGCAGAGTGACACTTTTCACTGGGGTATATTGAGTGGTTTTGAGAGTGAGTAGCGTTAGCGAGACTTCCAGTTTGCTCACAGCTTAATTTTGAAGTGATGCTGGCGTGTGGAGATTAGAGACTGGGGGCAGGGAGGGGCACATGGAGGAGGCTGCCTACGGAATACCAGGGTTACTATGGAGGACTATAATCTTGTATTCCAGTGCCTGGAGACGGCAAATGAAAGGCTTGGCTTAAGAGGAAAAACTTCCTGAGAATTGAAGGGAGGAATAAAATTGTCTTAGCCATATTGATATCGGCAGTGAAAAAAAAAAAAGAAAGAAAAAGAAAAAAAAGCTCCATTGTGTAAGAGTATAATGTTTCAGAAAAAAATGAATATATCTAACAATGGTTTTGGCTGAAAGGATACATTCTTTTTTCAGTAACAATCTCCTACTAAGTAGTCTACTTACCAATCCAGGTTATTAGGCAATCATGCGATCTGTCGGTGTAAGCTGATTGTGGGAATGTAGAATCCTCTCAGTAGAGATCAGACAGGCAGGCTCAGGTACATAATGTATCCTGGAATAATTATGGGATTTAAGGAGATGTTAGGCTTTGTAAGTGCTTTCTTTGTGACATTTTCGAGTGGTTGACACAGCACAGTCTCTACAACACAATAGCCTTAGGCTCTGTTTGAGAGGAGGGGCGTCAGACCTCTTCAGACATGTTTTAATCAATTCATACCTTGTGGCATTTTTTCCCCTTGTAATGATAACGTTTGGCTGACCCAAAATACTTGTTATTAACTAAACACCAGGCTTCTGAGATGCTTGAAATTGTTTTTATGTTTTGTTTTTATTGCATTGATACAGTATGTGATTGATCACTTTTCAGCTTTGTTTTAGCTTATTTTGTAAAGCAGTTTCGATTCCTCCACTTTTTAAATAATAATAATAATAATAATAATAATAATAATAATACCTTATTAATCTTATTATTATTTCTATAATAATAATAATAATTATTATTATTATTATTATTATGTTTTGCCATGATTGTTCAATATTGTCTCTGTTTTTTTGTTTGTTTTTTGTTTTTTTGCTTGTTTTTTTTTCTATAAAAATTCTTAAACCTATGACGTTTTTGAACAATCAATCAACAGCTGTTTTCTTGATAACAATATTGCTCACATGTGAAATGACTTTTTATGACAGCACAAAATGTCATGGACAGCTGAATCATAAAGAGGGAGTCCTCAGCTCAAAACTACATACCAGTGAGACTTGATCATCGCATGCAACTGCTGTAGGATGCACAGCTGGCTGTTCATGATACATATTTTCCCATAATTCTGTTAATCACAAATGGAATGTCTCTTTCTCTCTCGAGCGCGCGCTGGTGTTCAAGGTGGTTAAAAAAAGCAGTCATTGCATTACAAACTGTTCAGACTCAAGAGTCTCAGGCCATAAGCAGCACACATTGGCTAGCGTTCAGAGGTTTTATGCCCAGGCCTTGCCCTCGTGGTCAGGTCTGAGGCACTTGGCCTGAGGCTACTGAACCATTACACAAGCCCACTGTGAAGGCAGTGGCACTGAAGCATCTGTGTTGTGACACTGCTTTTAAGCTCTTCTTTATTCCCTCACAGCTCGGCTCAATTACTGCCAACTATTTTTAGTATCTTAAATCACTATGACTGTCAAGATGCACTTGACTTCAAATACGCTGAAAAACACTGCATTGTGGAAAAAGGGGATTAAATCATGATTGCTGTTTGTAGCGAGATCAAACGGTAGTGTGTATGTATGATACATGCCAATAAATATTTCACCCCTTGAAAATAACTGAATATAAATGACAGTGACGAAAACATGCATGTAGGATGTGTAAGGCTCTGGATGTGCTCAGGAAAAGATGTAGAGGCATATCAGTATGAGAAACTGGCTGCAACTATAAAAATACCCAAGATTTTCAACTATCGCTAATGTATTGTTGGTTTACGAGAGCGACTGTACTGCTGAAGAATCCACAAAGAATTGCTTGTCCAGTTTTCAAAACTTTAATCAATAACAGTGCTACAGTAAAGACACCAACAGGCTGAATGTAGGAAAACCAATACAAGTTCCCATTATGCTATTGTTTCATACAGAATAAATTATGCCATGATAATATACACACATGCTGAACAGAAAGATAAAGCAAATTACAAGTTGCTTAAGAACTATATAGGAATGTGATGGGGGGGGAAAAAACAAAGCTAGAAAAACATTTTGGAACTTAAATAGTGCTTTCAATATCCAAAAGGTAGACCGTGTTAGAAATGAGTGCTACACACTAAAAACTTTTTACACTCCTTCTTTATATAGTTTGTTTTTTTTAATAATTTTTTTACAAAATATTTTAAGTGTTAAATGAAATGTTTTCAATCTTTAACGGCACACGGTCATGTGCCCGAGCGAGTTTGTTTCTGTCTGTTTGACCTGCCAGCTACTCAACTTCTTACTTGGTTCTAAATTTCCCCTACCTCTATTTAACTGACTGAATGGTATATGTATAGATCCCAAATGTGGAATGGGAGGCCAAACAAGATGGGAATGAACATAGGTCCTGGGCAGCAGATAAACATTATTCTTGGTTCATCGTATTTAGAGGTTTTTGTTAAGGGAATGATTTGTGAAGAGTAAGACACATCATTATGGGGAAGATGACGGGCACAGTAAATTCAAAGCAGAAATTATTTATGTGAAGAAATTTACGTTTTTTACTTTACACAATCAATGTGGTTGAAGGACAAAACTTATCGAAAAAGGAGAATGCATTATATGAAAATGTACACGTCTGGACACTCCACTCACTTTCCATTACAAACACCAATTATCATCAAGTGCTATGCCAGTTTTATAGCTTGAACATAACTATGTTAATGATATATGCACCAGTAGAATTCCTTTTCTTGTGCTATTTCAAATTTACATGAAATGTTTTGAGGTAATCCCATTTCTATGGTAATCATTTAACCAATTAAGACTGCATACAACAAAAAAAGAGGGAAAAGAAAAGTGCAAGTTTGGAATGATAAATAATGCACTGTATTTGTTCCATGACATACTGTTGTAATGTAATGTTCCGGAATGTAGCACCTTTTAGTAATAGTGACTAATAATTACATTTTTTTTTTAAATGAAAAAGAAACTGTACGGTCCTGACACAGCTTTAAAAAGTGATATGGATTTGAATAGCCCCACATTACTCGTATAGGGATGTAGTGATAATACTGAAATGAGCTGATTTTTTAAAAATTATTTTTATAATAACCCAAGTTTAATGCTTCAGGAATGCAATGTTATTTTACTCAATTGAAAACAAATAGTACAAATAATACTGATAAATGTTTCTCTCTAAAACTTACCCATAGTGTAGGTCAAAAAAAACTTGAATCTTTAGTCCTAAAACTGCTTTAGGACTGTTTTCATTACTAACTGTTTTGGCTTTTCCCAGTGGATAATCCATGTGAGAACAAAGGGGAAAGGATTGAAAACTCTTGTTGGAGTCTTTATTTCTCAGACCCTCCCAGAAGACTCGACTGAACCGGACACCCCACTGTCAGGTCCAGATCTATCTGAACTTCAAACTTAGATTAAAAGGTCAAATAACCTGCATTCTGGGCAACAGCCTCTCTGTGTATGGGTGTATTAGAAGTTGGCTAAGAAGCCAAAAAATCATGTAAACAAAGTGTTTCTAACAATAATAATAACTGTAACAGTAATAGAAACAACCACAATCATTTTATCAAATATAAATGTAATACCATCATTTTAAGTCCTGTTAAACATTAACATGGTCCAAACCATATCCAGGTGTGTTAACATTGACTGCTGAAATGCTTGCTTTCTCCTCCAAAATCGTGAAAAAGTCTCTTTGTGGAAATGATCACTTTTGGACAAGAACTGGAATGGACAAGGAGAGAGATGAGAAGCGGCACTAGAGTGTCAGTTTATTAAATGGCTTATGTATTCACTTAGCCATAGGTTAGGGATCTAAGGCTGTCTATGAACTTCGCTACTTCTCGTTTCTCTTGCGCAGCTCAGTGGATGGAGGGATGCTGGTGAAAGAGAGAAGCGGCGATCGAAAGAGAGAGGACGAGGTTGTCAATAAGCTTGGCCCGTCTCTACTTGAAGCAGTCCCAAGACGGCTGAGTGCTCCCCGAGCTTCATCCTCCTTTGTGTGGACAAGCTGACATTCTTAGCCAGGTAGTCTACAGCAGCTGCAGGGAAAACAGGGAAAAAATCATTATTAAGATAAGAATTCCATAAGTTGCCTCCTTGAGTCCTAACATCTAGGATTATTTGGAGCGTCTCTTGGGTACTAAAATGCCGCTGATGGCTGTTTGGGGGAATAAATGAGCCACCTGTTCCCTGCTGTCATTCATTCCTGTCATACAGAGTTTTCCCTCTGTGCATCACTTATTATCTCTGTCATCTTTGCTTTCTGCATTCCACACTTCATCATCTAGCATCAGATCTAGACATATGGGTCATGCAGTAATACTCTTGAAAAAGTGTATGTATTTTCAAAGCAAGAAAATTGTCAATTTCTCTTAAGGAAACTGATATGAAGTTACAACCCCTTGTTATTAACCCAGGGTGGCACAGCGGGTGGCATTGCACTGTTCTGGGTTCCCTCCCTTCACGGCTTCCTCCGAGGTTTAATTTTAAGCTTGGTTTATACTGTCTATGTGAAGATTCTGTTCCTGGGTTTTCTCAGTTCTCTATTGTCCTCTCACCTCACGAAAACAATCGGGTTATTGGCCAGACTACATGATCCTAAGGTGTGAATGAATGTGTGCATCATGCTTCAGGATTAGGCAGTTACTGAAAATGATTGAGTTAGCAAATGAGTTAATGTTATTTACAGTTATGTAAATTATATATAGTCCCATAATTCCATAAACTTCCATAAAATCTTTAATAAAGTTAAAAGGTTTTTGTCAGATAGGTGACCTGATACACCTGATACCAACTTGGTGTTACTAGCACAGCACTGGAGGGCACATGCTCTTTAGGCCGATTCACAGACATGCTTTGCTTGGAGATCTTTATCAGGATCATGTGTGAGGACTAATCTGCAAGCCCATCCAGGGTCAAAAGGTGCGGAAAGTCTCGCCCACTCCCGGGGACTGGTGCATTGATCTGGCTTACACTTCATATGGTTTCAATTTAAGTGCACAAGCTAACAACATTAAAATGATAGGGTCTGCATAAAAGAGCAAGGAAATAGGGCAGAAGGTTGTGAGGACAAACCAAGGCCAGTGTTGAGGTATCGCAGACTGGGGATAAAACTAAGGAAAGATCAATTAACCCCTTCTAGATCTCTTCCCATTTAAAATGGAAAAGCTACCCAGTTCAGGTTAGTGCTTGGTGCTTAACCCATAGTCAAAGGGAAATGGGAATTATTAAGTTAACACAAGGCTGGGCTAGTGAAGACTTTCACTATAATTATTTACACAAAAGCCTCATCCAAATCCTCTATTCAAGATAAGAAAAAAAGTCGAGCAAATGGTATATTTATGAGCCATTTAAAAAGTTTGCACACAATAATTACTGAATCAAAATGACATCTGTAATCACAAAGGCTGTACACCTGGAACATAGGAAATAAAAAAGAGAACAGAAGCGTTCATTATTACTGATCAAAAAAACCTCTCTCCCAGTGATGAGAATTACCATGTTGGCTTTATCTGCTGGCCTGTCAAGTGTGTCAGATGTGTGCCAAGGCCTTTGATATCACTGGCTGGTGGAGAAGGTAATTTTCACCTCTCCTGCTTCCTTTGTGGTGTGTAGCAGCAGCAGGGTGGGGCGGAGAGACGTTGGACGTTGCCAGGCATCTGTCAGTGTGACAGTAAGTGAGGTTTAACACGCGCTAGCGTGTGTTAGCATGTGAAGAACTGAGCCTGTCATGAGCAGCCAATGTGCACGGTAGCAGGCGCATACCTGTGGGTGGGCCAACTGTCCTTACGGCAGACGCTTAGCCTGACAGCTGGCAAAGTAATCAGCAATGATTTAACTCTGTGCTCTCTCTCTCTCTCTCTCTCTCTTTCACTCTCTTTCACTCTCTTGCCGGAACCTTTTTCGCTCTCTGTCATCCCAGGTTTACTCTTTAAATCTGCCTCAGATATACACCTTGTCTCACCTCTTCCCCCAAGAGACGCTCTATCTGGCACTTCCACTTATGAAGCACGCATGAGACACACACATCTCCCAGCAGCATGCACTCACTAAGCTTCCGTCTACCTCAATGCTTTTCCATGAATCAGACAGGTGTTCTAAATTGAATTTTTAATCACGTTAGTTATATTAGAAAGATTTTGACCTCAGAGAAGGAGGTTGCATTCGTGTGTTTTTAATTATTTTGGTTTGCATTGCTAACTATTCAGATGTGGATAAAATACATTAGGTATTTTTGTTTACAGTTAGCATACTATTAAAGCAAAGTCACTATCCAGGGTCAGTGGAACACGTACTGTACTACTAAAAGGGTTTGGGTGGTGATATACTCACTCTGGCCATACTGGCTGTACTGGTAGCCAGCTGTGACGGGGTCCACACTGTAGCTGGTGGAGCTGTAGGTTGGGGGGCAGTAGGATTGAGATGAAGCCAGGCTTTCTGCTGTCTTGATGGGCTCAGAGCGCTGACTGCAGCTTCCTGAGATCGGGTTGGAAGCCTCGAGCCCGCCGTGCAAGGGTGAGATGGAGAAGTCGTGCTGCGACTGAGGAGCCATGGCACTTGGGTTGCTCAGGATGCTCATAACCTGCAGGAATGACAGATTTGGCTTACAATCAACAGAACTCTTTATTTCCAGTTATTCACTGGGTATTACAACAAGCTCACAAGGTGCAACATCTCAGTATCGTAAAGGTTTAAGTGGAACACAACAGTAGCCTTTGGCACATCCCGAGAGAGTGTTTAGTAGCTTGGAAACAGCTGTCAGAGTAAATAACACAAGAGGGGGGAGGGGTTGGGGGGGTGTTAGAGGATGGAAAGAAGGGACCATAAAGAGAGATAGTACATGCACAGTCCAGGTTTGTGTGACCTGAGGCTGACTGCCTAACAAGCTCTGAGGGAGGGTTTAATCGGGAGCCTCCAGTCATCCCACTGCTTCAGACCTCATGAATGATTAAAATGTTTCAAATAATAGATGCTCACATTAGGCATCCCTGGAGACCAATGTCAGCTCAGAGTATTGGTCTGAGAGCACAGGCTATCATTTGGGTTGAACTTCATCACAAATCAAACTTCACACAGTTCTTTATTCTTGTTTCGTCCAACAATTATAACTTGATGAAAGGCGAAAAATAAACCCAAACATGTTTTCAAATAGTTGTAAGAACTATTGTATGGGTACAGCAAATGGAGAAAAAAATTAATAAGGGAAGAGAAGATAAATAGGAAAGCCTGGGGTGGGGGCAGAAAAGTGCACAGAGAGAGAGAGAGAGAGAGAGAGACAGAGTCAGAGAATAGAACTACTTGTAGAAGCTGCTCTGTCTGCCACATGCTCCCCATCCACCGGCCGACACAAAGCATCCTCCTGAACATCAGGTTCCCGTTGCGTCTCGCTACGCCCCACTGGCCTTTGGCCATCTCAGGCCCCAGCCTGCTAAACCAATTAGCCCTTCACAGGGCTGCAGAGAGCAAAACCAGGCCCACATGCGCGGCTCTGACAACAACCATGGGCTATTTGCTAAAGGTCCATACAACCTGCAAGTTCATAAACTAATTTAAAACAACCTCAGTCACTTCTGTGTGTTAGGCAAACCACTGGGCATATGAAGAGGTCCTAAACCAATAACTGAATTTAGCTTAATATCCTCTGGCCAAAGCTTCCAGGAAAACTTTATTCTCTAGAATTATATTACAAACTTAAAGCAAAAAGCGGGTTCCTGTGCATGTTATATGCGGATAGAGGAAGGAAGGAGGAGGAGTGTGTGAAAATGGTGGCCTATGGGGGTTTCAGTTTTATTGACGTTGCCGGGAGCTGGAGTGTGACCCCAGGCATGGAGCTGTGGGGTCGTGCCCGCTCATCCGATCGCCTGCCTCATGAGGCGGGGGGAGACAACAGACACATGAGGGTGTAACTGATTGAGCGTTGATTATGCTCAACTCTTTTGTATTCCTGTTATTTTAAGTGTGTGTCGTACTCTATATATTTAAAATACTTAGAAACCACAAATACATTCATACTACTATTATTATAAGCTCCAGTTAAATATTTATTAAATTTTTTCAAGTTTCTTACATTTTTTCCATAAAAAATATCAAGTATAATAAAGCTGTAACACACCATAATCCTCTGTGTTCCCGTAAATCTACATTTGGGTGTAATTAGAGGTAATTTGGGGTAATAGCACTGAAGCAGAGTATGTATTCTCAAACTCTCGGCAGGAGTGGAGTTTTAATCAGATGAAAGAAGGCTTCGGCACAACGGGTGATGGGGCAGAATGCCGGGGTGAGAGCTGCAAGAGAGCGCCGGGCGTCTGACACCTCTATTCAGCCCGGCGCTTAAGCAGCCTGTAACCTCGGTGATGGCATTATGCTTCTGAAAGACAAATTATTCAAATCTTCAAATTTAGCATAACCTTATTGACATCAATTAAAGTGTCGAATGGAGAATATTCCGGCATGGCGAGAGGTAGAGAACAACTTCAAGCAGGATCAGAACTGGGTAAGGAGGAGGCTGTCAGCTCAGTCTGCTCATCATGCCCAGTGTGCTTGTGCCAGCCGTGTCATGGGGCACACAGCCAACTATCTAGAATTAGCGCAGTCACAAGAAAAGCTGCACAATCAGCCGGGAAAAAAAAAAAATAACTATAACAAACACCAATTCCTATTATAATGTTATACCTTAAGATATAAAATGTAGACATGTCTTTAATGTAGCATTCAATTTTGACATTAATATAAGAGGAGTTAGAGGACAGGGAGGTCGAAAGCATGTCCAGGCTGGAGGTTATAATCTATTACTTCCTGCTGTATTACCATCACTAAGTTGAAATCAATATTCTTTCCACATGTGTAACCTTTGCGGATCTGATATGGCGGTGGAAGGAAGCAGGAACATTTGCCAATCATTCTGGATGACAAACAACGTCCCCAGGCAGTCGAGCTCCTAAACCCCATGAGCACTAGACTTTAAGAGTATACACGCACATTCTCTCTCTCTCACACACACACACACACACACACACACACATGCACAAACACAGACATACACAAATACCAGACAGTCTATAACACACTCAACTTTATTCATTTTAATTTTTCTTCTCTAAAACTTCCCCCTCCTCTCTGTCTCTTTGTCTGTCTGTCTGTCTGTCTGTCACTCCCTCTCCCTCTCTCTCTCTCTGCAGTGGCCATGCTTTCACTTCTTTCATTTGGAGAACTGCAGGAGTAGATAATGCCATGCAGGATCCAGTTTAAAAGACATAGCTCCAGGCATCCCTCTTTCTCTCCTACTCAGTTCTCTTACTTTTCTCCTCCCTTTGACTGAGAGATTTCTTTACAAATAACAATAAAACAGTAATTAATTCTCTCAACTTGAGCTTTGTAATATGTCAAATTCAAAATTGATACAATGTGCATCCTTTCAGATAAATGAATGTGTGCACAGGTTTTTTTTCCCGCACAGTCAATTTCCTTAACTGTCAAATTATTATTATTTTTTTTTTTTTTTTTTGTCCAACTAAGTGTTTGATGCAGGTTTACTTCTTGTTGAGTTTTATTAAGCGTAACACAGACAGGCTCAGGCTTAATGGAACCTGACTGATATGACAGTGTTTCATTAGTCTCTTCTCTCCGAAATGAGAGGAATATAAACTGGAAGTAAAAGCTTTCCATGTTAAAGTGTGTAGGCATCCTTTATTCCAAAATTTTTGAAAGAAAATAGAAAACTTATATTCGTTATCTTCCTTAAGGCAGGTCTATTTTTGTTTCTTTCTTAAAACAGTTTGACCAACTTTCAATAAATAATAGTATGTAGGCACTCGGTAGCGGGAGTGGGTGAGCACCCTGCAGAGCTCAGTGCTACAATGGCATCAATGATAATAAAGAAGGCCATCAGCATCCTCACAATCGGCCTGTCCACCTGCTCGGCGTCTCCTCATGCTCAGACAGAGAAGAGGACAGAGACAGGGAGAAGAAAAGACTCGAGGGGAGGAAAGGGGGAGACAAAAAAAAAAAAAAAAAACTCCAGGAGGACCCGTGCTCGCCCGAGGGTATGCCTGCCTGCAGAGCAGATAGGACTACTCTCAGTTAACTCTTCAGCACACACAGACGCACACATACACACAGAGACTGGATTTGCAGGAGTGTAGGAGTAGGCTCACATTTCACTCAGAGGAAGATGTGGAGCCAAGCAAGGGTCATCTGTACAAAGAGCAGCCTTAAGCAGCACACAAGGTGTGAGAAGGTTATCTCGTCAGCACAGGGCTCTATCCTGCCTTTATCCACATCCAGACAGTTTATACCACACCCACACAGACCCTTCACTACCGAGTATGTGGAATGATCATTTTCAGTAGAAATATATTTAAAAAAAAAAAAAAAAAAAAACGACACACCTCCCAAAAGATATGGGATTTGTCGGATTAAGAGGCCTGACACATTGTGCTCATGAGAGACACGAACACAAGAACATCTCACTCACACACAGCGACATTTCGTTTTCGACAGGAATATCTGATGCAATGCTGCTGTAATTAAAGCAGAAAATAATGCTATTCTCCAGCAGGCAGATGCATTTCAGAGAGCACACATAATCCTTCTGCAAAATCCCAACACCCCCATCTACCAGTAAATGATGTCAACTGGAAGGACTGTGTGCAAACAAACACATTCACGGCCAGAAAATTGAAGATTCTGATGCAACTGCTGTCTTATTTAAGAATTTCCGAGGTCATTAGTCTTAAATATCGTTCAGTATTTAAACATGGCGCGAATGCCTTGATTGGAATGTGGATTAATAACATTACACTTTGCCGAGTTGCAGCTAAACTGTCCAAGAGAATATTTGTCCACTTTTCCTTCCTGATTTTTCAGTCTTAATCGATGTATGTTTGAGTAAAATCTGCCAGAGGAAATAAACACAGTTGCATACATTCAATTAACTGTTTGGTCGTGGCTGGAGGTAATTACAAGATCCATCGTCTGTCTCTCTTTCTCCCTCGCTCCGAGTCGATATTTCTTTCCCTCTCTCTTCCTCTAATTTTCCTCTCTCCCCGAGTGGTAGGGATCAGATGACAGAGATGATTTCTTCCCCTACCCATGTGTCATTGCGTTAATGGGCCACTGCACATTAATTGAAAGTGAAAAGGGGCATCGGCCAAAAAAAGCCCGTGAGGGGGACGGGGGTGATACAGGAGGAACGAGGGGGAGGACGGATGGCCTATGAAATAGACAAGGAGGAAATAAAATGAAAGGAGGGGGGAGGAAAAGAGGAGAGGCGCTTAGGGAGACTTTAATTGTTTCAAATTAGGTACGTGATTGACAGTGACAGAAAGTGGGCACTGACAAGCTGGGCCCTGATGAGAACGATTAGCATGCAGCCAAACAAGCTGTCACTTTTAGCAACACGTTAGCTATGGGAAATACAGGGCATATGGCTCTTTTAACCCTGTATGGTAACACAGGCTACTAACTGACTCCTTAATCCATGACTGATAGATGAGGAGAGACTGGGTGGTCAAAAAATCGGAGTGCATAATTCATACCAGCTAGATCTGACTAGTCTTACAGTATTAGGGGAAAACTGATATTTTTATATCAATACGCAAACCTGTCAGCAATAAAAATCAAATGGGATCATATTTCCATGTTCATAACGTATTGAAATGTATTCTGACACAGCCGTTCATGCTATAATACTGTATGTCCTACACTGTAAAAATATTCATAAAGCATTATTTATGCTGGATTTTTTTCCCTTAAACACATCAATGGATGCACTACGAACGTCATCTCACCGCCAACAGCACTTCCTAAATATCTTAAAGTGCTACGAGGCCTCTTGCTAACCAAAGGTTAATGTACCCTGTTGGGTTGATGTGCAGTGCAAGAACGCACTGCAATCCGATTACTTTTCTCAATATGTTTGCAGCAGTGTGGGATGAGTTCAGGCAGAGGAACAAACATCCCCCTCTGACCTCTGAGCCGCTTCGGTCTGTCTGCTTCGCACGGCCGCCTCTGCTAAATTAAACGATTGCTTAAAATGATTTCATAAGAGTGGATGGGAGGGCAAGGCACGGTAACTGGCTCCAAGAATAATGCAAGGTGGAGGCAGGAGCGAGCGAGTGGTGGGTGGGTGGAAAAGGTGGGGGGGGTGGGGGGGAGGGGGGTGCGATGTTTGCTATAAACAGCAGGCAGCAGGCACAGTGAAGAATGTCAGGTCAAATTGTTCTTGACAGTGTTAATATCGGCACCTCATAGAGATAATTACATGTAAATAAACAGTGAAATAACTCTCAGCTGGAGACCGGGAGCGAGAGCAGAACAGTTAGCGAAGGCCAGATGGGGACTCCAGCAGTGCTTAGTGTGGGGAAAGAGAGATAGTACAACTCAAGCATGTAGGCCATCAACCTACTGGGAATATATAACTAAAAAATAATAACATAACAAAAATAATCATACAACAAACCATCTAAATCCAGTCGACTAGACTGAAATAGAGAATAACCTTAGACTGGTTGAAAGTTAGCGGTTTGTAAGGTTGTAATAATATTCAGAACACCGTATCTGGGACTAACAAATAGCATGCACACTGCACCAAATTTCAACACGGTGACATACACACATCCAAGTGCTTTCCTACTGTTCAGACCACACAAACTACCCTATCAAAAAAATATATATACGTATATAAAATATTAACATTTTTAATACACAACATTATAGACATTACTTAGAGATACCTTAAAATATTTACTGTGCTTCTGTTATTAAAATGAAAGGACATAAAATCTACACATTATGTAAAATCTACAACGAGGAATCAAAACAGACCACCTTTATAGTAGCCAATATGTAACCTACTGTATATAGCCATATTACTATATATTACCTACATATACTGTATATAGGAAATACACAAATGTTTTGATTTGTAGGTCAGACAATAGTAATGGTTATTCTGTGCCTTTAGCTTTGCGTCTCTTAGCTACTTTGTAAGGTATGTGCTATATAATGTGGTCTAATCCCATAGGATTTGGTGAAATTGATATTGACCACTTTTATGTGAAAAATATCAACTGCATTCCCATATATTTCTTATTTATCAGGATGCAACAGTTCACTTTCTCCAGGAAATATCTCTCACCCACACAAACACTCTTGAATTTAAATAGTGGTTTTATTGTCTGCCGTGGCCTTTCATCTGTGCATGGGGAATAATGTTCTGTCTCAGGGAAGAGATGAAGTGTGAGGGAGCTGAGGACAATGAGAAGATGACTATGGAAGGGGGACCGAGGACAGACCAGTATGGTTGCATATTAAAGAATAAAAGTTGAAATACTGTGAAGAGATTAGATAAGTGGTGTAGAAAAATTATACATTTTGATTACCAAATACATCAGTAGACACAACGGAGACATAGTAGACGTAATATTCTTCATCAGACTTGTTTTCGGTCTATCTAACAAGACAAAGGAGTCTTTAAGATATCAGGTGAATTCTCATGAGAATGCTTACTACGCCTGTCCACACATTACTCTGTGCGTAATATATTGATATAGCCTTCATTTTTTACAGCTACAACAGATCCATCAACACAAAAAGCCCAAAGCAGTAATTTAGACATAAATAAACCCGTTAAACCTTGTCGACCAGCAGAGTCCATAAATCCCACTGCTTTGGGATTGTCATTAACATCCCACTGCTATGGGACAGAAGCATAAAGAGTCAATCAGTGTGAACTGAGAACCCTACTACCTGTGATTGATTAATAGAGCATGGATGCTACAATTGCACTCAGTCCAAGTAAAGACTGTGTGTGTGTGGGTGAGGGAGGGAATAAATCTGTGCAGAAAACATTCTGCCAGTGGGCATGATTTAAATTCCCTGATTTTTTGGCAGCTCTCAAGCAGGTCTCATCTCTTTTTTTTTTTTTTTCTCACTTTTTTTTCCCTCCAAAGCTGCTTACTTTTTAATTCTTGCCAAATTAGAACAGCATCCATATTGTAGAAGAGTTTTAATTAATGAGCGTTTTCCTCCTTTGCTCTCAGACTATGGGAGTGATGTAAATATGTGCAACTATTGATTTGTTTATGAAAATCAGTGACTGATTCCTGGTGAGAAGTTTAACATACCAGTAACTGGAGACAAACTCATCCATTGACATGCAGGTGCACGATGTCTCATCGGAAATAAGGAAGCTACAACGGGAGCAGCCAAAACTCAATCATATTTCTTTCTCTCCCTACACCCCAACCCCCCACCACATAACGGTTTCCTTTTTGGCAACCCCTGTGCGGGCTTCTTAAATATAATTCATCCAGTTTAAAGTGGCAGCGGTGCTAATGGGAGAGGCGAGCGAGGTTTGAGTCCCCCCTCCCTTATCTCTAGCTGACAGTTGTCAGGAATCACTGGAGAGGCCTGGGCTAGTGTGTGTGCGGCTCAGGCGCCGAGGCCTGGGGATACAGATCAAAGGGAGCGCGGGTGAACGCTGCTCTGCCTCTGATCCCCCAGTGCTGAAACCCAGCCTAGGCACTCTCCCTTCCCAACATCAAATGCTAGCCAGAGTTCCTTCATTCCAAAACACAAATCTTCCTAGTGCAAAATTACATTCTCTTCCACTACATCCCTCCTTTCCTTCTACATCTCCTGCAAGACTATATGTATGTTTATTCCTTTTTTCTTTTTTTTTCATGACAGGTTGCTTTCTGTACGGTGGATATAAATGTGACTGAGAGCAAGATGTTTCATTGCATAAAAAGTGGATGACTTGCAGCATTTATTTTTCACTTTATACACATTATATCACACCAAACCCTGAACTTCTATTCTTATCACTTTTAGATTTCATTAAAAAAGCAATTGGGAGAGGGATGAAAGGTTAAATGTGAGCACTCTGGAACAGAAGTCATTATTGGGCACTGTCCAAATTTTACCAAAAAAAAACTATTTTATTACTTCCTTATTACTAACAAGACCATAACCAGGAGTACCAAGACAATCTCTTTGAGAAGTGGTCAGTTCTAGTCTAGCGCTAAACCTAAAAAAGAAAATACTGTTGCTGTATAGAAGCAAATATTAGGAGCAATAAAAGTGTGTGGGTTGTACCATGTTTTCCAAAAATGCAGTGAGAAAGTGCATACTTGGCAAAGGTTTAGTGCTATGTGTGAGCCGATAGCATGCACCTGTTGGTGTAGTGAGCCCAGTAGGATTGGGTTACAGTCTGGCAAACCGCCACCTCTTCACCATGGAGCAGGCGTTTCCCTCTATTCCACCCCGCTAACAAAGTGGTCTGTCTGCACCTTAATGAGAGAGTCTTGCCCATCTGTGTTTCAACATGGACATTCTCTGTGGCAAGAACTTTCTGAACAAGGCACTTCCACTGTTCTAGCAACCGCAGGAATGAGGATAATGGCATGAGTCAATAGCAATGTTTAACACATTAGAGCCTCATTCATAACCATTTCCCTTTCCATGAGGGGAAATGTTGCTTCAAATCAATTGGCCATTTTCTTTTATCACTTTGAGCAAATTAACTCAAAAAAGACAAATTTATTGCGATATTGCAAAAAATTAAGACAAACATAAGATAAAATGTTCTCTGCCATTTATAGAAACATGTAACAATTTGAATGAGACACTTATATGATATACAAATATAATGAGTGCATAGTCTTAGTGGCAAATAAACGTCTTACAATGCTGTGTGGTGGGTAGAGTATAAAACTGTGCCGATCTGGTATCAGTTTTGTATCAAGTTAGCGAGACCTATATGCCTTATAATATGGGCTCAATAGTGACAGGATCTTCAGTCACAAATAAAGCTCAAGTGATGAATGTTTCTCTGGGAATAGTGAATAAAATTACATCTATGAGGGGCGTCCAAGTCAAACCAAGACTTTTCTCATGAATGAAGGAATAAAACCGAATGCCACTTACCAAAGGCTTCAATACAGTAACAGTAGGTTGATGAGACTGTTAGCAGTAGTGAAACATTTGAATGATGCAAACCTTTTAAAAAATATGTTCATGAATGACTAATATGATTTTCCAATAATTTTACTGATTATTAAGATTATTATAGTTATGTTTTTTTTTTCTTGTAAGGGCTGTACAATATATATTTTGTCTATAATTAGTGCAATGTTGTCTTTTGAAATACTGATATCATACTGTAGAAGCCAGCGATTTGCAAATTAGCTTTACTACATAGCATGGTTTTTATCTTTCTATGTTTACGTTGATAAAAACAATAATTATTACTGTTAAATAAACGCTGGCCAATTATCCCCTTATTTAAAAAATACAAATCTGAACTGCATCACATTGTGAAGCAATATACTTGCTATATGCTACTTTATGTGATCATATTGTATGAGTGAATCAGTGCACTTAAGTTGAGGTGCAGAACTGGAACAGAAAATGATGATGTAGAAAAGTGGAACATACAAAAAGCAATGTGTAATGTGTCTGTACAGCTAAAAAGAACAGAGGTGCTTTGGTGTCAGGGAGCACCGGCCTTCCTTATGGCCATTCACTCACAGTGTGATGGTTGGCTGAACTATGATACTTGTGTCAAAAAAGACATAATTTTTCTCACAATAAGGGCCTGATGGACTTGCCACATGTGCCATGTGCAAGAGGGTAAAAGGGCAAAAAGTAGGAGGAGGCAAGAATCACAGCAAAGAGATGAAGGGGGGACAACTTCAAGTATATTCAAATTAATGAGCCATAGTTTCTTACAATTTTATTTAAGTATTATCTTTACTGATGTAGAACTTTTAATTAAGTGCGATATTCTTTCGAACAAATTATATGTTTTTCAGCTGCAAAATGATCAGATTTATTTAACCCTATGAAAAATTAAAAAATGTATTCTAAAAAAAAAAAAGCAACCTGGCAAGTGATTAATATGTTTCAGCTGGCAACAATTCATTTCTGCCTACAAGCTTCTTATTTCTTAAACAACCATGATAGAAGACATATTCTGTGGTCACTGAAAATATATTACTATGTTTCAGAAGGGTAGAAGTATAAGAAAAGACAAAGAAAAAAAGAAATTACTGAAATTACCGAGTAAAAAAAAATGTTCAATGCATTATTAAATCTAAAGAATAGTGCTGAAAACATAATGAATGACCATGATCCGAGGTCACATAAACTCTTGGTCAATATGCATCATACAAACATAAAATCTTTAGTGAGATAATTAAAAAATAAAAATAAAAGAAAGCTTTGGAGCAGTGGAAAAAGGTACTGTGGTCTGATAAGTCGAAAACTTCCTTTATTACACGGGGCATGGACATGTCAGAGTAAGACGAAGGTAAGAAGTAAGATGGCAAGTGCATGAAGCAGTGCAAAGTGTCCACTTTACAAGCTTCGGGATGGTGTTATGATCTGGGTTAGGTCTAAGCTCAGCAATGGCATGTGGAAATGAAATTAAGTCAGCTGAGTACCTGAATGTAACGAATGATCAAGTTATTCCTGATTGCGTAAACATATTCCTGGATGACAAGATTTACTGGGCTCAAATTGGGAAAGAATGGATCTGGGATCATGAATAATCATGTTCACATACGCTTCAGGCACCACAGCATCCTGACTTTAAACTCACTTAAAGGCTTTGGGCTGTACTTCACAGAGTTGTTTCATCTCCTGTCATTTAGACACAATCTCATCCAACAAGTCATGCAACTCAGTATGAAAATAAATCTTGTGACATTGTGTAAGATGCAATGCCAGTTGTGTGTTGTAATCAAAACTAATGATGATTCAATAAAATATCAGACTGTGCAGCTTTATTGACCAGGCACCGTACAGTAAATTCATAGAGGAAAAAAAAAAACATCAACTGCTCAAGTACATTTTTTAATTAGAAAAAGCCTGTATTGACCATGAACAAGCAGTGGTAATCTATAATATGAAATGTCAATGTAAATACTGAGTGAATATCATTTCCCAATCTGCCTTTAAATGTACCTTGATAATGTGGTTGCAGCAAATGGCATTAAAATGTGTGTGAATGAGCCGGTAATTGCAGACAAATAGGGCATTGAATTTCATTTTCAGTTCCTTATACACCATTTCAATCTTATTTTATGCTTGTTAGTCAGATCCCGCTGCTTATGGTGGGCAGAACTGCCCAATAGTGGTGCATAATTGTATATAATTTCCTTTTTACTAGTGATTAGCATCAATACCAGCCATTTTTGATTATTGAGGAATTAACCCCAATCAGAGAGCTTCTTTCAAACACACATTGTTCCGCAGAATAGATAGAAATCCGGTCATGCAAACCTCACAAAAATGTATATTGCATCCTGATATTAAAAATACATTTTGTTACATTTATTATGCTGTATGTACTGGCTTCATACATACAGTATGAAATGGCAACCATTCTTTGCACGAATTAAAACCTTGCACACGTAGAATAGAGGCCTGCCCTCATCTCAGCCACACTGATGCGTTTGTTACACTTAATTAAAGCATCTTGACTTTCTTAAACATATATTAACTCCGGAAAATTACTTGCATACAATTAGATGAATGGGCTAATTAGTTTGGAGCGATTATTCCTTTTCTCCCTGAGCCAAGCCGCTGTTCTTTGCCCTGCTTTCATTATGCAGCAGCGGATTTGTTCTCTGCAGGGTATCCACTATTGTTTCAAACTCGAGCTCTAAAGTCTTTCGAAGCAAACTATTATTGCTTTTTTAATTATGAGGACATGTAAAATCGACAGGAAAATTAATAACAGAAATCTTATCTTCAAAACACCTAGATGGGAAAACACAAGGGAAAATCTTTCGCTGCCTAAACACTACTTCTGTAGGAAGAATCTCTTTTACACCCAAGAGACACATTTAATCACAGCACGGACATGGCAGCACACAAAGCGCACACTCTTTTATCATCGCAGAGCTCTCGTAATTCTACTTGAGAAACTCCTTGACGTCTGTCTATAGAGAGGAATATTTACACACTTTGGTCAATGACCCTTACTAACCTGTGGAGAGAGGCCATTGTTGACGGGGTTCATGGGGTTGCTGGATGCTGACTGGCTCATGAAAGTATCAGTGTAGCTGGAAAAGCTGTGTCGATTGGACGAGAGGCCATAGGCGGAGCTGCTGTCACTGGAGAGGCTGCCTTGATGCATGGTGGAGGGGGGCAGAGGCTGCGGCCGGTGCACTGTGCTACTGCCATCTGGAGAAATCATTGATATCATTAGTATCATGTTCCTGCACACGTCATGCCAGCGTCATGTCGATGGGTTGAGTTAGCAAACGTACCCTGTGATAGCGTGGTAGCAGAGTAGCTGGGCTCAGGGAGCTGGTATGTGGGCAGGGTGGGCATGCCTGTTGCTGGAAAGCCTCCTGGTAACAGGTGGTTGAATGCCGCAAGCTGATTGGCTCCGGCTTGTTTGCGCCATCTGGCTCGTCTATTGCTGAACCACACCTGCAAAAGAAGAATAAAAAAAAGCACTTTACCAAACATTTTAAAATGAAAAACACATCTTTTGTCTGTTTCATGCTGCGCAGGAAAAAAGGAAAAGTAACTGATGTTTAAATAAAGAAGCCAAACTAATTGAACAAAAATTCCAAATTTCAGTAGGTCATATTAGGAATTTAAAAATAGAGTACTTCTAATAATCTGTCTGTGGCTAGGGGGACAGGACCCGGTGGCTGTGTATGCAAAAGAGTGAATGACATTGCCTTTGAGGGGCTATTCTTCAGACTTTAATACACTGGCAGCGCAGTTAATCTACTGTTGTTTTTCAAATGTGCTCAGCCATTGTGAATGGTGTTGAAAGAGAGGGACAATAGCCTCCCAATGAATCGGACACAAAGAGTGGGTGTCCCTTTTAAACAGCTTCTTCAGAGTGATGCTTTCAGCCAGGGCATTGATCAAGAAGCTTGAGCAGACATACTGTATGTGCACGCACTCTTTATCTGTTCCTGGCAGCCCGTTTGGCTTCTCTTGAGGCTTTGTATGCAAAAAAAAAAAAAAAAAAATTTTCAAGTGTATATTTAAGTGGGTGCAATCGTAGTAGCAATATATTGCGCTTTAAGGTCAAAGGGAAAGAGGAAAACCATACATGATTGGGCATTAAAATGGAGCATTTCTGACATACCAAGACATAAAAATAATGCAATGATGATACATGCACTATGCACAAAATAAACTACAAAACCTTTAACCTATTTCAAAATTAACCTCGCAATAGGATTCTTTGTGATCCTTCCTGATCTGGGTTTATGCTGAACCACTGGGTGGACATGCAAGATGACTGACCTGTAATAAGCATGAGGCTAAATCCTAGAAACACCCAACTCCAGAGGCATAAATTAGTGTTATTAACCCACCAGGGAACTAATCAACGGTTATTATGTGTGCTTAGGTATTACCAACCTAAATACCTTGACCACACCACCAAGTCTGGACATCAAAGGAATTTCTAACCTTTATGTTTTTACAATAATATGTGTCTACAGTGAATAGTCATTATTATGAATAGGTTCTGATACGCACCATTTCATAAGTTTTGATTTTATTTCTTATACGTTTGATTTTACATTTGATTTCTTGTATTTGATTTTATTTCTTATATTTTCTATTTATTTAGCTTTAAATGTATTAGTTGAATATATAAGTAAATAGAGCTTTAAATGTATTAGTTGAATATATAAGTAAATAGTAACCAAGAACAATACTGCAGTAAATGTTAATGTAATCATGCCAAGCACAAAAAAAATTATCAATATATAATCAACACTGCCAATCAAATACCAATAACAGCTCCATGTATAGCTATATACCTAGTGTCTTTCCATAATAGATATCATGTAGTCTCATTTTATCACTTACAACATGTGCATTTCACTAAGTAACTGTTAGTAACTGTTGTTCTATGCAAACCTCAGTAAAAAAAAATTAGGTAGTAATTAAAAACTTAAATCAACCAAAGCAAACCGTAGAGAAAATATTTAGTGATCATCCAGTATCTCCTTAAAAAGCTTTCCCCACAAATGTGCTAGTCTTTCACAGGTGTTAGCCATTACAGCACTAAAGCCTTTTACGCAGAGCTACCACTCCCACTTACTCAGGTTTCATTTGCTATACATGCCCTGGTAAGGAGGGATCTTTGTGATACTGAGGAGAGGGCCCAGGGCATTAGGATGTACATATCTCTGTATAAGGAGGTAGAATAACTGCCCCAGCACCTCAAAAGAAGCTTTGAATGAATGCTCAATTCTGGACCATAGTGACAAAGGCACCTTGAGCAGGGATTTTCAGGCTCTAATTCCCCCTCTCCACTGAGAAGGAGCACATCATGCTCGGCATGGTTAAGAATGAGGCCCAAGCTCGAGAGTAATTTCATATTTCTCAGAATTTCCCTAAGATCGAAAGGGAGGTGTGAAGCACACTACTTACGAAGGGACACAGCTCTGATTGGAGCTGAAGGACCCGCTGTCTGTTGAGAGAGTATAAGTGGAAAAATTCAATATACCTCCTTGTATTTGGCCCGAGCACAGTTGAGCGAGTGGAAAGACAAAAAGAAGGAAGGTAAATAGAAGACAAATCTGATTGTTCTGTGTATTTCTACATCAGAAATGGAAGCCGGAGCCAGCTGAGGTACTCCGGCCCCAGGATAGCACCCTCCACTCTCATCCTGTATCAATCAGCCAGGGCTTCCTACCAATTCTTTTCTCTGTCTCACTCACAAGCCAGTGGCTAGGGGTCTACATGTCTTTTTAGAATTGCTATGGCACTGCATCATGGGTGGGGGGGGGGGTGGGGGGGGGGGAGTAGGACGTGGGTAGTGAGGGGTAAAACCTAGCTAACGTGATTGAATTTCACAGCAAAAAAGAACATAGCGGTGGGTGAGAGGCGTAGAAAAGGCCCACATCAATCTTCCTGCTGCTGGATGTAGCAGACTGGAGTGCTGCTGACCTGGTCAGTGCTGAGTGGACGGTAGAAAGAAGTGCACATATGGACATGCAAACACCTGACCTCACACTGTGATATTAAAATAAAACAAAAACCTCTCAATAAGTGTCTTCTACTACCCCAATCATACTTCACTTCTATTTTACAGACAGATCGAATAATTCTTTAGTGTACAAACATGCATACAGAATCCAACTCTGCCATTTATTTAAATCTTTGCTTTGTAGGATGTTCCCATTCGCCATGACTTGTTAGGATTAAACACATGTCTATTGGCTCCAGATTTTCCTGGGACCAATTGTGGCTTATGTGATATAATTCCCCAGCACAGGAGTTTACGCTCATGACCTGGATGTCTTGTATCCGGATTGGATCAAAGAGTGTCAGAGGAGACAGGAGAAGTGAAAACAGCCCTGCGTCTGTCTCTGTAGAGCATATGGAACAACTAACCACAACTTATGGCATTTTTCTATATAAAACTTTTATTCAGCCAATGCAATAAAAGGAAAACTGTGCATGCTTCTTGAAAAAGAGGTATGTGTCCAAGAAACTTAAGGTGCCTTATATTAAAGAATACTTTGCCAGAATGTCAAAAGATAAAAGCTAAATTTCAAATGCAACAAAGATATATATATATATATATATATATATATATATATATATATATATATATATATATATATATATATATATATATATATATATATATATATGTGTGTGTGTTATGATATTATCTAAATTTATAATAATTATGTATAGCAATAAATAATATTACATTTATGTATGGCAATAAATAATTTCTCACTGGACTCAGAGCTTTTCTTTTACCTTTTCAGGGTAAATAAAGAAAGTTCTTAAAATTGATACTGCTCTTATTTTAGTCTGTCATATCTTTCTAAAATTCTCTATATATAGTGTAGATGAGAAGGTATTACGCTATATAACTGCCATATATATTCATACATACACACACACACACACACACACACATATATGGATCCTGCCACATTTCAATTCCTCAGGTTTTTTATTATACCCAGTATGTAGAATATCAGAATATTAAATACTTTAAAACTTGTACCCAATGAGTTTTTTTAATATGAAATTTTACTCATATATCATTTGTAATATCACTCAGTAATTTGAATGGAACTCTACTACTGCTACCATTTCAGGCTCTACAGATGGATATAAGCTTAAATCTCCATCTGGCAGCACTGGGGCAGTCATGTTTTTAGAGCAGTGAGGAAGAAGACAGGTAGCCATGCGGTAAGAACCGAAACCTTGTGGTTAGTCAAATATGGATCACTTCCTGTTATTTGTCCTTTGGGGCTGTAAATCATTTAGATCATGAGAAAGGAAAATGACTCAGTGACAGTGGCTGGTGACTAACACAAGATAAGAGAAGAAAACTTGAGCTAGAGGTCAAAACACTGCTAAACCACTACCCCCTCACTCTATCACTACACCATGTCTGTCTGTCTTTTTTTTTTTTTTTGTAGGCTACACCCCCTCCCTTCCAGGCTTCTCCCGCTGTCTCGCTCCCTCTGACATCTGGATACTGTGTCAGCGCAGCTGTGTTCAAGTGGGTTGACATTCAGGCCACGGGGTCTGCCAAAAGCTAAGAGGGTCAGACACCTTCTCTACTACAAAAGGAAGCCTGGCATCTCCATCTGAGTTTGTACGACTTATACACATGCACGCTCAGAGAATCACTGCTTCATCACTGTATTTTCTTTTTTCTTTCTCTTTTTATTTATTAGTTAGTTGTGATAATTACCACACATTATGGATTAACTATTTACTATTCAGCATTAAGTTGATATTATGATTTAATTATCATTTAGCATATGATATTATTTAGACAGAAGACTAAAGGCTAGTTGTTAGCACTAATGTTTGCCCACTTGTCTAATTTGCATCAGTTACCATACAAACACAAAAGGACCACATGCTTCATGGAGAGCTTTTCAATGACAGGAAATTTGGGCCAAATTTGGCAGGGAGACCAGCAGGGTCTGTAGTGATGCCAACTCGATCTCTGTCTGGTAAACAAATCAACTCCCAACTGGTATTGTTCAATCCTGTGATGCAAATATGAGGCATATAATGTACATTATAGGAATATAATGCAATAGCAATATCTGGTATCTGGTAACTTTTATGAGAATCTACCAACACAAGAACGAACTATTTCTTTTTGAACACTAGAAATATATATATATAAAAGTATATATATATATATATATATATATATATATATATATAAAAGTGTGATACACTGATTAATGATAAATATCCAATTTTCTAAAATGTACTTTAAATCAAAGTTAGTTCACTTTTACCATATATAGGAATATTTTACATTATATTTTATTATATGTGAGAGAGGAAAACAAATGGAACTTCCCTGAATATAAAAAGAAAGAAACTGGGCTGGAATGGATTTTGCTTGAGAAATAAAAAGGGGCAAATGATCGAAAGGGACAGCTGCAATTTACTTGAGGTATGTGATAATCACGAGAGTCTGCAATGTTTTTTTCCTTTGTGCTCAACATCACATAGCATGAAATAAAATCCCTTTAACATCATAGTCTAGTAGATTATAGGAAACCTATTTACAGTCTAATAAATTTCTCGACTCTAATTATAAACTGTGGTAGAACTAAAAGGAGCTGTTCAGGTACAATGCACGACTGAAGCGGTGTCAGAGAAATAACCCCAATAAGCTAAGTCGCTGTGATTATTTTCTTTACAAGCTCTAGATTGATAAATGTTACTGGTGTAGAAGGTCTTCCCAAGAGAGCGAGAGGGATCCATTCTGATATGCAGCGAATTTTATAAGGAGCAGCGGTGGGGTTGAAAGTGGTGGGAAGAAACAATCTCAGCCAAGAGCTGGAGTGAGAAATCCATCAGGAATGCACTTCTTCTTGTTTCATCCCCCTCCCGTCATCCACCACAGCTGTTGCTATAACTCTACTGTAGTTTCCCTCTTCACTGTGTCAGTTATTTATGTGAGGAGGGGTTTTAGCACAGATGAGATTCAAGGGAAATCTGTTTAGTGATGGTAAATGGTTTACTTTCATCATTAATTTTTTGTGGTAGCCACTTTAGTTTCAAGGTAAGTGCTGTTTAATACCATTCATAAATGTGTAAGGTAGTAACGGATAAAATCCCTAGACGATCTTCTGTATGAGACAAGACTAACAGTCAGAGATTTTTTTCTATTACCTAAGACAAATTTCCATTTCACTATAGTAAATACTGTACCAATATCACATCTGTACAGAATCACACCACACATCTACCCTATGTTCCCCATAGACGGTTAATAATATAATAATCTGGTCCTGCTCACGTTTCTCAATATTGAGGTGCTTGTGAGTTAATGTCCTTGGCATGTCATTCCACAATGCTCTCACAATGTTCGATTCCCACTGCAAGGGTTAGAAACCAGTGGTGGAAAGAGAAGTATTGCACCTGTACTCGAGCTTCTGTGAGTTTAGTCCTTTGAGCCAGCTCCTCTCGGGTGTATATGTCGGGGTAGTGCGTCCTTTCGAAGGCCTTCTCCAGCTCCTCCAGCTGTTCAGCGGTGAACGTGGTTCTACTGCGTCGCTGCTTTCTTTTCAGTGGCAGGTCCGGCTCCGAGTCCACATCTGAGCCGTCATCTACACGACTCCCTGTTGATGCCATAAAGAAAGAGAGAAACTGAGACGAACACAAAATTAACCGTAAATAACTTTATGTTAGACTTTATTTCATAGGGAGGACGGACAGAGAATGTTATAAATAAAATTATAACATGAGTTTCAAGCAAAGATGATGTCAATGTTTCCTTATGTATATAAAGGCAATTGTGGAGGAGGACAAATCTTAGCTGGCCGTGGGGCCATGATAGAGCGCCGAGGGAGTTAATCTTAGCAGACCACCTTAGCAAGCCACTTTTGCGCTGTCCTGAAACAAAGCTGGATATGGATATCCATAATATTTTATTATAGTGTGTCTTTACAGCAGATGTACAATATATCCTCACTGCTTTTAAAATGCAGCCGGCTGATTACCGTCGGCACTGCACTTATCCACCATGGTAATCACAGATAACAACAGCGTTGCTGCTTACTGCCTCAGTCAGGGAATGTTTTCAAAATTATGAGAGAAAGTGATCCAATATATCGCAGGGGAAATATGTGTAGGTAATAATTAAATATAGGGAACTCATGCACACTTTATCATACTATAGGTAAAACACATGTGTGTTTAATCATTGTGAATTTCACCGTATGTTTCTCTTTATTTATGCAATGTATGTACATGTCAATTATTTGTCCAAAATTAAATAAAACCATATCAACAATGGTTTTTAGCTGGCGATGTTGTTGTTTCATCTTTTACGAAATTTTCATCAGCTCCACCAACAGTCCCCTCAAATGCAGATAAAAGATAAACCTACTTTTGCTTTATTCTTTAAGTCACATCAAGAGCTTCACCATTCCACATTAATGGAATGATAAAGATAGGCTCTAAGGGCTTTTCTGCCTTGAGTTTTTTTTTTTTTCCTTATTTATTTCCAGTTTGGGCAGCAATGGGCTGATCCTCTAAAAATCCCCCTGGCAGCATCAGGGGCCCAGTGCTGCAGATGTAGGCCTTAATCCAGGCCATGACTTCCCCACAAATTTAAGCCATTCCACATTAGGAACGGCTGAACCCTGGCTCCTCATTGGCCGGTGCTGCCAGGGGCTTCCCAGCCAGCTTCCTCTGAGAAGGGGGTTGATATGGAGGAGATGTAGCAGCTATATAGCAAGTGAACCTGCTATCCCTCTGGTCTCCAATACCCAGCCCTAAGCCTAGATCTCATCACTCACACTCTTACCCTTCCCTGATTGACACCTCCATTTTAATGACAGTTATTACTTGTATCACTCTTTGTGGTGGTATTTGGTATGGGAATGCCCTGCAGGAGGACGGTTCGGGCAGAGAGCTAGATTAGGGTTTATCGAAGACTCAGGCAATATAATTGGGGGAATGATAAAGTTTAATTAATCCGGGACATGAACTGATAGCGCTGACCCTCATCTGACCTCTTCTAGTCAGTGTTTGTGTCCTGGTTGGATTGACATATAATTCTAAAGCGTCACGATAAAAATTCAAATGAGAACAGCGATAACCGGCTGAAGCTGTTTATTGCAAGCTTCTTGAAACGTATACTATATCCAGCCCATGCAGCCTGCCAGTATGAAATAACCTGGCTGTTCTAGATGAACATGCTATATAGGAATTCATGAGGTCTGTCAGCACTAATGATGACAGCAGCTCATGTTCACTCATGCACATGTGCTGCCAGAGGGGACAGCAAAGAGTTGAATGAGCTGTGATGGTAAATACAAATATTACGGCAAAAAAACACATACATACTGTATATTTTGAAGGATTAGCATGTTAGAACTACTGGTTATCAAGGAGTCTGACACAGTAGACCAAACATATCCCTTAAACCATTTGCTATGACCTTTTAGTATCCCTGTTTGATATGTCTGGATAACTCCTTCTGTTCGCTTTTAAGTTAAAAGTGTATAAATGCGTGACTTTTACAATTGCTACTACCAGAGAATATGTGCTCGACAAATGTCAAGGAATTCCTATATCACGATTTGAAATAAATAAATAAATAAATAAATATGTACAACCGAGTTCAAAAGTTTGGGATTTTTTTTTACCTGAAAGAAAATGTTCAACATCCCGAACATTTGGTATTTAACTTTTTAGAATTTAGACAGATGTGTGTACAGATGTGTGTTATCTCCTGTAACAAAAGATGCCAAAGATCAGAATGATCCCATGCAGTGAAGTGTGTTTAGAAGATGTGCCGATGAATAGGATCCAACACGGATGGTCAGGTTTTACACAAACCTGCGGCTTCTATGCCCACTCAAGTGCACACTGATATTAAATTCATCCAGATAGTTTATTTACCTATTTATTCATGTAACTATGTTAAAAAAAAAAGATTATATCTTTTAATCAAATCGCTGCTGTTAAAATAATTTGTAATGGAATAAATGTGGTATAAATAAAAGTGTAAAATGTTCACTTATAATCTGTCCAAATGCAGTCCAAATATCTCATTTGTTTACAAATTATGGAATTCATAGGTGCTGTGTTTGTTTTTTATTTTTTTTTAAATGATGGGGAAAAAACTCTGAAAACCCAGTATAAATAAAAGTGTATTAAAAAAAATGACTAAATGGAAGCAATCCCTTCAAAGTGACTCCAACTTCAGGCCAGCACCACAGTTTAATTAAACATGGAATTACAGGATTACATAGAGACTCTCGTTACAGGCCACTTGAGGAGTCTTCTGGTGGCTGTCTTTTTGTCTCCCAGAGCTCACGCTGCACAGTTCTCAACGGATTACATGTGGCCGTAGGACATGAGGCCGCATTAATTAAATCAATTCCTCTGCCTTTTCTCTTTACAACGATTCCTTTTCCCCCCAAGTGCCACCTTCTCTGAAAAGCTGGGGTAAAAATATACTCATATAAAAACTAGCGCTATACATCTAGCTAATATCCCATCGTTGATTTTAGAGAAGATTGCGACAAAGCACTTTGGCGCAAATTGCCATGACGATACTCAAGACCAGTGCAAAGGTCCATAGAGCAGCTTCCAAAGGCGCCTTCCAAAACCTTGGGGTGACTGCTGCTTTCATTTTAGAGAGACAGCATGGAATTGATTTATGCTTTCCTACCTGCTGGTGGTTTTCAAATAGGAAGAAAAAAAATCCACTAACATTCTGCCTTTGCATCACCAACACATAGTTATCTGAGAAGTTTTATGCTGAATCAGAGATCGGTCCTCTTAATGTTTCAGATTGGTATTCCCAACTACCCCTACAAAAAATTGCCCACCTATCCAAATACTATTCCTTTTTTTTTTCCCTCTCCACCAGCTGCTGAATAAATAAAATCTGAAGAGATAAATCTAAGCAATGATTTTCAAGAGGCCAGAAGCTAGAGCGAGAGGTGCATGCATGACTGATGAGTATGCATCCTGCCACATCTCATTCTGCCCTGGTCACAACAATTACAACGTCATTTAGCTGCCACATCACAGCAATAAGCAACTGGGTCTGCACCACAAGGTAGAAAGAGAATAAGTTTGACAGCGTGCTCCTGGAGAAGGTCAGCGTCTCTCTCTCTCTCTCCCTCTCTCTCTCTTTTCATCCCTTACTATAAGGGAGACAGGATTATGGTAATGAAACAGATGCTGGCGCAGATACAAAGCCCGAACCTGAACCTCATCTTTGTGTCAGAAAAGAGATCCCGCAATTGGCATGCTAGGGCCCATGGCAAGTCCACAGATATGAAGAATGTGCAACAGCATAAATGCAATAGACTAAAACATATGCTGCCTAGAAGCTCAGCTTTGGTATATGGTAAATTGGACAAGAAATATCTATTGTAAAATTCCATAAGGAGTACTTCTCAAGCTATTCATCTGTCTCTGTGATAATGAAGAAGGTCTTGGTTATAATCAAATGACATGTAATTCTATTTGAAAGTTCAAGGGATGCTGATAAAATGTTCTTGTTTATCATGAAATGAAAGTTTAATTGAGAATTATTGAGAAGGCACTAATCCTTAAAGATCCTCCAGGGTTTATTATTTTGTCAGATGCTTAATGTCGGTGCGAACCTGGTTGAAAGTATAACAAGTGATTAAGAAAATAATTAAAAATGTTATTTTTACTTTCTTATCAACTGGAACAAAAAAAAAAACCCTTTCAAATTAAACTCCCAAAGAACAAAATATCTTGTTGCATTGAAATCAATTGACTACTGAATTGTTCAGGTTAATGGCTCACTATTGGGCTGACACTGCTTGTGCTATTAATCATATAACCAGTAAAAACCTTCATTATTCATTCATAAAAAACTGAAAAATGAAAAGTACAGCAATCCTTCCAAAGACTTTTTGCTTCATAATGTGTTATTGAGCATCATAGACCCTAGGCTAGAGCCTGTTAGAAATGCCCGAGTTCAGGACGGTGATTAACTGCTATGGGTGAAGTGTGACTGAGGCCAAAGAGGAGTCATGACCACCCAACACAAGCTCCTCTCTTCTATCTTTCCCATCAACCTCCAGCACCAGTGAAGCAGCAGATGGGATATTCATCATCACAGCCACACTTTCCTCCTCTCAGCCCTCTTTTCATTCTCGGTCTCCCTCAGCCGCTCCTGTCGGCAACTAAAAGGGCCTGAGGAAATGTGGCACTCCACAGCTGCACATTCTTGAAAGGGCACTGCACTTCGTACGGTGGCAAACATTTACACATTTGTCTTCATCAGGCCTGGCAGTCTAAACAACATTATAGCTTGTGTCACACATTAGCCAGGGCACATTATTGCTCGCCTCATTTCCAACAAGCGACGATTAGCAAATTAGGGCGATACATTCGGGCTCTGTTAGGCATGGAAAGTAATAAGCCATGGCATTGAGTCTCTTTTAATATACTCTATGCAATACATGGACTATTACATATAATCCAAAGTGTTTCTTCAGAAGACCACACTTGTTTGAAAAGAGCTAATTCTAGTGTAACAATTTGTTAAGGAATAAAACAAAAGTTTTTTTTTTTCATTATTTGCAAATTCACAGCAGAGAAAAATCCATTCAAATCGCCCTCTGCCATGCAATAAATGTAGACCAGCACTAATTTTATTTTTATTTTTTTAATAAAGGAACTACACCAAAACTGCCAAAAAACATGTTCTCATCAACCACTGTAATCCAACTCCAACTTCTCTCCAGTTTCTCTCTTGTTTTCACAGTTGTTCCAGTGTCCTCTTTATAGGTCAGTCGGAGAGCCAAGAAGAGGGAAGAAATACTGTACAAACAGACTATTATAATCTCCTATCTCTGATGTGCATCTGCTACGGAACAGTCCATGTGGCTTGAGGGCTGGATTTAAGCCGACCTGTCGATTTTAACGTCTGCACACAGAAAAAAAAAACTGAAATGCAGCAGCACAAGGAGATATTCGTATAGACTGACTGGGGGATTAAAAAATACACAAAACACAAAATAAGATATTAGAGTCTGTCTGAAACCAATTTGGTGAGTTATGCAGAAATGAGGTTTGCTGTACATTATAAATGCAAATCAATTTATGTAAATGGTGATGCATACTGGAAAAGGGCATCCAGTAAACAGTGAGTTATTGTTTGGACACAGTGTGTTTCATTTAAATATTTCTTTTGATTTCCCTAAATGCCTAATGTTAAACTAATGTTTTTTGCTTCAATTTAAAACTTCCACGGTATAGCAAACCTTTTAAGACAAGCAGTTAAATTGCAATAGCAATGTTTTTTTTAGGTGACACTCCTTCTACCCAATGTCCATTCCTTCCATTCAATGGGATAAAAGCACATCTTCAAAAAAAATTTTAAAAAGAAGAAGAAGAAGCATAAGAAAACCGAAAAAAAAAAAAAAAGGAATAAAAGGGGGGAAGGCTCTATAATCTCCAGCTCCCACAACAAACAATTAGCTCTCTTTTCTTTCTGGAGCTGGGCACAAAAAAAGTTTGGAGGGAAAAAGGGAAAATGTGAAGGAGAGGTGATGGGTGATGCTCTTTTATAGGTCTTGTCATGTGCTTGAAGGCTCAGTGGTCTTTTTGTCCATTGCCTATGTGTGTGAGCGTGCTCACCTTAAACAACAGAGAGCCTCGGGGGCCTCCCTGGCCTTTCAGGCCCAATAGAGGCAGCACCTTAGGGGACCATTTAAGCCTGAAAAGAGGGCTGAAAACCCTGCACAGCTCTGTGGGGCATCAATAAATGCTGACATATTGACTTTCTGTGCCCAAGCGCCACTGGAAAGTGCTGCCTGCATATTAATCCATTAAGGGGTTGGGGAGAGGGCCGGCACCATGGGGAGGGGGTGGCCAAGGATGGCTTGTGTCTCTTAGGTTTTGAATGTCCTGGAATGTGGTAGCTGCATGTTTGGTCTACGAAAAGGTTAGGAAATGAGTCGTAATCTAGAAAACTTTGAGAAAAGTCATCTGACTTGAGTTGTAGTGGCACATGAGAGATGGATTTTTGCTTTGGTTGCATAGCCTCTTGACATTTCATCACCACATTTTAAGTGAACATAAAAATGTCTGAGCGACTTGTCCAGTCCCTGCTCTGAAATTTAAATCTTTATGCTAAGAATCAAATTTCTTAATACAGCTTCAGGCCTTATGAGGCGATGGTAGAATTTCCTTTTGCTTGCTACATGAAAAGTGGACTCCATTTGCTGGGAAATGCTGAGGCAGTCGATAGAAAACAGAGGGAAGTTGTAATTCGGTTTCTACCTGCCAGCATTGTTCAGACTGCAGGTGAAAAGCAGGTGTCCATTTACACCAGCCTCATTCGCTCTTTTTTAATGCGGAATTCATTTCCTGGGATATGGATCTTGGTAATTGAGGTCAAAAGCAATCAAAATGGTGCAGCTTAATCAAATTTCTAAAAGGAAGAAGAGATTCAGAAGGAAATCAGACCTTTAAACTTGCACGCCTTAATTGAATTCCACTTTAATACATTCGTAAGAAAAAAGCTTACTTGCAAAGGTACTTGTAAAATGTTTTCAAAATTTCAGAACAGCGCCGCAAAAAGCTTATATATTCTATATATTCTATATAATATTCTATAACAATATTCTATAGTGCATAGATATTAGAAAGATATTTATTAATTATATAAGTTAAAAACAGTCCTACATTAGATAGGAAAATCACATTTCAGTGCTGGTACATATGATCTAAAACTTTTTTTTTTTTTTTTTAAACAAAAACGAAAGCATTCTTCACTATGATAATGGAATTTTCCAGAGAGCTTTCTTAACCTGAAGCTTTTTGGCAAATCACTAAAATTTTAAACTGATAATAACTATTTAAAAAACATTTGTTGTGAAAGCATTATGTCTTAGAAAATATTTTTCTGCATATTTCCATAACCATGGCATTTGTAAGTCTCTCCTAGAGATAAATAAAAGTGCTGACTGTCAGCTCTACCAGTGATTTAGCTTTGAGATTTAAAAAGAAATCTTAATATATAAATGCAGACACCAAGTGGACAGTCTAAACTTTAAATCTTAAACTTTTTTTAATTAAATATGTATTTTTTTAAAGCTGATTTAAAAACATGATCATATTTCCCTTTTTTTCAAGAATGCCATTGGGTCTAAGGGCCCAAATGAAGCTCTTTAGAGATCATAGTGCTTTAAAGTGCTTTATAATACGGCCTGATACAAATGCATAAAGGTTTCTGTTAACAGCCTCTCAGAAATCTTGATATCAGCATTTGAATATGAAGTCAATAATATTTTTATTCAGTTTTATTAACAGAGCTGTTATCCAAGAGCTGCTTTATATAATGCAAATCATCTGTGAAATCAAATTTAGTCTTTCTTAATCAAACAAAACAACTAAATAAAATACGACCCTTACTGCTTTAATAGTAAGGGGTATATCAGAACAGTTATTTTAAAAGGGTGATACAAATGAGGGAGAAAATCAGTGTAAAAATAGCCTGAGCCCATTTTGAGGCTGCATGGGGAGAAGGGAGCAAGCCTTTATAACACACACTGTCCAATGCTTTCACGTTTTAAGATGGTGGAAAAAATCTGAGCACATTTCTGATTTGTAACACTCTAGGAACATGTTTATTGTCTTTGTGTGAGTGCACAACTTATAAATAAGGCTAATGAAGAATCTTGGGGTGAAGCCGCTAAAGAGCATAAAATGGGAAATTTTATGGCTTTAAGTAGCGTGGACTGATGCTGATTTTTAAGCTATTGGACTATGGTGTTAGCTGCTAATCATAGAACTGATGCAGGACAAATGCCTCTCCACTTAATTAGAGCAAGACATTACATGGGCCATGCTCCCACTGTCATCTCAAGTGGGCTGAAATGTTAGCCCTTCTAAACTTACAGGCATACTGTATAGTTGGAGTAAATTGGAGACACTTTTTTATCTATCCTAAAAACAAACATTAAATTTTGCTTAATTAATAACCAACAGCAGCAAGTTTCCATAGCTTTAGAGCTATGTACTGTCTGCCCAGATGACCCAAAAGGAAACATAAATACTAATCTGTCTAATCAAGTAAACCATTTCTACAACATCATAATTATGGTTAACTATTTATGCATTTTATTTTGCCCCTACCTGAGTTTATTCACACAGGGGTCTATGTAATAGATTTGAATAGAATATTAGTATAAACAGATAGAAATTAATAAAACAGTGTAGCTTAAACCCACTGATATATACTGTACAGATGCTGATAAATAGAAACACATAAATTGATTTTCCTTTTTTTTAAAAAGAAGAACAAAAATCATCTTTGATCATTTTTTTATTAATCAAAACTCATTCAAAATATGAAAAGTATATACGTAAAATAGTATACATATTCCCACCACATTTAAATAACTTAATTTTTGTTTATTTAAAATATTTTTCCTGAATATAATCTAAAGGCTAAGTACCTGAAATAATATACAGATGTAAAAGTGTAATATATATATATATATATATATATATATATATATATATTTTTTTTTTTTTTGGACATTAATACTTTTTATATAATAAAGATCTCTTCATCTTAAATTATAACATCTAATAGTTTCACGAGAGAAACAGATTTGACAAGCAGCATACAAACATTTTGAAACCGTAAACCTTTCCGCAGAAGTCATAGAAATGCAAATCCTATAACTTGCATTAAGACAACATCCAATGCTACAAAAAGCCAATTCCAAGTCACTCACTTGGAAAACAGTCTGTTTTAGAGTCGTAAAAAAAAAGGGTCGACCCTTTTCTTTTTGCACTTGAGATTACCATACTTCTCCCAGGCCTGTGACACCTGCTGCCCACTGTGGGCGTGCAAAACACAGACTTTTACTTCAAGCAGTCTAAAGCGTGAGGCTCGGCGTATTGACCAAGGGCAAGAGTGCCCAGCTTGGAGCCCTCCTACCGCAGATGTACATTAATGCAGGAAATATACTGATCCCTGCAGCCGAAAGAAAAGGCTCTCCTTTTAACATGCTGTTGTCTGACTTGATCATGTCAGTTTGATAGAGCCCATTCAAAGTTATTCATGCACCCGCCTTTAAGGAACAATGGCAGCCAGTTTATAAACTGTCTCCCTGCTTGCCTAAAGGCTTTAGGGCCTTTTGTTTCGCTTCTCTTAATAAACTTTTGGAGGAGTTCATCAACCTGCCTGAATGGTCAATGTGGAAAAGCCAAACGACAGCAAACAAGAGCGTTTCCTCTGTTCTCTCTCTCTCTCTCACTCATTTAGACTGCCTGTATTTAAGTCGGCTGTGAGACCAGAGAATGATCTTTGCTCAGACAAATGGCTGGAACATTGAAAGGACAAGAAAAGAATAGATGCATATTGACTTTTTAATTTATTTAAGCTAAAAAAAATAATGCTAGGCCCATACACAAACAACCTCTACTATCATTTTCCTTTTTTAAGCAATTTAAACTAAACCAGCGTGTAGGCTACTGATGTTAAATTCATATTTTATGGGAAATAATAATAATTGTTCAGCTAAGTAACACGTTTCTACAAGGACTGACATTTAGAACAAAAATAGCATTTTATTTTAAAATGTGTATGACTGTCACAGGAAGGTGTGAATGTAAATGGGGTTGTTTTAAAACGTTAACGTGTTTTAAAAGGACAACATTATTTACGCATATTATTATTATTTTTTTTTTTAATAAGCATTACTTACACCTCGAGCTGTGTGCATTAGTGTTAGGGAAGTGTTTGGAAACAAAGATGATCAGTTCTAAATGTACAAAATGAAATGCAACTTTTCACTTAGAGGCACGCTTGGGTTTTATAGCTGCCCTGAAGCAGCGCTTCGCCTGGTCAGTCTTGTGGAAGAAGTGCCTTTTGTTAGCTGATCAGCGTCCCATCGGCTCTCCACACAAGACTCTCGGCATTTTGTCGGCAAAAATGAAAGCGGGATTAACGACTGGCTACTGAACACTCCATGGCAAAGAAGCGGGCCTCGACCCACCCCCCCGTCCCTCACCCTCATCCCATTATAAAAAATAAAAAAAACCTTTCCACTTTGGTAACTCCTCTTTTTGGTATATTTGTATTCCCAAAGAGACCATTAATGCTGTTAGAAAGCGAAACGAACAATAGGCTAATGCAAAAAAAAAAAAAAAATCAACAAGTTTTCCGAGCGCTTTATTGCAAAAGCTGGCTTCCATCCTGTCTCCTGTCTCTTGGTGTTAGCTACTGGCAAATTAACTAATTACCACATACGTTTTTTAACAAGGGACCCCAAAATGTCTCCGTGATGACCGAATAATTAGCTGACAGTAACATATGTCAATAAGTCTGGTCAATTTAGTTTATTATCGATTATTGTAATAGCCGTTTTGCAGCTTATTTACAACAGGCTGTCGAAACTTCTCGGTTTGTAACGGTGCTCGTTTGGTCTTAACAGAGGTGCATGAAACAGATCGACTATTTAAGCTTTTATTTGTCTCGGGTCAGCAAAAGTTCTCTGGGATGCCAGTTTTATGGTTCCGCATCCAGCACTGAAGGTGGCTGTGCGATCAAAACCACTTTTGTGCCACTACATAGGAAGCCCGAGGGCCAACACTTTTATTGCTGTCAGCAGGAGTTTCCCTTGTCGTTTGTTCATTTTTGGTGGCTTCTGATCTGAGCAAGACGTGATGCACAGCGCGGTGCCAGTCTGCGTAAACTGTTTCCGACCCGGTCCTTCTGAACCATCAGCTTTCAGTATACAGTCAGATCAATTATTCTACACATTCGATCTTAAACGTTTGGTTAAATTATGATAACATGTGACTTGAGGTTAACAATCGGTTAAGTATTTTTGTGTGTAGCTTTTATTTGTGACCCAAAATCACATTATAGACTTTAGACCCATACCAGAAGACCCTATTAATTTTATCCCAACCCTAGCCTTATTAATAAAATGAAACTCGATGTAAAACATTTTTAAAAGAATCGTTGAGATACCACGAAGAAATAGGTTAATGGATATAGACACAGGTTTAAAGCTAGCCCTGGCACACAGTAATATGATGAACTCTCATTGTCCTGGTGTCACCACAAGTGTTTCTGATAAGAAAAAAAGCGCCCAAGGATCAAAAGAATTTAAGCCTCTCGATTTCCCCCAAGCCACCTCCAACCTTCTCCACAACCTAGCGTTTATTTCCTTCCCTCTTTCGTCTTTGAATATAAACGCATAAAGAGTTTTGGCGGTAAATAGGCTACAGGATCTGCCCCAGGTGAAAGAACCAGCAGACCTGGTTAAAACAGGTGATGCAACTTAAGCTAAAATATTGCATTATGCAATTACGAGTGGAATTCCTTACAAAATTCTGTTAAATGGGAAAACAATGAAAATGATCTTTATTATGTTGTCTATGCTATTTTATTAATACATATTTAATGAAACTACTAGGCCACATCGATTCTTAGTCCATTTAGGCTATATAAGCTTACCAAATAGTTCTACTGAACAACAACTTTTTTTTTTTTTTGCTACATTTTTATTTAATAAGAAAGCATCTAGAAAGCTTGTAACCTTTACACAAATGTTGCAAAAGCCATTGTTTTTTTATCCATCTTTAGGAAAACAGTAAGAGAAATTGCGTATGTGCAGTTCTCCAGGAGAACACATAGTTACACAATGCGGCAGCCTAAACTGCGAAGATGTTCCAGTTCACAATGATGGTCACTTTTGCTGGTTTGACTAATCTGATTCGTTCCAGGAATTACGTCAGTTGGGTTCTCTGGATTTAGGAAGAGTCGGTTTTATTCTGGCTGAGCCCTATTTCTCTGCAAAGAGCACGACTAAAATTAAACAGCATGTAATTCATTTATTCTGCGCACGGTTCCGGTTGAGGTCAATCAATTCTTAAGTGTGTCATTTTAAACAATGATCTCTTACCTATTATTATTATTATTATTATTATTATTATTATTATTATTCACCTCAACACTGGTTATGATTGGACATTTACAGATAATAATAATAATAATAATAATAATAATAATAATAATAATAATAATAATAATATTCCTGATGCTTATTATCTTGTTTATAGATCCGTTTTTAGACTGAACTATATATTTTGCAACACCAGAATTCCGGTGAAATGTGATGTGAGGCAGCGAGGTGAGGTTAATCCGAGTTTAATACACTGATGCTCAGCACAGGAGCGCGGCTCTGATGATTGCGTTATCTCCGCTCAACATTTGGGTCTGCCTCAATCTGAACTCAGCCCAGTAGCTGCAAGAAAGTGCAGGTGGAGTGGCTCTGTCTGCCTGAGGAAAAAAAAGGTTTTTAATAGCAAAATAACCTCCACATATACTTTCACTAAACGTCTGTCGCAATTCCAGATGGAGTTGTTTGAAGTATTCTTCTTTTCCTATTTTATATTATTTCATAGAAATTTCTATAGGAAGCCTCCTGCTAGTAATTGTCTTTTCTTTTTTCCAACAGGACTTCTAGAGACTTATTAATGGCAGAACAAATTTACGTTCGCTTTACTATGACATTAATTAAAACTGGCCTGTAATTTGTCTGTAATTTCTGATCTTGTAACTGTAAGTGTATTTTCCCCCTTCAATAGTTCTTACTCTTCCGCTCACATATCCGCTATTCTGTGCACTGAATAGAGAAACAAGTTCTGGGTCAGGAAACTTAGATTTTTCTGTTTCGTTTTCGAGATTTTTACTCTGTATCGCCAGAAAATTATCGACTGGCATTGCAGACTTATAGCTCTAGTAAACTGATAAGGATGATACACCCACATTCAGATTAATGCTTCACTGCGTAAAACATGGCAAAAATACATTTACACTAATAAAACGAAAACAGCCATTCTGATTTCTTGTCAAAATATATACTCATCAGCATAAACAATTCATGCATTTTACCAGTAATTGATGGTAAACTTAGAATTTGTAGCTCATGGAGATGCAGTGTAATTAGGTTAAAACGAGCAGTAGCGCTAACGTGCTCCGATTAAACGTACAAGCGGTACTACTGAATACCAGTGCAGGCTTACAGTTGTTTGTCCATATGTTGTAAGGATTCGTTTGGTGCGTCTATCACTTTCCATTCCTTCCAGCACCCGCTAAAGCAATTGGAAAGTACAATAAAACAAAATAAATCAAATATCTATATGAAACCCTAACAACTGCGCGAGAAGCTAAAATCTCATGAATTTGTGCCCAAGGCTAGCCGACGAGAAGCGTTTAGAGATGAAAGTGGAGAGAAATAAAAGGCTCAATTTAAGCTGCTTTAAACCCCTTCATCGTAACGTTGCTACTGAGTGCTGGGGAGTGAAGGAGCTAAATACACTGCGCACTGTGCCTGAGAGCTATTACACCCCTGCCCAGTATCTGCACATTCACAACACACTTTCCATTACCAGCTCTAATAAGTCTTGACGTTATTAAATGCCAGCAGGTTGATAGAGTGAAACAAGACCGAAGATGAATATTTTTTGTTAGGTTTGGAATAAAGCAGTGAGGCTCTGCGTTCATGTGCCAATGTGACAGGCACGCACTGGAAGAAATAAACTCCATCAAATAAACTGGTGTTAAATATGTTCTAAAATAATATGTGAATATGGACCTTAATCCACCAATTTATTTGTGCATAATAAAATGAGTATAGATAAATAAATATTTTCAATACCCAAATATACCAACTTACTTAATAATATGACAAATTATAACGCTACGGAATTTCTATGGCATTTTTTTTTTTTTTGGTTGTTTGATTTTTATCAACATAAATAAACATTATTATTTTAGTATTCTTTGTCGTCGGTGCCTGTAGCTTACTGCTTGAGAATGAATTCATGAGTTAATTCGATTTTGGGGGGTATCAAAGCGCATATAAAAGTTCTAGCATGACGTAAAGACCACCGTATGTTACCATAGTAACAGTGGGTGGCATTCTATTTTTACCTAGCCTACTGTTTCCTGACGGGCGAATGGAGTTTAGGATGCAGCCTTAAAAATGCAAAATAAATCTGAAAATCCGGCGGCAAGTTTGGAACGATGCCTCAATCGTCTACATAGAGGGTTTGTTTAAAACACTAAAAATATCACAAAAATAAACAAGACTCAATACCCAAAATGCAGAAGCTAAATACACACACACACGTACATCTTCCGAAAGAATCGTGCTAGAATCGAACATTTTTACATTCTCCAAATCTTATTCTTTTCAAGCAGCAGATTCCATAAAATTACAAAACTATTTATCAGTGGGGTGTATTGAATAATTCATCTCGCTTTTAGTTCTTTTCTTAGCCCTTTGTTTAAAAGTTTTCTCTCCTCCTTTACAGCGTTTTGAATGTGAATGCACGGATCTAGTCCTCTTTTCCACGCCTCGCTTTTGGATCTCGCCTTTGTAACGCAGATTCTTTACTTTCAAGCGTTCAATTGAATGGAGGCTTTTTTTTTTATTCTGGAGTGAAGTTCATCTTCAAGTTTGTCACCGTGAAGAAAACCATTTTCTGTCATCGTTTGAGAAAGGCGCAAAAAAAAAAACTTTGCAAAGGCGCGAACGTGTTATTTACAGTGTACTTATAATCATGTGGCAAAACAAGCATATAGTCCTATAGATACCGGTAAGAGTGATGACAAAATAGTCATGGAAATAGCTAAAACACACAAGATCACATTAATACAACTCATGCACGCGTAGGCCGTGGCCTATAAATGCGTTAAGGTGAGAATGAGAGTGACACATGATGGCGTGCTCCAGCGCGCAAAGTGGCGAATCTACTGAGGGTAATTGAATTTGATTGCCACATCGGTCATCTGTCAGGCACCAGTTTTCTAGAGAGCGTTTACGCAGCGCCGGAGGAGTCTGTTGTACAAACGCGGCAAGCTCTAAATACCTCCCGTCAGGGCCAATATAAATAATTAAGTAGGCCAGATCAAATGGCGCAATGACAGCTCAACAGCAGGACAAATCTGCAGCGTCGGTCAGACACCGCGCATTAACGCCAGTGAGCATCCATTAACCTCGTGTCCACTAGAATTCGAGTCCACTTAGTTAAAACCCAGCGATTTAAACAAAACAAAAAAATCCCGCAAATTTCTCACAGTGAATATATGGCGTACGTGTCTCGAATTCTGCACTCAGAAGAAGAAAATAATCCGTGTGTTTTACCTTTATCACCCAGTATGCCATCAATGCTGTGTTTAGTTTTCTTCTCTCCACTTTCATCTTTTTTATCACAATCCTCTTCATCTTCTTTTCGGCCAAATCGGGCGCGCAGCACTCGGCTTATCGAGCTCACTTTTAAAAGAAAAATATGTACGTTTATTTACTATTAATAATAAGAAGAAGAAGAAGGAGAGGAATAAGATCAAACATATTTATTATTATTATTGTTGTTGTTGTTGTTGTTGTTATAAATACTATAATAATAATAATAATAATAATAATAATAATAATAATAATAATAATAATAATAATAATAATAATTCTTATAAAGTAAAACAGCAATATGTTGTTCGCTGTAATGGTCATGAATGGTCATGGGATAAAAAGGGTCGCTTACCAGGTGATGCCTCACCTGAAGGAACTGTGCTTCTGTCACACACCCCGTCCTTCAGCAGTTTGTCGCGTATTTCCCAACTGAACATGCCGGGATTCTCACGTTTGTACTCCTCTATTCTTTTCTCCACGTCCGGCGTTGCCACCTGCTTTTAGGATTAAATGGTAATGTCCACGATCAAGGGGGGGAAAGAAGTAAAAAGAATAGGAACATAGGAGACAACAAGAATAAGAACAGAATTAATATTGTTGTAAAACCTTTTTACGAAAAAAAAATGCCTTATTTCCTATTATTGGTGGATAATAATAATAATAATAATAATAATAATAATAATAATAATAATAATAATAATAATACGATGCAATATATGTGTTTTATTATAATTTTATAAGATGTATTTAATATGAAACTTTTAATAATAATAATAATAATAATAATAATAATAATAATAATAATATAGAAGTTTAAGAAACCTACTTACCCTGGGTTTACTTCCCCCTATAGCTCCAGGGCGGATGGATCCAGTCTCCTGATACCTGCACAAGATTTTGGACACGCAGCCGTGGGAGACCCGCAGCTGGCGCGAGATCACGCACGGCCGAATTCCGTGATGGGCCATTTCCACGATCTTATGTCGAATATGGTTAGGCAAAGGCCTGCCGTTAATAAAAACCCCGCCAAGCTGATTCACACGCCCTTGACCCAAAGGTGTGGAGACTAGGATGAAAAAAAGTTTTTAAAAAGAGGCTTAATTTGGACCGAAAATATTGTTCATAGGTTTGTCCTACTAAAACCCTTTTTTAGGAAATCTTATCTAATCTTATAAAAATATTATAACTGAACAATAAACCGGTGGTTCATGTTATAGCAATAACACGTTTTGGGGATTTTTATAAGCCGCAAATATTATGTTTTATTACCGACATCCACAACATTTTGCCCGTACATTTAATAAAAATAATCCCAATAGAAACATAGAGTGTAATGCATATTGTTGTAATTTGAAGGAAAAAACCGGATTGTAACAAATTCATCAAAACCAAAAATATTTATCATTGTTTATTATATTTTTACAACAAATAATGATGTTGACGGGAAAAGGCTGGCGAGCAGGCTAACTATCTAAATGTTTTTAAAATCATAATGAAAATGTTCCACATGAATTACAAAATTAGTCTACATTCTTTTCCTCACTGCCATTTTTCCTCAATCACATGTATCAGTATGTAGTCAACAATGCAATAATGCCTGATTATCAGAGCCATGATGTGCCCTATGTGTTTTAGAACAAGCTGTAAATATTTGCTTTATTCACAGTCTTGCTTTGCAAACACTGATGTGCAGTTTTGCTTCCACCTGCCCCATTTGAACTCCTCAGTAAATCCTGCCTGATATGCCTGAACAGTGGTAAGTTTTATTTGAAACACTTGGTCACGTACTATTTGCTGGGCACATGGCGATCAATTTATAAATACAAAATTTGTGCTTTTTAATAAACTGCAAATCAAAAAAATGATAAACATAGTAATTAAAATAGTGTATACAATAAAACGAGAGGCAAAAATCGCTGAGTTGAAAATGTGCTCTGATAATTATTATTGTCAAAATAACAAGGTTGAATTTTAAACCACGTTTGAAGTCAACTTACCTTCTAAGGGGAAGCCGGTGCGGGGATAGTTCTGTCCTGGTGCTGGCCTCATCATCCGAGGTACTGATCCCGGTAAAGCCGACATTCTGGTTATATTATAGGAGGCCGATACTTAAAACGTAGTGTCCACACTCGATGATCAGTGCTGTTGTGCAGACTGAAGATCCAAATAAACAAAAACTGTTATCCAACCAAAACGCTGAATGGATTTTAAAAACTCCTAAACTGATTTTTAAGCATTAACACCTCTTTTTTTTTGGAGATGGACATGAGCAAAAATCACAACTGCCAACGAAATGTCGAGTGCGCGGGTGAGGAAGGAGGGGGACCAACTCCTTAACTCTCTTTAAGTAGACAAATGTTACTTAATTTCTTCGCAGTATTTTCTGCAAAGGTCCGACAGGCTTTGGATGACAAAGTGTGTGCAGAGCTCGAGTAGTAGTTTAAGTGGACAACTTTTTGGCGCACGGTGCAGGAGGGAGGGTCGCTTGCGCCAATAGGCTCGCTCAGCTTTCTTTTATTTTAGGGGCGCAGCCGAGCTATAATGGACCAATCAGAACGGGTCGAAACACCCGCTCATGCACACACACTTTTCATTCACTTCACACCAACGCTCTTGAATAGAAAACAAACAAAACACCACACCGCTCAGCTTCCTTTTCATAACAGCACCAGCGGGACAAGGCAAACAAAATGCTTTAGTCAACACTGCAAATACGCCTGATCTCTGCGCAGATTTCATTTTCAGCCCAGTGCTTAGGACAGGCAGATGTGGATCACTTATACAGTATAAGTGTACATAAATAAAACAATAATCTAATATATTTATAAGCAAAATCCCCCAAAATGAACATGTAAGCGTTTGCTTACATACATACATGCATACATATGTTTGTGAGGGTTTTAAGCAAGTTTTTTAAGACAATTTTTTCTTCTTTTTTTTTTAAGGTTAGACTAATTGTGCGAGAACCATAGATCTCCATATAGTGGGTGTATATATATATATATATATATATATATATATATATATATATATATATATATATATATATATATATATATATATATATATATCCCTCTCCAGAAGGTAAGTTCTTTAGTAGTTTAACTCCTGGATACACGTGTATGAGTGTAATCGAGTGATATGTATTGGCATGAAGACTTCGATTGTATTTTTAGAAATACAACATATACTACACGGTAACAGGTGTGCAGTGCTGCAGTGTTGCCATGCTTGTTAGTTGTCCTTTAACCTTTGTTCACAGGTTATAGGTCACGTTATGCCTTGCATCTGAAACTAAGCATGTTGAGAAATTAACAAAAATAGTTCTGTGCGCTAAAACAATCTTATTTCTGTTTCTCTTGGCGGTTTGAAACATCGAAACTGGACAGAGAATCTGTTCCTAGTAACAGACTGACAGTTAATGAATTAATATTACATCCAGATAAAGTGCGCAATATATTCAAGATATTGATTAACACTAAATTACTGAATCTATTAAATTGATATAAACAAATAAAAGTAATAATTAATAAAAAATAGATCAACAATTTATGTTAAAAATGATCAAGCCCGTTGTGTGGGATTATTACACATTTCACAGTAAGGTCTTCACATTCTAAATATTGGCTGTTCATGATCTAATGCTGTTGTGACATTAAATAATCCGCAATTTCCCTGAGCGTCCATATCAAACGTGAAGTTCATTATAACGATTTCTATTACTGTATTTTGAATCTTTGACGTATAGTTTGTTTGTTTTTTACACATTTTCTCAGGAAATAATTGTAAGCTGGACAGAAATCATTTGACAGAAGACCAGATCAGAGCACTTTTTTTTTCCTCACTCTTGGCAGGTGACACCTTGCAAAAGAACGTTGCAAACGGCGTCAATAACTGTGTGCGCATGCGTAAATGAATCATAATTACAGGCGGTAAACTTTAAATTAACTACAGAGCATCAGTAACTGATGTAATGTGAGATATTATTGGTTCTGAAAAGCTCGCATGGTGCCGAGAAACTGAAAGGATTAATACCAATTTTAGACCTTGCCCTGAGGACGAAAGTAAAATAAAGCTTTGCAGTGTAATACAAGCAAAAAATATCGAATCTGAGATTCCTCAGCTTCATTTTTAACTTAAAAGCCAATATCTTTTAATATTAAACACAATTTATGATCTCTATCTTCAGGCAAGATACCTATGAAAATATAGTTTATTTCCCCATTGTTTCAAATCATTAATTTGTGGGTAATCTAAATTACTCTGGTGTTTTATTTATTCTTTCTGGGTCTTATAATAATTATTCACAATGTTAGCCAGGCCCTAAAAGCAGAATGAATAAAAAGAAGAAAACACACACACACATCTTTTAGGGTAATCTTTTAATAGACAGGGATTTGAAAAAAAAATAAACAAAAATGAAACTGTGAAAGTTGGTGGAAAACCAAATATAGACAAACTCACCATAAATTAGAGATTTAACCATAATCCATGAAGTTGTTGTAGGAATCATACATTTAGTTTGTACAAAATGTATAGTCCTCAGCAAAAATCTTGAGCCACCCCTTATTTCTTCCTAATAAAATAAATTCAATTGTGTTGTATGTAGATACAGTATTATGTAGAATAAATAAACAATTTTTTTTTCTATGACAGCCTTCAGTGTCTAAAGTTTCTAAAGATGAAATTCATTTTTTTGTGTAACAACCACAGCACCGACCTCATTTCCCCTCTTGTCTGTTCCAACCACTCAGCATTCAGCATCACCAGAATACTAATCATCCGTCATCATCTCCACTTGTTCTCACTGGTTCATGGGCTAAGTTGGATGAGGTTTATGCTTGAATGATTCAATGTGCGACTTAACAAGCAAAGCATATTCCTCTAAAACTGGTCAGGTACACTGACTGGACTGGAAAAGAGTGCCAAAAACCTGCCAAAACTGAGTGCCAAAAAGTCCTGCAGAATTATTCCTCAAGACTACATTAAAATACAAGAAAGTGTATAAAGAAAAGAGGGGTTGCTCGTAGTTCTGTAGTTTAAACAAAATCTAATTCTAGGACTAATATTAAGATTTTTTTTTCTCACCCAAACTAGTTGTCATGAACCTTTTCTTTTTCAGAAGGGTGTGATTATTTTCATAATTATGTACATCTGATCTAAATTTCTTGTCTAATAGATTGCCTAAGATCTCCAAGAGCCAGGTTGGTGACCATAGATTAAAACAAGTGATCTTTCATTCCAATTTTTATTGCATTGCACTTTTTGTAATTCACCTTGTTCTTGTAACTATCAAAACATTTAAATCGATTCAGGTGTGGTAAGCACTGAAAATGTACAGAGCATAGGATTATACTACTTGCCTATACGTTTAGAAAACTATTGCATGGTAGAGAAAAGATAATCTTCCACTAGATGGCAATAAAGCCATAAAATAAAATGCTTAATTAGTTTGCTGGGTGTATAATTGCATAAAGTGCTGGGCGTATAATTGCATATACGCTTTAGTATATTTCTTTCAAGACCAGTAGAGATTGTAACAGAGCAAAAACCTACAATGCTGAATGTGTATCGTACAGCATACTACATATACTGTAAATTTAAAATGTTGTTGTTCTTTAAGTAAACATAAAATACAATATATAAAAAAGAGATGATACAGTAATTTTACGATAAAATATCTTTACTACTAATATCTTTACAAATATATTCTATTGGATTACATGAGATCCTGTGACTGTGGAGGCCATTAGAGTACAGTAAACACATTATCATGTATAAGAGACCAGAGACGATTTTAGCATTTTGACATGGCGTGTTACCCTGCTGGATGTAGCCATCAGAATATGGGCACATTGTGATCATAGAGGGATGAACATATTCAGCAACAATACTCGAGAGCTAAGAAGCCCTTAGCCCCAAGAAGATATCCCACACACCATTACACCACCACCACCAGCATGAACCATTGATTCAAGGAAAAATTCTGACCCCACCATCTGAATGTTGCAGCAGTAAGCGAGAGCCATCCGAGTAGACAACGTTATTCTAATCGACTGGCATCAACGAGACATTTTTATACAGTCTAAAGAAGGCTGTGCATAAAAACCCTAGTAGATCAGTAGTTTTGAAAATACTCACACCACACCAGATCAACAACCATGCCACATCAAAGTCACTTAAATCACCTTTATTCCCTATTCAAATGCTTAAGTTTAAATTTTACCAGATCATAAATGCATTGAGTTGCTGCCATGTGATGTAAATTGGCTGATTAGATATTTGTGCTAACAAGCAGTTGAGCAGTTGATACATGATGATGTACAGTATATTCCATCTTATGGTTGAAGCCAAGTCAGTTACACATGCAAAATATTGCATTTAAGCTAGCATTCAACTTCACAGGATTGACCAGTGATTCTCAGACTGACTAATTACCCAAAATATCAAAATGGCTGTAACAGATTTTTCTGTGGTCCTTTGCTTAAATATGATTAAATATATGTGCACAAATACAATGCATGTCCACAAACAGAGACAGAGATAGATAAAGCAGGTGCATCTGATCATACAAAGCCTGTCATCCTGATGTCAACTTCCTCTTGACACATTTAGCACTGTAGTGCATCTGGAAGTGGTTATGGGGGTTAAATCATGGGTTGGGTAATGGCATCTTGTCAGTATATATCACTGCAAGCAGAGGAAAGAATGTCTGTAGATACAGCACATCACTCTCACTCTTTGATTCTTACAATACAGTACACAAACACAGGCACACACATTAACAAACTTACCATCTTTGTAAGGAAATCTGGTTAACGTAATTAATAATGCAGCTATTAATGTTAAGTCTAAACACCTACACTTAAACTGAGAGATATCTCTATCCTACTTAGAACATTTAATAACCTGTCTCAATTGATTGTTGATTTGGATAAAAGTGTCAGCCAGATTAATATAAGTAAAGGTAGAACCATAAAACAAAGTGTTTCTCTTTCACGGAGAGGTCCATATATAACCACTCAAGAACTATTGGAGAAATTATTCTAACAAAGGAAATTAGAGAACACACACTTGTGGTTCAGCACATTTCATAGATTTTCCTACTCATACATTTATTTAGCTAGAATGCAAGAATCTAGAATGGCAGCTTATTTACAAACCATTGTTCTAGTTCTAATTTAGTATGTTTTACTGAATATACAATAGATGTTGCAATCTTTGCAATCTACAAATGTTAAGCCTTCACAAAACAGGAAATGTGATTTAAGACAATTTCTCAGAAATTTGGATTCAAGATTGCATATGTATTGCATTGTATATTTAAAAAAGGACCGGCACCTGCAAATCAGCCATCCAGGATAAAATGTTTTAGGACTTTTGCACAAACCAAAAATCCTGACAGTTGCTAGAGGTCAGGCAAAACTTAGATGCATCTGTCATGCATGCACATTTTGGACCGAGACTATAATGTTATGTACTTTGTGTGTAATTTTCCTTTTTTAATTGTGTCATTTCTCCTCACTGTTTTTGTTTATAAGGACCTGATAACTACTTTGGCAAAAAGAGCAATACCCATGTATATATTCACAATGTAGTTTGGGGGAAAATGTAATGTCCTCGTTAGAAGACAGGAAGGTTTAATTTTCTAAATATTAAAATAATACAAATATTTTCCAATTAGTTGAACAATACACAGTTAATTTTCATTAAAAATTGGACCATAATATATGTTTCATATATGATATATGTTTAAACCATATAGGTTTAACCATGTATATTTAACAATTTTAAATGTTAATAAAAAGAAAATACACAGTATAGCTTTCTCAAGTTTGAACGTAATATTTAATATTACCTGAATAACTGAAGACTGTTAATGAGATGTAAGCATGCTTACTGAATTTGCATGCATTTTGACCAGTCGTGCTTTTACTGTTTTCTAGAAACTTCTGATATTATTTCATTTAAATGGTTAAATTGAAATTCAGGAAAATAAAAAGGTGCATTATATGTTTTATGAAAAAAAAAAATCTGCCATAAAAGCAGAATGAACAGCACTGTGTGTGTGATCACGCTGCTAATGCCAGGTGGATTAGAACACAGAATACCATCCTACATGCAACTCGTTCTTTCACACCATGAGGGGCTTTTGTCAAGCTCTTTCATGTGTCCATGTGTGAGTTCAGAGCTGGTATGTGTGTAAAAGCATGAGGGAGGTCAGGACCTGATGGGAAATCATGCTGTTTGGAGTATTGCAGCTCTCATCTCTTACCCAAGAACATGCTGACCCTGTTAACCCCTTCATTCAAGCAAGGGCATTGCAGAGCCTGTTTCTAAATCAGATCTACTGAATTTGGGGTAAAGTTTACCAACAGAAATATGCTTGAAGATGAGCACAGCACGTATCACATCACCCAAAGACCATCAATTTATTAGTTTAGCCTTATTTTGTTAGATCAATAAGACCATTAAGTGATGTTGTGCATCTCATTAAAATATGAAAATCTGCTAGTTTAAATAAAGAGTATTTGGCCACATGTTATTTGTTTCCTAGAGGGTAACTCGATTGCCATTCTCGATGTCAGTGGGGTGAATGCTGTTTTTACAGTCATCCTTTAGCCTTTATCAGCATGTGATGGACTGTTTTTGCTTTAATCAGTCAGTGCAGGCTTTCTTTTAAAATGTCAGAAAAGAAAGAGGCCTGTTTAATGTAGATGAAAGTAGCGGAGTCAATTTTACATGCTGCCCCAATTGGTTTCACTGAATCAATCTGAAAACCTAGCACATGAGGAGGACTTGAAGCTCTCCCTAACTGTGACATCTGCTCCTTTGTTCTTACACTTTTTAGACAGCCAAAAACAAAATGTAGGCTACATGTAACAGGATTTATGTGAATATATAGACTATTGAATGATGAGTTAACAAAACATTTTTTTAAAATCCCTATTAGATTAGTTTTGGACAATCCTAGTAGTACAAATTTGAGAATGTCAAAAATAACATAACTACTGCAGACCATCTACAGTAAATAGCCTAATTATCAGTTTAATCCTTGGGATTTCTAGGCTATCAACCCTTACAATGGATATCTACAAATCATGAATCAAATCAATTTACTCACCATGCAGTTGCCATCTGTGCTCTGGGTATAAAAAAAATGCTGAGACATAAATATTTGCTTAAATTCCAAAACATCTAAAGACATCTCAAATTAATTTATGAGAGGAAAACTGAAATACGCTGTAAATGTAAATATATGTCAACTAAAAAACATGTGTCTCTAAATATGTCTCAACCAAAAAACACTATGGTAGTAAAACTGGTTATCATAAACATGGTGCCTTTACTGTGGGGCCCTTTGTTTATCCTAATTTCGTAGTTAATATCAGGTTTTTGTAGAAACATGTTTTTATTTTTCCGTAAGTGGACCAGGTTGTAAGTGGAACATCGTTAACTGTGCTACAGGATGCTAGATGGAGGTAACTTGCCAAATATTTTTTGATTTAGGTGATATAGTGGCTTATTGGTTAAAGCTCTCCTCCACCTCCAGGCCAGGGGTTTTAAAATTTGCCCCCAGTCTGTGTGAACAAGGTTGCATGTTTGTTTTCACATGCTTGATGGATTTGCTCTGGGTGCTTTGGTTTGTGCTTGTGCCCAGCAACAGGTTGGTGGACTCTAAGCTGTTCCCAAAAAAATATATATATATTTTTTTATTGAATTCTAATAGGTATTGGCTTGGTTTTCTTGATTAAATTATTTTTGCCCAATATATTGCTTTAATAAGCACGCAGGCAATAATGTCGCCTAGGACCCACCTAGGAAAGTTCAGGAATAAAAACGCTCTATGGTTGTGATAAAGAGACAATATTAAAAATGTTTAATAATAAATATGTACTGATGGGTGTCCATGGAATTAATTTTACAGTTAAAGGCTTTCATGACTACAAAACTGCGTAAGAATGTATTGTAAATGGTGTACAACTGAGAACTGAATTGAAATATAAACCAGCACTCTATTTAGTTAGAAAATTATTCTTATTGAGATGCTGATGGGTAGTGGTCAGCATTGTGGCCTCGCACCTCCCAGGTCAGTGGTTCGAGTCCCACCTTGGGTCTGTCTGTAGAGTTTGCATGTCGTTCCCATGCTTAGTGGGTTTCCAAATTGCCCTTAGTGTTTCAGTAAGAGTGTAAGGGTGTATCTGTGCCCTTAAATGGACTGGCACAATGTCTAGAGTGTACAGTACATTGCGAAATAGGCCCCAGTTTCCTTATCCCTACACCGGACAAAAGGTGTAGAGCTTCTGACAGCAAAATTCAGAACAGATCCTTATATGACTTGTGAAAAGTTAAATAAAAATGAAGAGAACCATTTCATTCAGACTGATCATAAGCCAACGTACTGCCTACTGAATTCTGTGTAATTTGAATTCTGTGTAAAGAACAAACTAAAAATAAAAATAATAATACATAATAATCTCACATCATGGACGATTAAAAAAAAGTTCATCTTAAAAAGACACTAAAATTACACTTTAAACAGGTTGAACAGTGAAAGAAAATCTGGCCATTTCCAGAATCTTCAGTTGTTTTAGCCTGAAAAGCATACCTTAGTATTTTTAGCCATTGGTGCCACCTGGTGGACAGTAGTGGAAGCGTCGAGAGCAAAATTATAACAGAATTTCAAACAAACGTGAATATTTTATTTATTTGTTATTTACACACCGTCTAGAAGAATGTGAAAGAACTGAATAAAACTTTCCTTCAGTATCTTAACACCACTTAAAGTTTCAAACAGCTTAAAGTCTCAAGAGTGTAACGCATAGGCATAATGTGTTTCGACAGACTAGCATCACGTTGTACCATGATAAGGAAACGTGAGGAGTTTCTGATAACGTCAGGCCATACTGGAAAAGATAACATCATATTATGGCATCATGATTTCATATAACTTCCTCTTAAACGTGAAATAATAGTAAATGTAGTTTAAAAAAAAAAAAAAAAACATGCAAAGCACAAATGCTAATACATATTCCAACCTACAGTAAATAGCCTGCTGAGGGGGAAATGGCATGGGATGGTAAATTAGTAAAGATAGTCTGGTTTTTGGTGTAGTTCTAGCCAGTCAGGTTGAGCAGCATGGTTCTTGATTGTCGCTGGCTAGGATGACTAACCTGGTTGGTCGGCTTGGTTCTAGCTGGTAAGCAGGATCAAACAGGTTCTAGCTGTTCCGACTTGTTCTAGCTGCTAAAGAGGATCAACCCAGTTTTTCAAAATGGTTATATCTGACCAGCCTAATATCAGCTTTTTTTCCCCTTCAGTGCATGTATGTAATACCATGTGTTATGTAGTATACAGTATAATATCATCTTTAAAATGTTAGTACTGTAAACAGGTATAAAATACTATACCTGATTAGTTCTTAATGTGGTTCTATTAATATGAACTATTGGAGAAAATCTAAATAAATAAAAAATGTTTCATGCTTTCATCCAGGAAGTGTAATAGTTAAAACAAATCTTTCTAAAAGAGTAGATATCTGTAGTACCCTTAGCTCTTATTTTTTTTTAGCAGTATCATGGATCCTATGACTTTCAAACCGACTAGTGGATTAACATATGGATTGAATCGATGGGACTGAAATGAGTACAGCATGTTTGAAAGACACCACATCTTTGTGACATTTGTCACGTTGGTGTGCTGGAAGTCAGAGGAAGTGAGTCAGTCAAGAGCCAGGATTTTAACAATCTTTTCATTATGACTGCTCAGAGCAAACAACCGAGAGATAACGCAACACAGCACTGGTACCAGCGGATATGACCTCTAAAATACATCCTATAAACTGATAAGGTATTGTGAGAACTCTTCCATGTGCTTAGCACGAGAGGTCGAAAGCACAACATGCTTTCTCACTGTGGACGCTTTAAATTGTCACAAACAATGCTTCAGGAAGCAGTGATCTCCAAATATTTGGATTATAAGCAACTGTAAAGTTTCTGTAAGATGTTCTCCAATGTTACACTTTGAACAGCAAAATGAATGCTGTAATGTGTTGTTACATAACTGAAAAAGGAGAAAGTCATGTCATGGTTAAAATATAGAACGTTATTATACAAGATTCTTTCTAGGCTTTGTGTTATTATTAGATATATTTCATAAAAATCATGCTTCACTTTAATGATTAAGACTTCGAAATGGGTCATTTAGAACTAAACAGAGAATGTCTACATATCTATTAGATGAATCAGACACTATCCACTGTTCCACTATTTATCACGGTGGAAGCGAAAAGAATGTAAATAATAAATCAGCATACCTGGATCTCATTTAATGATAAATAAGTCACTTTATTTCATTAAATAGATCATAAATGTAATGTGAAAAACTACAAATACTGCACGTAAAGACAAGTGCAATGCAGTGCAACAACAGCAATAACAGTTAATGATCATGAGCCTTCATATGTGAATAAATAAGCCATGGATAAATACATTTTCCACCTTCTGTTGTGAAGAAGATTCCAAAAAAGAAAACATGTAAACAGATGTGGTGACACATAACTGACATAATCTTTTGAAAATAAACTATGAAAAAAAAAAGCAACAGTAAATGGGTGGATAAATATGTGACGTACTGTACGTGTTAAAGTACAGGTTGTGTCAGAGTCATACGGAACATTGACCTTTTCACATTTGGCCCAAACAGGCAGGTTGAAGCCAACACATTAAGAGTTTAACCACCATTGCTTAGCTGCACAAACAAGGAAAAGTAATGAATGAGGGATTTTGTACTTGTTTCTTTTAACACAATCACAATTTCTAACTGTAATAGCAAGCAACTAAACATGATCTTTGTTAAAAGGACATCAGAAATCCGCTCAATATTTCAGAGGCTTTCTATTTAGTAATATGTTGAGTCAGTTTATTAATAACCTGTTTACTTAAACAATTTTATATGTAAAAAAAAAAAAAAAGGTCCCACTGAACTATGGAACAGAAACATCATTGGCATCATCAGTTGATGAGTGCAAATACTAGATGATCTATCATGAACACTAACAACTGTGATATACAATGCAGAATGACAAAAGTGACATATAAAATACTTTCAGCTCAGGGATAGTGATGTGACAGGGATATGATTAGGACTGGAACTCCATTCCAACGCAGTTTGGCAATTTCTCTGCTCAAACTCACCTACTGAAGCTAGTAATCAACTGGTGAAATACATGTCTTTGAATAAAATAAAATGTAAAAAATTTTTTTTTTTTTAAATCACCAGAATGTGCTGGAATCTGGTCCTTTCCCACCATACAGTATAAGACCAGCTTATACTACTCAGTGTTACATGTAAACCATCAAAGAACAAAGATGTTAAACGTTTCAAAAAGGAATACTCAAAGCAGGAGAAATAAAAGAACATGTAAATAAAAAAAATTATAATATTTTTTTTTTAAACGGCTCCGCTAAGTCCAGCATTTATGACCTGGCCTCTTTTCAGTACTCTAGGTTTAAATTGAGGTGGCACTGAGTAGCGATTAATAAAACTATAAGCACCTGAATACTGTAAGTAAGTACATCTGTAATTAGACTAACAACCCTGCGTACTGTATGCTTAGCATCCATTTGCAGTATCAGTATCACACTTCTTTAAAAAAAAAAAAAAAAAAAAACCTTTCAGATCAAGCATCCTGCCTGCTGCGGAAGAAGAATGTAATGTGTAGCACTGGCCTGCTTTCCATCTTCCATGATAGGAAGTATACATGGTGTATGTGAAGCAGGAAATCCTTCATACTTTGGCTTGCCCTGGGTTTTACTCACGTACTTGGGATTAGGGGCGAAGCTTTGTGTAGGAGGCATAACTCCGTTGACATAAATGGGAAGGCTTTTAGGACTAGGAGTGCGTGGAGCCACGTAGTATATTGGCCGCCTGGGTGGGATTTCAGGAGGCTCTTCAATGCCTTGATGGTCGTCACTCTTTAGAGAACGCGACGGGATCGGTGCACGAGGGGGGACCTTAGGCTTTTCCTGCGCATGAATATTTATGAGGTTAGTAGGTTTAAAAGACGCCGCAGGTCCTGAGTTGGAGCGGTGCAGCCTGCGCTTGGGCTTTTCTTGTTTATGGCTGTCCCTGTCTCTAAGCACCACTTGTTCCCTCTCACACTTCTGTCCAATCATGTTCTCCTGTATAGCATCACAGTATGCGTAGTTGATCTGCCCACAACCACGGAAACTCCGCCGATTCTGCGCTCTGCACTGGAAGGCTGATGGTTTAGAGGCACATTCTGGTATCAGTAGCTGGCTCTCACTGGTGCTGGAGAAAAACTCCACTTCGCTGTCTGCTGCTTCATCAGAAGACATGTCCCCCACATCAGGGAGAGGAGGAAGAGGTTTAGAGCTTCTCCTGGGAGAATACGGAGGTGCTCGTTCATAGACGGAGAGTTTCTGAAAGGATGGAACGACCTGGTCTCCTTCAGGCGAGCTGTGCAGAGAGGAGAGGTGGAGCTGTGCAGGAACAGCAGGCTTTAAAGACTGACAGTGCTGGCTAGAGTTGTCGGAGAAACATGAGCCAAACATCTTCCCTGGAAGACAGCAGATAAAAGAGTATGCTTTTGAAATCTGTGTGTGTTTACTACATGCAAAAACAAACTACAAAATGAGAAAGCCTAAAACTCTTGACCCACTAGTGATAACTAGTTTCCCGATATCAGTAAAGCTAATATAAAGCATTACTCAGCAAATAACAGTAACCCAATATGGGTTATTAAGTAAATAAGGAATTCAGACATCATTTTAAAACCGCTGCAGCATCAACTCAACAGAAAGTGCTTATCAGCCAAGAAAGACTTCTGGCTTCCCATAACCTTCTAAATTTCCTGAAAAACATCCGCCTCAGAGGCAAAGAACACACAGTGACCAGACTGTATGATACACTCATTCCCTCCCTTCCTGCTGGTACATTTCAGAGTCATTCACTTACTTTCAAAGCCCACAGAGGTCAAGCCTTGCTGATGTGTTTTCACTGTGTAGTCAGCTCCGAAAGAAAAGTACATGCTGTAACACAAACGGGAGTGAAATGAGTCCTTCAGTATAAACTGGCCGAGACAGTACATTTTGCAATACAACAAAACTATGTAAATACATTACACTCATGCTTTTAATGGCTTTCAGTCCACATGCTTACTAATATGTCCACAGTTCAACGGAGCAAAAAAAAAAAAGAATCTATTCCCACTGCAAAGCCCAGTGGAATAAAATTCTCTAAAAATCTTTTTGAAACTTTTTATGTGCCTGTGTTGGTGCTCACCTGTTCATATCATCCTTCTGGCCCCAGTATGGTTGGGATGAAGCCATACTTTTGAAAAAAAAAATCACATTATCTCAGCTCTGAAGAATTCATAATCCATCAGCCTCCAAACAAACCAAGGGACCATTTGATTCTGTGCTCTGAAAGCAAAAGAAATTGAAATGTTATAGGAATTTCTTTGCATATGACAGGGCCTGATCAAAGTGTTGATTGCTGGGAATGCTCTTAATGCTTTAATTTGTAGCTCCTTTTATGTATGTCAGACTGAGGAACGCTTGTTTGAAGTGTGGTCATTTTTCTCCTCCCTCCTACAGTGCCCCAGCAGCTAGAGTTCTCCTTTAATTACAGAGCACACGCTGCCTTAATCAGCTCCGCAGATTGAAAGCCTACAGTCCCTCAGTCCGGGAAAGAACACTTGGTTATCTCTATTACTACAACTACAGTACTACTATTATTACCATTAAAACTACTACTAGATATTATAACTACTACTATTACCATGACTGTTTAAAAAAACTAAAGTTTGTATTTTGTTTCTTTCAATAATGAACATAACGTATAATAAATTAACGTATAATAAAGTATAAATCAAAGGTTTTAAAAAGGACCCTTTACCTGTTTAAAGGAATTGGAAATACACCAATATTGCTATAAATATATTAATCAAGAATAATATTCTAAACATTAACACCAATAGTGTTGCAGATATACAGTATGTATTTTTTTAAACCATGCAACTTTAGTTGTCATTCTAATTATTCAATTCCTGTCACTGAACGAATGTTCTCATAGCAAACAAAAAACCCATACACAACTTCAGTCCTGCCCATAGGAATACCAAACACCTCAGTCAGCCCAGGCGCCATGACATAAGTGCTTTAAAACACAACAACTTGCTTGTATAAAAAAAAACTAAAAAAAAAAACACATTCACGAAAAGCAAAAGCGTGCTGGCATTTGCAAGTGAAATGTTCGAGGAAAAAAAAATCAATGGAATACCAGGTAGGCCACATTGTGCAACGTATCACATGTTTTGCTTCAGGCTGAATTTGGAAAAGCTGAGGCTACGACCATTGACTCTCCCACTACGTATGTACATGAATGCAGCTGCTTCAGGGCCTGAATAGCACTTTGTGTGTCCATGATGGTGATTAAGATGGATTCATGCATGAGGTCAGGTTTCTGTGCAGAACACAGCAGCTACGTATAAATGCACAAACCCACGTCGATTATCATAGCCGTTCCATACTAAACAAACACTGGGCAAGGCTGTATGACTCGATACTATGACACTGTATGGGCATGTATCGGGTACAGGACCTTACTGTGATAAAAAATGTGCCACATGTGCCACTGATATGCAGATAAGTTTTATTAAGTTCATCCCTTCATGATTTGCATGTCAATATTTATAATTAACAAGTAGTGTTAATAGTTCAATAGTGCTGAATGGTTTTTATTTTGATTTATAGTAGCAATTCATTTAGACCTAAAGAAACTGCTGCAGCAGCACTTTAGTGTTTTAGCCTCTTCCAGTGCTCTCATCTCCCACCTCTATGTTCTGTCACAAACATGAGATACAAAACTCATCCTAAATTTCTTCCAAATTCCACTGTCTTCCATTAACACATCATGCTGGTGACTGTAGCTCACTGACACGCTGCCATAAATTACTGGAACATATAGAGCTTGAGTACAGCGTTTGTTATCTCCACTACTCCTACGTTCAATTTCTCATAAATATGACACTGGCCTTTAATTAAACCTAGTAAGAAAATTAATTCTTGCTCGGTCTTGTTCCTAAACTAACTCTTATTCCTTTAAGATTAAAATTGCTTTTTCTCTTATTAAACACTATTTCAACTGTACTAGAAATGTCTGCCTGTTAGCATGGCACACAACCTCAAACTTGTCATGGGAAAAACAAAAACCTAGAAAAACAAGAACTTCTAAACACATATATTTCAATATAATCATATTTAATGTCTTTCAAAGTTCAATAATACCCAACAACAACATTTTATATGGACAAAAATAAAGTAGACATCAGAGTTATGAGCACAACTATTCTACTGTTCATTCAAAAAAAAAACAAATGCACACAGCTTGGCAGTTTCTAAGTGCACCAACTTTGTACAGTTTCCACAAATTCTACAGAAGCCTAATATTAATATATTTTATATTTTATCTTACATAAAACTTCTAGTACTAAAACAAAAACAAAGTCATGTAATCACTTTAAAAATAGCCCCCCAAAAAAACTGCCAGGTCCATGACTGGCAAATAAAATACAACAAAGCTCCTTTTCATTCTTAACATAAGAGAATGTCTTATTGTGAAATGTTCTGATCCCTGTGTTGTGTCATAGTGGTGAGTCAAATTGACCTGAGTCCAATTGTTTGTTTTACTATGAACTGGCTGTGATAAAGTACGTGTGTAAGTGCATTCACACCTCACGTTTGTAGGCTAAGCAGACACCTGACATCACGCATGAACTCCTTCTTTATTTAAATACACGAACATTCTCGTCATCACAAACACAAAACATGCAGCACTAATGTTGCGAATGCTTTTGTAAAACTACTAACCGTCACACTAAACATAATCAAAGTTAGAATTTTGACATTACAAACACTGAAAGGGAATGAAATTGATTGTAATCATAATACCAGTGTCAAACTATATTTGTAAAAAATAGTGAGAAATTCGATTTTTGTTTTTATAAAAGTGTTGGGAAGGGGGGGGACAATGCCTTGAGTTACAATAAAGTTTAAATCCTGGTGTGTTTTTGTATTTATTGTTTTACCAGTATTTTACTTTTTTTAATTATTTAACAAGAGTTTTCTATTGGAGACTTGCCACAACTAAAACACAACAACTGAGTCTTAATCAACAATTAATTTTGCATCCCATTTAACATAGTCCATATACCTTCTTTACACTGGCCTTAATAAGGTGAATAATAACATGAATTTTTTTTTTCAAAATTAAAACAGGCTGAAAAGTCTCATGCAGTTTGCATTTCAAATAAGATTAATTAAAAGTCAGGAAAAGAGAATATTCTGACTAGTGATAATGAAGGTTTTAGTGAAACCATAAATACGACTAAATGTTGAATTTTCAGAAACAGAATACATGAACACAAAAGGGATAAAAAAAGGCATGCCTTTTATTTAAAAGTATTAAATTAAAAGTAATGACCAGAGACCTGAAAAAACCCGAACTCAACTGCATGTCACTTACAGCCATAAAATGGAATGATGTAAAGTTTTATATACTGTATATATATATATATATATATATATATATATATATATATATATATATATATACACACACACACACACACACACACACAGAGTCAGCCATACAATGTATATGCACTTCAGGGGAAAAAAAACTAAATTTATTGCTATACATTATATATTTTATATATTGATATGGTATTGATATTATGATAATATTATGAATATTATATTAATATAATATACATTATATTTTTCTACCCTGAACTGTGTATACATATATTTGGCTGACTCTGCCTTATATATATATATATATATATATATATATATATATATATATATATATATGTGTGTGTGTGTGTGTGTGTGTGTGTGTGTGTGTATACTACCATACTATACTAATATACTAATACTAACTTGTTCATATTGAACCAAACTAACCTCCAAAATGTCTGTTCAACTCCTCTCAATGTGCTAATAAACTTAAAGTTTTCAGTTTGATTTTCACTTCATTAATAGATATGAACATCTGCTCTATCAGACCAAAATCTTCACTTTACCTTAAATTCCTTTTACAAAAAAATGTAGCAGAGGGCTAGCAGTGGATTGTTGAGGGTATATCCTGAATATCCATTCTCCAACATCACTTTCTGTTCTGTTCTGATTTCTCTGTATTTCCATAGGGCTCTTTTGTTAACTTGAGTATCCAGTAAGAATTTATTGAACTACAACAGTAAAATAAAATAATAAAATATGACTATTTCAGTGGTTTATATTCCCTTAATTCCGCCCACAGTGAGTGACAGCTCCCAGGATCCAGCTGTGACTCAGGTGCGACTCATCCCACACACACACACACACATAGTCTATAGAGCCTACACTCTCCTTTACTCTCTACTCTACTCCGAGCACAAGGAAAAAGTCAGGAGAAAAAGGGTCAGGACTCAGAGTCAAGAGTTTAAAACGACTTTCTCGTGTCGCTCAGCGCCACTCCGCTTCTCTAACCCAGTTTAATCCTCCATCTATAACATCTGGGTAATAAACCATTCTCTCAGCATTACTCACAGCTTAATGCCTTCTTCCGCTGTGTGTCCTCTCTGAAATGCCACCTTTACAGGCAGTCAGTTGTCCTGAGAATCTCCAACTTTGTTATAAGTCAAATTACTCACTGAAAAGAATAAAATATGGCGGAAACAAAAACTATCAAATATCCGAGACTCTAGAATTAAACTGAAGTCGAACAGTCGTGATCATTTATATGGAATGGTGACGCCTCACTCGTAGCCCCGCCCCTCTTAAAGGCACAGGATGCTTAATAATTTAAAACCTCGTTAGTTGACCTTTGTCAAGGAACACAAGAAAGTAGGAGAGTGTCATCAGAATAGAAACTCAAATAGTAAATTATATTCCCAAATACATCGTCTGTACCAACTTTATACTGGTTAGATTATCCTAAAACACCACAATAAATTCACCTCAGATGTACTGTGTACTCATTTATTCATAAAGTGTTCACGGTAGGGGCTCGGTCGCTAATCCGAGTACACCTGAGTCAGGTATGTCTAAATAGTGTAAATACTCTGTATCATTCCACTTAAAAAGATGGTCTCTAGTAGGTTACGCTATACCCTGGCGCAATCCAAATCAAGTGTCAAGCTAACCGTGCCAAAAATGGAATAAAATGGATCGCTGTTTAGAAGGCAGCGTCATGTCTTCTCATAAAATTTCATACTCTGTATCTGCAGAGCCATAGCTGATATAGTAGAAAGGCAGGTGAGCGGGTTCATTATTGACCCCAGAATATGAGTAATAGTAGGTTACTAATATGTTTCAATTGTACACTACGGTACTTTTATTCTTCTTTGTTTGTTCTTTGTTATTGGTGGATCACAAACCAATTAGGTGCATATTGCCACCTAGTGTCTCAGATATACATGTGTACTCAGGTGCGGAACAACATAACCAATGTTAAAGTTGAGCAGTGGGAGAGTTGGACAGGCAATCATATTTGGGTGTGCTTTAAAGCAATCATGCCTTAAAATTTTGCTTACAATGTTGCAATTTTGTTTTGTCCTCTGTGTGGGTTAATTCTCAACTAGGAGCATTTCAGGATTTGTTTTTACAATGGTTTGACTTGTCGCATAAGGAAAGCACTATCAGATGGTTGAAAAAGGCAGATTGAAGTCCTTTCAGAAGCATACTAGACTCAGCTTTGGGCAAAAATAAACCACATACATTGGTTTATGTAAATGCGATATAGCCAGTCCTGGTTGGTTAGTCTAGCGAATACACCTTCAAGCATGGTTTTGTCAGGTGGGAGAAAAAAATAGGAACCCATAGGACATCTATTGCAGCCATAGGAATAACATGCAATACTCCATACAGACAGTCACCTAAGCATAGGTTTGAACCCTGGAACAGTGTGACATCTGTTCCGGTTCCACGAATGTGGCTTGTGGCCCATGGAAAATATTCTTTTATCACTGATAATCACATATAAACTTTATGAACAATTTATTACCCATCATTGCTTATTATTACTCATTATTACAACTAATTTTCATGCAATGAAGTTCTCTAATCGAGAGCATCTTCATAAAATTAAGACAGTTTGATAAAGAAAAGTGTGACCAATAATAGTGGAACTATTGTGTTATTGTTTTATTCCTGATTTTATTACAGATTTGTCCTATTGGTTTATTACTGATTTATCTTATTGATGTATTACTAATTTATTATAATTTGTATGGAAAGCTTTGTTGAAATCTCCTTTCAAAAGACTATATGTCTGCCAAACCTGAGGCTGCTATATATAGCAATCCTTTTCTGTTTGTACATAGTATTTTTTAATAATATGTCAGAAAATCTTACAGGCATTGACACAAGCATCTGCACAAAACCTCTAAAGCACCAGTCCTAAATTACTGTAATTTTCAGGCCATTACAATTTTGCAACAACGAAGTCTTTTGAGGCAACAACATATTGACAAGTATATAATACGTATTTTCCCCAGGGTTAGTAAACATATAATGGGTCCTAAATTGCTTTTGGTGCTTCTGTCATTTTAATTACTGTTTTAATCATTCGTTTTCAGCAATCGTGAATACCATGAGAATGTTGAGTCGAGTAGTTTTGTCACGTGGGCGTAGGAAAGCGTCAGCAAGGGGCAGCTCTTTGAAAGATTACATGCTTTTCACAGAATCTGCAATTCATGTCCTGTTGACACAGTGTATGTTTTATTTTTCAGCCTGGTCATGAGCTGGTCGTGTTCCAATGACTGGGCTTTTCATTACAGCAGAAACACTGAGAGCAAAATCACTGAGAACACTAAGTCCGTCGTGTCAGCCTGTGAAAGGGGTGACCAAAGTCCTTGTGCGTGAACATATAAAAACAGTCATGAAATATAAGATGGTTCTATGGCACTGTACAATGTAACTGTCAATACTGAAAGAGTCAATGTTCAAAGTTCATGAAAAGATCACACAAATAAACTGGAGGAATCACAAGTTTAAAAAGAGACATAGTAATGTAACATTAGGCTCTCTAGCAAAATGAGATAAAAGCATATTCATTATTCTGAAAATAAGTTCAGGCAGATCTTATGCACAAATATATGTTTACATTTTAAAGGGAAAAACAGACAAAGAAAAAGAGATAGGAAGAATTATTTGCCTGAAACATGAAAGTATACCTCATAGTAAACTAGTGTAAATATTTCTTTCTATGCTCCATGATTTGTTGCTTTTTGTCCCTGAGGACAAGGACAATAGTTCAGCAAGCCTGGCAGCTGTGAGGGTTATGTGTGGTGGGCCAAACTCCCATTTGGAGGGTCAACTCATTTCCTGTCCATGGGCCTCAGTCCCACACACAGCTGCTAATGCCATGAATCATATATCAACAACCTTCTTGAATTGCTGTCAAAGATACAAAGTTATTCATTTATCATGTGAAATAAATAAATAAATACATACAGTACATGTTTATCTCCAGGTTCTATCTCAGGTTAGAGAAGCAGTGTTTTTGTTTGTTTGTTTGTTTGTTTGTTTTACAAATTGTTGCATAATAAATGCAATAAATGTTTGAATAACATCCATATTAATACTAATGCAATATTAAGGGATTTCCTTTGGATGTTTCCTGCTTTCTGCAAAGGTGGGAAAGTCAGGACTATATATCATCCAACAGAGTTACAGTGACGTTAAAATCATCAGATGACACATCAAATCTAAAATATTGAGCGTCTCTTAGATGGACATGGTCTGTGGTTAGACTTGAGTGTTTCTAGGTAGTGGTAGATCAACATCCGAAAAACCACAAATGGCTTTTGCAGTAAACTCTACATTTGATTGCTATTTCATAACATAAATCTGAACAAATACAAAAACCATATGAGTCAAACTGTTCCTTTCTTCTGAGGCAAACAGAGATCCTTTTTTTCTCCTCAAGGTAAATCTGGAAATATAAGCATCACTGTATTGGAGTGAAAATGATTTCACATATGTAATATATGATTATGGGTGCGTGCAACTTAGTAATGCTATGTAGTAATCAAAGGAACATCCATTGTAATGATACCTAAGTTTATACATTTACCAGATGACATTATCCAAAGTGGTTCAAGGCAAAAATCATAAAAATCATAACTTGGACTATCTTAAAGAGATCTGCAGCTAAATACACAAGCACAAGTGTCACTTCTGGAATTATTATCAGAGATTATCGGAAAGCTTACTAAACATAAATAATTAATCACTCAGCTTCAACCATATCCTTAATGTTTTAAAGATCTATCTCCAAATCTTGTTCCCTCTCATCATCAAATTTTGGAGAGAAAAAATGTTTGCTCTGTTTCTTTCTTTTTGGAATCATAAGCATGTCTGGATTCTGGACTCATCATAATACAGAATAAGCACTACTGACCTGGCATTATAAATAAATAAATAAAAACCATTATAATCATGGTTGTTCGTCTGTCTCTAAATAAGCTTCATCAAGTCCAGAATGGAACAGTTTGCATCATTATTTAAAGAATTCTGATGTACAACATGTAACTGTTTCATATTGATTACAAAGTCCTGCTCATGATGATATCTTTACTGATCTTGTGAATCCGTATAACAGCTCATCTCAAGTGCTTCACTCAGTTAGACCTGGGCTGCTGTTGATCCCAAGGATCATTTGCAACTTTATCACCCCTGCACCAACTCTGCAGAACATGGCTGGCATTGCTGGCTGGATAAGCATTTGAAATACAGATGCATTTGTTCAAATATGCCATTATAACATTTCAAATTAAGTTAGATTATTTTATAATAAAGTAGATGTCCTTATAGTACTGTCTTGTTAAAACTTTAACACACAGTCACTCTGTGTCTGAGTGTGTTGGTATATGTATTTAGCTGCTGTGCTTTTAGCTCCTTGAACAGCCAGAAGCTTGGTTTTATTACCGATTACTTGCAAAAATCTTTGGGACTAAAAAAAGTTTCTGCGCTTGCTTATTCATGACACAAATCAAAACAAATACAAACACAATATGAGTCAGTTGGTGATTAATACTAATGATTAGTAATACTAATATTAATACTATATACGGAAATGGTTAATACTACTGTAGAATTTCACTAGAAGTCTTCTTTATTTTAAGAAATCTCACTCTCACTCTTCTGCTGTATGGCCTTCTACTGATTGGATGAATGCCAAGATACATGAATACTCAGTGCATGATTTGCAGAAATTTGTGCAAATCCTCCTTCAGGCTTTGGTTGCATGATTGAGTTTAGGTGGCAGAACCTGACTGGGCTGTTGAGTAACTTTGGCTTTTATTGCTCTAATAGGCTGTGATGGCTCACGACACCCACTGCATTTTTCAACTGAGTAAGCTCTTTTGTAACCAGCAGCACCAATCAGGACTTAAGGGTTGGGCGACACGAACACTGGTTGGTCCTTTCACTTCATGGCACCACAAGATCAGGAAGCCTTTGACGTGAACAGACACAAAGATTCACACACACACACACACACACACACACACACACACACACATTAAGAATGAATATGTATAATCAGACATCAATGGCTACAATGTTGTTTTTGTTGTCTGGGAGGAATTCTGTGAACATATTTGTAAAATGTATTTAAACCTGAAGATTAATCACTCAGAGGATAAAATAGACTCTTTTCATAACTTGAAAATAAATTGACTATTTGAGGATTTAAAAAAAGATGCAAAGATGTCTCCCAAAACATCAAACAAACATTTGTTCCTATTATATACGCATTTTTTCTTCATTCGTTGTGCACACTTTTTTTTTGGTCGAAGAATAAAAACATGATTACTGTGACTGTGGATGTACATAACATTATTATTTACCAAAATCATAATGTTTAAAGGGAATCAACCCCACAAAACAAAATACTTCCACCTTGAGTATCAATGATAATTATATGGTTCATTAAAACAATTCACACATTTTATTTATAGTAAGGAAACACAAGCAAGTTTATCCTTAAGGCACGTAGAGTTTCCCAGAAGGCAACAAAGTCATTCAACTAAATTAGTGGGCGAGGAAGTAGCAGGGATTAAAGTGATTTGGACTTGAAAACAAATGACTTCATTGCAAGCAGCAGCTATAAAACGCAGTTAGGTGGGGGCTTGGAAAAGAAAGGCATAATTAAGGCTGTTTGCCTAGGATACAGCAATAGAAGGATGGGCAACTCAATTACCCACAGTTCCAGGCTACAGAAAAGGCACAAAGTTTGTGCAGCCAGCATGGTTCCTTCCGCAGTAGATTGTGTGGAAAAGGCTAACACATTAATCTATTCCAAGAACTGTTTTTTTCTTTCTCTAAGGGGATGGGGTCAAAGCATAAAAGAAAGCAGCACAAAAGATAGAGATGCCAAGCACAAAATGGAGTGGATACTGTTGTACTTGGAGGTTGCTAAAAATGTGAGCTACAACTTTTATTTATATTAAAAAACAATCATAATAATTATATCCAAACTTTGTAATGTAATATGCAATGTAATGAACCTTATTCCATATAATTATAATAGGGAAAAAATGGATCTTCTGGATCTTCAGGAGGTTTTTTGGTAAACAGGTTTGCACTCAAAACAATTAATACATCAACATGAAATTTATTAGTACACATGACAAAGTTTTTATGCCCTATTACCATCAAAATTTAAAAAGTTAACAAATATTTTTTATTCACACAATTAAGTAGATGGTGTTTTTAAGTAGAAATGTAATGAGCAGAATTGAAAATAAGAACATTTATCCATACTATTATCTATCCATGTAAAGGGTCATTGCAGGGCACGAGCACACATCTACACAAGCTACCGGGCAAACACGCAGGTATATTTATATATTTTTTTGGTTTAGTCAACTATTATATTTTTTTTTGTTCAAACAACTATTATAATATATTATAACTACAGGATTTTGCCAACAGTTATATAGTTTATTATTATTATTATTATTATTATTATTCATAATAATATTATATTATACACATATCACATATGTGATGCACTGACTTACAGTAGCTGGATACTGCACCCTGGAGAAGACAAAAGAACTTCCAATGGACCTGCAGAATAAGGTAGTTGAACTTTATAAAGTAGGAAAAGAATATGAAAATATATCTCAACAATTGAAAATGCCATTCAGTATTGTTCAAACTCAGATAAAGATGTGGAAAATAAAGATTTCACCCACTACTGCCAGAAGCATGTTTGGGACACTAAGAAAAACCCACAAACAACCTCAAGAGAAATACAGGCTGCTCTAGAAAAAAAAAAAGTGGTGGTGTTATTTCAAGGAGCACAATAAGGAGGTACTTGAACACAACTGACCTGCATGGTCAAGTTTCCAGGAGAAAGCTGTTACTACGTCTATGCCCGCTTACCAGACAGCATCTACACAAGCCTCACAGCTTCTGGAGCGTGATGATACCAACATTGAACTTTACACTCACAACCATAAACACCATGTTTACGGTGTAAAGTACACCATATCCACTGTAAAGCATGCTGATGGATCTCTTATGTTTTGGGGCTGTGTGAGCTCCAGTGGCACAGGGAAGTTAGTGAAAATGGATGGCAAGATGAATGCAGCATGCGGTCAGAAAATACTGGCAGACGATTTGCACTCCACTGCACAAAAGCTGCGCATCGGACGCTCTTGGATGTTCCAATATGACAATGATCCAAAGCACAAGGCCAAGTTGACCGTCCAATGGCTACTGCAGAAAAAGGTGAAGGTTCTGGAGTGACCATTACACTCTCCTCTGAGAGGAGATCATCTCAAATGTGCAGTTCATGCAAGACAAGCAAAACATTTACAACAATTGGAGGCATTTTGCCAAGAAGAATGGGCAGCTATACCACCTTATTAAGGAATTAAGGACCTCATGCACAATTATTACAAAAGATATTTTGTTTATTTATTTTAATAGAGCATCCACCAGACAAGTCCCTGTAATTAAGCTCTTATTATAGAAATGTACGTACATCAGTATAAACCTGTAATATGCTTTACGGTCAGATCTACTATTAGCAGCTGTTGTATAAACTTAATCAACACTCTTTAACCAAACAGACTCATTTACTGTGGTGAATTTTAGGTGTTAAGTGGGCATCTATATATGTTTAAAGTGTATATGTTTCAATCATACTATAATTTGCATATTCAACATTTTCTTCATTAGGGAGAAATATTATATTATATTCATTATATTATTAAAAAAAAAGCACCAAAAAAAATTAAAATAAATACATATAAAATCCATTTTACTTTTGAATATCTTCTAACATCATAAGCTCTTTCTCCCACATTCCCCCCACCCCCCGCCTTTTTCTTTTTTTGGTATGTTTTTATGATTAATCACAGTCAGGGCAGGCAGATAAAGCCATATGTGTGAAGGAGTGCTTAGTCATGTGTGGAGCTGGTGTAGGTGAGGAAGCAGTGGCCAGGACGCCTGTGGATTTGAGAGTTGCACATTTACAACCAGATCACTGGTTGCTTCCTCCTCCATTCCAGCCTGAGCTTCATGGCTTACTTCCTGTGACTCATGCTTACTTACAAAGTCATGTTTTAGAGTAACGCTCAGTACTTGCATATTTTTAAGCTGAGCATTTTGCTAACTAAATAGGAGGGCTAATAAATACTAATAAATGATTTACTTCACACAAAATAATTGCGTCATTGACAATGGTATCTGATTAAGCAATTAGACATATCTGACTAGGTCTTTCCAAAAATATTTGCTAAATTAAAAGAATACGCTTATTTTATTTGAACAAGCATGTACTCACTGATGACTAATTGCTTATGGTTTTAACTGAAACCCTGAATTAAACTGTATAACAAGTGAGGATCGTGTTGATGATGACACACACACTTGAATGGCACACATCATTTCCTGTAGGCCCTGCCCTTAAGGCTCATTCGGTTAAGCTCATTTATTGGCAATAATTACAAAAAGCTTGTTTCCATGAGTGATCACTGTGATTCTTTTTCAGTGTGACAGTTTGTGCATGTTTTCCATCCGAATGGGTGGATGCATAAGTCAGCTCAGTAAAATGCGTTCATTAAATTGGGAGAAAGAATTCAAAGTCTTTCATCATCTGTAAATACACCTACTTACCCTCCTTCACAGTCACATGTGTGTCACAGCGGAAAAGGTGTAGCAAATTTTTCTCCGGACAACTCGGTGATTATGAAATATTAAGTACTTCAAGACTGAGGAAACATTTAGAAAAAAGGGTAGAAAACTCAATTTGATAAATGAATGCACATTTGACCCAAAGTGGTTTCACGGTAGATGTATTTTTAACTATTGCTTTTACCACATACTGTATTACCATAACCCGTTCAGATCATTTTGCAGGACTGTCGTTTTAGAAAATCATTAATAAAGAAGCATGGATTCAAGCATGTTGTACAGAGAACATAAAATTTGCTTATCTAATTTTACTAAACCTTAGCTTTTTTGGGGAAGGGGTGTTTGTTATTTTCATTTGCATCCTACAACCAGTGGTTTTAGACCCACGATTTTCCATGGAATTTCCTGTGGACTGGATTTTGTTAAATGACTGGATACTGGCCACTCTTATCTAAAAATTAATAGAACAGGTCAGATGTTAAAAGATGTGCTGAATAACACAGGCAAATCATCTCTCACTGCCAACAAAAGGAAATCTGGCCAATAGCAGTTGGACAGAATTTAACAGTAACATTCTGGCAGCGGACACACCTCCAGGATTGGAAGATTGAATCTAGCTTCCGATCTGTGTTCATGAACATTGCATTGTTCTTCCTGTTCTTTGTTGCTTTCTTCTAGACACTCTGGTTTCCCCACGGTACAGTACATGTGTTGAAGTCCAATTAGTGACACTACATAATACAGGCAGGAGGAAACCAATACTTGTGTGGCTGAATCACACTCCAAAATCGAGTTGAATGCCTTCCCAGAAAAATGGCTGTTATTATAATAGCAAAGACGGACATCAATCTGAAAGGAGATGTTCAGGAGGCGCATATGAATGTGATGGGTAAATGTCCACAAATTTTGATGCATTACCACGTCTGCGATTTCATGGACAGCAAGTTAGAACAAAGAGAGCGAAAGTGGAATTCTGCATGAAAAACTGGGCAAAGCAAGTTTACGTTTGAGGTATTTTAAGCGGCATGCACTCAAAAGGAACATCGCAGGACGATGACAAGAGATCAGGAAGACCTTTAACAAGCTCAACCCCCGAAAAATGTTGAAACCATTCAGCAACTTGTGCATGATGATCGTCAGAGAACTTCCTTACTGTACCTGCCCTGCTCGCCAGATAATAATAAAATATTAATGAATAAGTAATAAGTAATAAAGTGCTTTCTTGTAAACAGAGCTAATCGCTAAACATTTGAATACCATCTCATATCTTTTTTGCACAATATGAAGAGAAAAATCAGACAGCTTATTGCCGTCTAATGACATTTTTTTGGTTGAGGGCGTAAATACAGTATGATGTTGGTAAAATTGAAAAGGCAGATTTGGATTATCGAAGGAAGCAGACTGAAATACTGTATGTAATCAAGATCAAGAGAAAGAGCACATGATTTCCCATTCAGTTTATTCTGATACGTTACCTGTCTTGATCCAAACACCAAATCCACAGCTTACAGACATAAATCAGAGGCAAAAGCACAGCAGCAGAGCATGCCAACATTTCAGGGGTCAGTACAGGAACAACTGGATGAGGAAAAGAAAACTTTGGAAAGCTTAAAGAAAGAGGGCACTATTTCCTTTCTATACCCAACATCCATCTTACAGTTCAGGAAGTAGGGCGCTTATTTATTTGTCTGCTTATAAAAGATCTTGTTGACCAGTGCTTTACCACAGAGTACCAAACACTGACAGCAAGTCTATTTTTGGAACAAATGAACAGGGTTTGCAAATGCAAACCCAAAACATTACATTCCGATGATGTACATAAAATGCAGCTAAAAGGAGAGTTTAAAATCAGGCTAAAACAATACATACATTGTACACACAAATTACAAAAGTGAAGGGTTTTTTTTGTTGTTTTTTTGGCAGCGTTCTTTTTGTTACAAAAAAGTTAAAAGCATGCCCATGTCTTATCAGCTTCATGACACTTAAAGAAGAAAGTTCTTCAAATGTATGATTTCATACAGGGAAACATATGAGGGTTTTGTTACTTTTGGCTAATGTGATACAAGCTTTTCATATTGTTACAGACATTATTTTTGCAAAACACAACAGTGAATGAAAGCATTTAGTACCAATTTTTTCAAAATGGAATTGTTTTCAAATGGATTTCAAATAGGGTTTCTCACAATGCTAACCCTAACCCTTCTAATTTGCTGGCAGTATGACTCACTACAAAAACACAATCAAAGAATGAGTTTTGTATATCACACACGCACACACAGGCGCACACATACGCACGCGCACACACACACACACACAGATTTATCCATTGCAACAAAACTGTGGGTGGTGGATTTATAGTCTATTTCAAAATCCCACAGAATTCACACTGATAGTAACCAAAACAACTTTGACAGAACATTTTAGCATTTGTGTACAACACCCTTGTGACTCAAAGTAACCACGCACAAAATATCATCTATTAGTGTGCAATACTTCTTGCTTCTTAAAAATAAATAAATAATTTTGGATTTTGCAGTCAAACCCTTCATACTGAGACATATCAGTGACCAACAGGAAACCTGGAAGCTGACAAAAATATCTAAATATTAATGTTACTTTGAATGATATGCACATCAAGTTAACTATAACAAAAAAATTATTAAACCAAATGAGGTTTCGTATAGCTTTGAAATAAAAAAGTACCCTCAATACTAATTTTAAAAAATCCAAACCTTAAAAAAAAACATAGATTTTTTGTAAATTACACCAGAGATGAATAATCTGCAAATCCCATGGAAAAGCAGACCGTTTCAGAGTATCTCAGCGTTTAGCCAATTATAGCCCTCTCCTACGGTTGTGTCCATGAAGTGAAGTGAAAATATGTGGAGCAGAGATAAGTGAAGTTAAATCAGGAGACACAAAGAGTAGTGAGGTGCATCTAAAATGTTTATTCTCTACAGAATCTGCTATTAAGCAGCTAAACTTTGACTCTTAGTTATTAATTGTCAGCGCACTAATTACTCAGTCACTCTCCATCACTCATCTTGTTCAGGGCGGCGGGAGGCCTGGAGGGGACTCAAGGGACTAGGCAGGGTACAGGACAGGGTGCCAGTCCATAACAAGGCAAGGCACACAAACAAACACACACACACACACACACACACACACACACACACAATGGGGAATTTGGAAATGCCAGTTAGCCTACTCCTCATGGACTGTCGAATGAATCTGGAATAACTAGAGGAAACCCACCAAGCCAGGAGTGTGTGTCTCTCTCCTGGTTAGGAGCGTTTTATTCCCACATAGGATGTGAGGAGGGAATCAAACTAGGCTACAGTGCTAATCACTATGCCACTGTGACTCCAGAGCATGAATTAGCAAACCCTTTAAACATTACCTAAATAGTTACACCGGCTGTATATAAGTTTTTTTTTTTGTGTGTGTGTGTGTGTGTGTGTGTGAAATTGTGTGAACTTTCCCATGCTTTTATGCCCAAAAGAAAATCCCCTGGTCATGCTTCCTGATTCCTTTTATGGTAATACTTCCTATAGCCCTTGTCCAGACAAGTATACGTATAAATAGCTTGCATTTGGTGGAACCCACTGTCTAACTGGAAAATGTGAACATGTTTCACATCATGTTTCTCCATGTCTTTCTATGACTTTTGATTCTTTTGGTACCTGGACAAAAGATTAAGTTTTCTCTCTTTAGTGATTATAAACAGTGAACTTCAGACACATCATGAGTGTGTCCCTCTTCTGGGTTGGAACACGAGCTGGTAAGTGTACTGAGGGGCCGTGGACACATCAAGCAATAATTCTTCCTTTAATCATTTTAAAACTTCACGCTATATATTAAAACACTGAGTGTTCAACATGTTACCTCACTGGTGGTCTGGGCAAACCTGTATGCACCATGACAACTCTATGTTAAGAAACCACATGTGTGTATTTTCATAGATCTAAATAGAAATGTAATTACAGTTTGGGTAAACTTCAAAAACCTAGATAAGAGGGATTTTTTCACATTGTGAATATCATGTTTTTACAAGATGTTAAATAGCTACATTCCATGCCAAAATGTGTAACCTGTTCAGTTTTTAATCAGATGATGGCTTTTTTTTTTTTTTTTTTTTTGTAACACAAGTGCAGTCAAACCGGAATCTTTCAATAAAATTTTCTCCCTTTTCATCTAAAATCATGGAACTTGTAGTTAATTTAAAGGTAAAAAAGAGAAAACAATTCTTAAAAATGCCAAAATATTACTATGCAAAAGGTATTTCACAGGCCGTCACCATGAATTTGACTGGCTGCTTAGACGACTGCGTTAAATGCTATTCTAACAAATAAGCAAAAGCTAATTTCATTAAATATAGTCAGGTTCTGTTAACACACTACATTCAATTAAACAAAATGTTATTTGTACAGAGCTTTTAACAATGGTTATTGTATTAAATAATTGTATTAAAGCAGCTTAACAGTATTAAAGGAAAATTATACAGTAGAAATGTGTATGAAATGTGAGAAAATGTGTATGAATCAAAACGACCAGATTGTCGCTGATGAGCAAGCCTACTTGCTTTTTCAAAGTGGAGAAGTCCATAAGGAAGAAAAGCAAGTGCCTCATTTTCATGCATATTTGTCTAAGCCAGCATGTTAAAACATTTCACAGAGTTAGAGCCAGGAAAGCCCTCTCTCACTTTACACACTGTCAGTCTGACGGCTTATAAAGTATTTAACAGTATTTGGATAGTTAACCAACTAACTACATTGTGTAGCATGAGATTATGGCCAAGGGCAAATTGTCCTCATTCATGATAGTTTTTTTAAGTTGATTGGATGCCAAGCTGAACACCAAAAACCGATAATAAACCGAGCTCAGAGGATTGATATATAGCACTGAGTCACTGGCTGAATGAGAGACCAAGCCCAAACTGTAATAAAGTACTTTAAAAATCCCTAAATTCAAATGGAAGGAATATAACTTTTTTTCTTGTAACCAAGTCAACAAGTATTCGATTTCAATAATACTCAAGTAAAGTATAAATATTAGGTAAAAGTGTACTTGGTTATTGTATTAAATGGGTATAGTAACAAAAGTACAGTGACTCAAGTGTTGCCTTTGGCCATCACACTTACAGTATGCAGACTATAAAAAAGGATAATAAAGTAAATAAAGACAAAGGTCAAGGATCAGATTTTGATTTTTCAAGAATAATGACAATCACATAAGCTGATCAACCAGAGAACTAATGAAGTGTGCACTAAACAAGTCTTCCACTCCAAGGTAAATCTGACAGCACAGCATTTACTGGCTGTTGCTCAAGCCACTATCACTTTATACAGTTATTTAGTGCACTATATGACATCTCTCAGTTTGCACAAAGTGTTCCTTCTGCCATCTGCAGGATTTAAAATATGACTACAATCTCATAAAAAAAACTGCTCCTCAACAATGGGGTCAAAGTCCAGCCCTACCTCTGCAACATGTGACCATGAAACCACCCACAACGTAGTATAGTATATAGTATAGTAACGTGCTTAAAAACATGAACTGTTCCAACACTTAACCTTTGACACCCTAGCAGAAGTAAATGACTCATTCAAAGGCCAAAGTTTCCCAAACCAACCTGGTCCCAATCAGCTCACTCCGACCACAAGTCTAATGTTTTACCTGAAACAATCCTGGCTCAGATTTCCAAGAGCTACACTGTACAAAGTGTACTGAAATTCATACTCTTCAGAAAACAACGTGTGGGGACATGCTGTACTCGTTCAAGCTGCACGGAACAACCAAGAAAGTGTAAACATGTAGGATTGTTCATTTCAACATTTATTCATATAAATGGAGGGATATACTCTATTTAAAAACACATAGAGGATGAATACATATACTGCAGTTCTTAACTTAATTGTTTTATACATGATTATTTTAAAGGTTTCATCTACTGTGCCTATTTTGTTCTATTAAGACACAAATGTAAAACTTATCCCTTATTAATTATAAGAATTTATTAGAAACGTGTAAATTACATCAGTTATCAGGGTCTATAAAAGAAATCTCTAAAAATGCCACTACACAAAACAAAACAAATTTTACCTGATGTTAGTAAATAGACATTAATCATTTTATTTTCCACATTTTGGTTTTAAGTCAACTTTCCTTCTAAACCACAGATACTAAACTCAGGAGAGTAAAGGTTAAAGTGCTCCCTCTAAAACACGTTAGGTCAGGAATGACATCTTTTCGAACTGCTGAGTCACAATTCAACACAATCCAAGGAAATACGAATCAGTCCTCTTCTGCACATGATTTCACAGACATTAATATTTGCCTACATTTACCGGTGTTGGCAGGAAAGAGAGGTAATGTCATCACAGATCACAGTCAGTACTGGCTCCTGAACACATGCTTTTCTGCAGAATAACTTAGACATAGCGCAACATTTTAACGTAAAGTCAGTCATAAAAATAGAAGGAGCTTTGGTGTTCATCATCTAGTCATGATCAGTCGCACACATCACAACTCTGTTCTCGAGACGGGAACGTTCAGCTTCAAACACCAGCCTGTGACTTGCCAGTGTTTCCTTTGGTCCGGAATGGGTCAGCGCTGGGTTTCTGTTCTACAGCAATGAAACACAACACCATTACTTTTAATATAGGTTATAAAAAAAGAGCAGGGGTAGTCTGGTCAATACAGTTGCCTTGCAACTGAGTTCAGAATTTCATGTCTGCGTTAGCAATCAAACCCATATTTGTAGTCATTCTAAATCACTCTCTCTCTAATTTAGGTAGCATTTTAATAATATTTTAAAATTTTTAGTAACAGTGCTAAACGTGGACAATTTGAAGTTTAATGGACTTGTACATTTCCTTGTTTTTGTTTAGAATACAAACAGCAATCCATCTTTAGAGAATATTCATTTCAAAGGCTTTCAGTAAATAAATGTAAAAAGACTCCCACTCTCAGTTTGAGTATTTTACATGCCCTCACCTCGGACTGCTACAGAAATGTTTGCTCGAACAACCCATGTTTTATCTCATAGTGGAGCTTCACATTCACATAGTCTACTTTCCCTTTTATTTTTCTTCATGCTTTCTTTTCTGTTTCTTCCACACACTTAATATGTCAATGCATGGTAAACTATCACATTGATGGCTTTGTTGAGTGATGCGTATATCCACCATGCAGAAATGTCATTCGGTCTGGATCCGGACCGCCCTTTAATGATGCCTGGTTTAGAGAGATTTAAACAATTAATTGCTCTGTATTTATGTATCAAAGTCCACTAGCAATCAGCCTATTGCACTTATAACATAGAACTCTCCAAAACTTGAAAACCAAAGCGGGTAAAACAGACTGCCTGCAGCTATGAAGCCTCATACAAAACAAGCTGTGATGCAAGTTGTCAGTCTTTTGTCTGTTGTTATCTTCCATTAAAAAAGGAGATCGGATTGTGTTTGTTTATAATGTACAACCTTTGCATTGGTATAATGACACAGGTAGAGCTAACGTTTTAGTCTCTGAAAATAAAAAAAGACAGTTTTATGCTTCTCTCAAACTGAAAATTTGCATTTTTGCCATTTGGTCCTATTCAGGAAAGAGGAAAAAACTGATGAGGAAATTACTACTGCAAGTGCAATTGCCTTGCTGAAATTCCACAAGATTAAATGCAACCATGTTAAGTTTACAAGTTTTACAATTGTTATAAACAGGAGTTTGCAAGTCGTTGAGATTTTTCAGGATATGCTGTAATTGGAAAATAATCAGCTCTCTGTAATATGTATGCCCATCATGTTTTATCCCTTAAAATAATTACAGATGTTATAAAATATGAGTCCAGAAACAGGAAGTGTAAGTGATCTAAGTAACTAACCGCCACAGCCGAGACGAAGGCGTCAACAAGATGATAATCTGCAACACCATGACCCCCAGTAATGAAGCTTCCAGGCACCTTCACATCAACTTTGTGCTTTGTGGAGGTCTGAGTGAGAAAATCGAACACTTTGATCTCACGGCCATCGTAAGTCAGCTCCCCCTGCGGAACATGGATCAACATACATATATAATGTATCAATCAATCAGTCAATCAATAAATAAATAAAGCGGCATCACTCAAGACCCTGACCATAAAGGATTGAATGAATAAACAAATAAATGAATAACCAATGCAAGTAAATAACTGTCACATAATGTACATACGTCCTACCTTACTGCCATAGATGCTTGTACGGCGCTGACATATCTCCTCCGTAAATGCCACCATGCTAAAAGACGCAGTGAGGCCTCCTTCAAATTCCATGTTAACAACCTGAAAAAAAGGGGAAAAAAAAGTATTTGACCCTTAAGTTCATACTTGTTAAGTTTGTATTTGTATAATTTGTATATCTCTGGATACTTGACCAATTTTATGGAAAAAAACCGTACCTGATTTGAACACACATCGTTGTCACACTCATAAACACAGCGGCCATATGGACCTGTTTTCAAGGCCTCAGCTACTGACTCAATATCAACAACTGAATTTCTGCACACAACTGACACTGGCCATCTCACCCATCCCTAAAAAATGAAACGCACCCAGCAATTACCAAGGAACTCTTTTCCAGAATAGCATCTCTATATGGTTGTAATCTATATAGTATGAATATGACGAATGTAACAGGCATAGCATTTTGGTTCAGATGCAGAAAGAAAGAAATGCAGCTTGAGTAAATTTGACCTTTTTAACTCTGTCCAGGTATATTTTCTTTGCAGAATATGCACAGTCTGACTCTACAGAACAGTCTAAGCACCGATTTGCTGCTCCTGGTGGCTAAATAAACACACACACACACACACACACACACACACTATTTCAGTCATTTCACACTTCATACGCAGTGGATTGTAAGCATAGATTTTGGATAAGGCAACATTAGTGACAACAAAACATCAAACAAAACTAAGCTGAGGGGCTATCAAACTTAACATGTGTTAAATGTTACCATCTGGTAAATTTTTGGAGTAAACACGAAGAATCAACAACATAACTCAATTTATGAATCGCTGTTTATATTGTTAAAAGAAATTGTATTTCAGTGCAATTTTAAATATATGGATTTGTGAAAAAGGACAAGTCAAGTTTTGACAATGACAGACAGATTGACATGTTAAATTAACAGAGAACCATCTACATTTTTATACAAAAGAGACAACACAAAGTGCACGTGCAAATGTGTAAACAAGAGCGACAAACTGACAATACGACAAACATGACATTATAATACTCTGTGTTAATGAGGTGATGAGTTGAGGTACTGAGTGGAGAAATGGCAAACAGTAAATGTTCTGTAAGTAGCAGCAAGGATAAATAGTTAGTGCAAATTAACAAGTAATGAATATTGTGCAAAAGACCACTTACAAGTTGGTGTGCACAATAGTTTGGTAGTGTAGATCAACACAAAGCAAGTGTGTTGATTAATCAGTCCAGTCTTGATGTTTTAAGGTAGTTGAGTTAATCTGAGTGTGTTTTTTTAAATGTGTGTGTGTCTGTTTTATCAGTCCAATCCCTGTTTCATTTTTAGGAGATAGATGGCTTGTGAAAAAAAGGTGCTACACAGTTTGGATGTGTGCGCCCAAATGCTTCGGTACCTTTTTCCAGATGGCAGGACGGTGAAGAGTGTGTGTGATGGGTAAGAGTAATTATGAAGCTTACGTAAGACATTATGAAGATCAATTATCTTCTTATCCCACTTTCTCATATGAGCTTATAAAACAACATTATTCAGTTGAAAACTAACCTTGTTTTCTTTTCGGAAATGGCTGAGGGATCCAAATGATGAAACTTTTACACACCTGTAAATTATAGAACAGGAAATCCATTAAAAGTAAATCCAAGTAAAATAAAAATAAAAAAAAACCTATGTGTATTTTTAAACAAAAGCAAACAGGTAGAACAGATTTTGTGTTTTGTGTTCATAAACCTGCGTCCTCCAGCCCAGTGATTAATCAAGTCCAGGTCATGGCAGGATTTGGCTAAAAGAGCAAAAGAGCTTTCTGCTTCATTTCTCCAATTTCCTCTCACAAAGGAGTGAGCAAAGTGATAAAAGCCCACCTGACACAAAGATCATACAGATCAATACAAATTTATCTAAACTATGCATTATCTGCTTATATAGGAATTTATCTTACTGGTTCAAAGTGTTGGATATGAATGACATCGCCGATTGCTCCGCTGTCAATGAGCACCTGAAAAATAAAGGTAATTTCTTATTTGCCGGGTCTTACTGTTGTAACAGACATCTCTCTTGAAGTCACTGATGCAAATTCAGACAGTGAAAAAAACAAACTGTGTTTACTTTTATTTTTCTGATGAACGGGTCGTACTGGAGAACATGGCACACGGTTAGTATTACACCACTTTGAATACAAGTCTCAGCAATCTCTGTACAGTCCTCTAGAGTCACCTGAAAACAAGAATAAAAAGGTAAGATATAAAAATATACAATACATTTGTCATCAAAAGACATTATATAAAACAAATATGTGGGAAAACCCTTAGAACAAAGGTTTCCACTATCCAGTGGCATTTATAACACACAAGATGATATCTTGTGCAAAAACAAGCTTGTTTCTATCCACAAGCCAAATAACCTCTTTAAATAAAGCAATAATATACATTGTAAATCAACAGTGTCAATAGAAATAAAAATAGCCCAGCTGTTTTTATGTAAAAGATAACTTGTGCACACAAAATAACAACTTGTTCCCACCAGATAACACCTGCAAACAAGATATACAACATGTGCACAGATAATAATAACTTTATCCCACAATATAAAAAAAACACATTATTTGGGATTTTAGGGGCTCCATAGAAATAAAAATAATAAAATAAAATGTAGAATATTTAAAAACAACAAAAGTAAATGCAAGATATCTTGAATATCTAACATTCATGATTTTGGACTATTTCTAGGATCTAGATTTGACCTAAAATGGATCAATAGGTTTTTCCACAAACTTGCCAGCTCGAGCCATCAAATACTAACACTAGAAAATTCCTATAATTCCTATAAAATATTTTTATTTGCACTCATATTGTCATGAGTAATTCTAGCACTTTAAACAGACAAAAAGAAAAATATGATACATTCACAATTTAAAAAAAGCACATTTATTAAATATTTATTACCAGTTTTCCATAAGAAAAATAATTAATGTAAACCATGACTTGATCAACTTCAGGTCAATACAATTCATGCACAAATCACATACAGAATCTGCTGTCAATTTTAAACTGGTGTTTTTTTCTGTTCAGAGCATTTAGCAGATACCTTCTCCAGAATGACTTACAGTAGTGCTTTGTGGTCTCTATTAAAAGCACATCTTTGTAAAGGACAGATGATTTATTTCTTGTCACTAGGGGAAAAGATGTTTAAAGACCTGGTTCTTTTTTTTTTTTTTTAACAATGAAAGCTGGCTCATGAATTGGCTATAAACCTTCTTTAAATTCTGGGCAATACTTTGACCACATGATCTGAGACACTTTAAAGAAATTAGCAGCTTCTCTGTCTGGCGTTCATGGCTGCATTGGTATGGAACTCCAAAGTGTTCAAAATTAAATAAATAAATAGGACATGCTGAAATAAATAACTCTATGAATAAATAAGACACAGATATGTAATATGAGAATGATATTGTGAAATAATGGAACACATTTAGAAAAAAATCTTATTATTGTGAAAAATATTGCTCTGTGCTATATAAATTTACTTATTATTATGAAATAATATTTCACAATCAGTATTTTTCCCAATAACTGAGATTATTGCAGAGGCATTTTATTTAATTCCAGCTGTTTTTATTCTAAAATGTCATTTTTTCAAAGTCAGTATTTATTTCAAAATCCCGTTTTTCCCTATGGCCTATTTATTTCATAATGCGACTTTTCAGCAGAATGAGTTGTTCTGTCAATCAGTGCCAGTGGGTTGCACCTGCGCGCCTATTGGCTGATCCTTTAACATCGATTAGTTTCCCTGGATACCTGCTCCGCGGACCGCCGCTACAGCTAGCAACAGCGTGCTAGGCAGAGGCGGACTGGCCATCTGGAGCTCCGGGCGTTTTCCCGGTGGGCCGCTGGCTAACGCGGGCCGGTCCAGTCATTACGTTAATTTATTGTAAAAATGACGGAAACCATAATATTGCATCTCTCTTTTACGCAGATAGATGAGTTCATTGATCGTACGGTCGCCGCCGACAAAGAGCGTGTGTTTTGTAACGGCCACTACTATGTTGTATTATGTATGTACAGTATGTTGCCCTTTAAGAGTTGCTGCGGAGTGCGCGCGCTGCGGAGGTGTGCGCGTGAGGAGGAGAGACGGAGTAGGAGCTGAGGTGTGCTGCTCCCCCCCCCCCTCCCCCCCGAAACGCTCGATTGTTTTACCCTTTTCTGTACTTTTACTTTATGTTTTGTATTATAGTTTTGTGACGCTGAAAAAGGCTGATAAAGGTTTTGTGCTGAACGCTATTGTTGGCTCTGAGCTCTTTTTTCCCGGCTATCCGGCGCAAAGCGGCCCAGTTTGTGTGAACGTGAATGTATTGTAATCCTATTCCATTACCTGTTCTGAAACACGCCCCCTTTAACTTTTAATTTACAGAGGGAGAGATATGGATCCTTTCTCGATACACCAGATTAACAGAATCAATTTTTGAGTTTGTTGAACTTGTGCAAATCAGCCTGGGAATCGAACCCGGGTCTTCCACATGGCAGGCGAAACACCTACCACTGAGCCACCAGTGCTCTGTAGAGTTTATATTGGTGGAAGTTTAAGGTGACAGTTACTGTTACTTAAGTACTTACGATTACATAAAATATCAAATTTGTTCAGCTAACTTGAAAAGTGTCATTTCTACAAACTCATAAATACTCAAAAAGGTCTATTAATTTGACCTAATTGCAATAATTTAAGTTACTCAATGTGTTTAATTACTTTGAGCATTAGGGTTTACAGTGCAGTATACACTGTTCTGCCACCTACTGCATAGGACACGTATTGCACCATTAGACCTAAATCGATACTTCATGCGCTGATACTTGCGCCTGAATAAAGGAGCAACCAATCACACAGCTGGCTCCGCTCTATCGCTCTCGATTGACAGAACAACTCATTCTGCTGAAAAGTCGCATTATGAAACGAATAGGCCATCGAGAAAAACGGGATTTTGAAATAAATACTGACTTTGAAAAAATGACATTTTGGAATAAAAACAGCTGGAATTAAATAAAATGCCTCTGCAATAATCTCCGTTATTGGGAAAAATAATGACCATGAAATATTATTTCATAATAATAAGTAAATTTATATAGCAGAGCGCAATATTTTTCACAATAATAAGATTTTTTTCTAAATGTCTTCCATTATTTCACAATATCATTTTCATATTACATATCTGTGTCTTATTTATTCATAGAGTTATTTATTTCAGCATGTCCTATTTATTGATTTAATTTTGAACACTTTGGAGTTCCATACATTGGTGCCGACAATAAACAGCAAATGTTTTAAAAATGGAACACTGTGAAAACAAATAAACATTAATATCCTTAAAATAATAGTTATTATATGTGCCACAAATACAATATGTAATTAATTCAGAAATGAAGTCTGCCAAGTAATTTTCTGTGATTTAATGGGAAAAAAAGAGAAACACACATACAGGTAAATTATTTAAATAATAATGGGAAAAATTTTCATTTATGACACTAATGATAATTTGATAATTAAATAAAGCAAAAAAGTTTAAAAGTTAAAAAAGTTAAAGTTAAAAATTTATTTCTTTAACCAGGTACTTTTGTAAGTTCCACTTTAACGTCATTTAGAATGAATATTGCAATAAACTCTTGCTGAGTTTTCTAATCAGGAACGTCACTAACTGTATTAGAAAGATAATACAGAGTGACTGATACACTCAATGCTACTTTCATTTCTGCTACCAAGAAGGGTGTGTATAGTGCGTAAGCTTCTACTGGAGGATAGATAATTACGTCTATACATTCACACTGCATTCCTAGCCGCCACCCCACAAGCATGTGCTGCGTTGCTCATCAAAACATGGGCGATGCTATGAAGGCACTGTGCTTTAAGCACACGTCAGCATATGAGTGGTGTCAGCGGGTGCGGCTCTGTTTGAGCCATAATTTTACCATATTTGTACATATTTTTATGTGTAAAATATAAGCCTTTTTTACATTGTAGATCCTTTTTCTCCACTGTTTTCATGTCACACCATTTCCGTATAACCTCATTTAATGCACACTTAATTCACCTTTTCTCTACTATATTTTGGCATTTGCAGCTGTTATTACACTGCTAAATATTTGTACTGGCATCAAAGTGATTCAGAATTTCCAGTTCCGCATTTCTGCCCTTTAATTGTTAATAGTCATTTTGTGCTCCTTGTCTTTTGTATATGCTTAAGTGATCAATATAAACATGCAAAAACAAAGAAACTCAGCCTTTCTTAAATGCTTGGCTTATACAAACATTCACACACAATATTACAACGTTAAGAAAAACCCAAATTAGTTAAAATCTGAATTTTGCATAAGTTTAACTTTGTCCTTGTTGTTAGATATTTATTGGTTCCCATCCCAAAACAGTTAATAAAAAACAGATGCTGTTTTGCATTAGTGAAATTTCATATAAAATGGTAAAAAAAGAAAAATGTAATAATTATCTATTTATAACACTCATGTGTGTGAGTACTGTGACAATTGGGTATCAACAAGTCATTTCAAGAATGTTTTCTTGTTTATCTTACAAACAATACAGACCTTAAAAGTCCAAAAGGTAGCATATGAGCATGAGAAAACTGTTGCATTAGGATTAGGAGAGTCAGCATTAATATTCCAGTGTTTTTCCATGTCGCCAATGCAAGATGACTTTATCGCATCTTGCATTTTAAAAATTTATCTTAGAATCTTTTTTTTTTCAACAAAAAAATTAATAAGAAGAAGAATAATTAAATTAAGAGCATATTTACCGCCATTGGCTTCTCCAGAAGTATATGATAACCCTTCTTCGCCAAAACTACTGCAGGTTCCTGCAAATCAAATATCTTTATAGGTACTTCTTAAACTACAGTCAGCACTAAGACAAGTGAAAAAGTGTCTAAGACAAGTGTCTAAGACAAGTGCAAAAAATGTACCCCCCCATGACACCACTGTGCCAAGTTCATGGGGAAAAAAATGTTTTTTTTTTTTTTTTTTTTTAGGAGTGGTTTGAGTCCACCTTGAATCTTATAAGGGGCCCTGCAAATCTATACAAAGCTATGGTGATTGATCACATTATAATCCTATAATGAAATAACTTCATCCTGATGGGAATAAACCACAATAGCTTATTGAATGGTTTGATGATTGATGAAATTGGTCGTAAATCATATTCTGTACTGCAAATTAATACTACGGCCTTAATGATCACTAGTGCATTATATATATATATAGTATTTTAGAGCTCTCATCAAAGTACCACTTACAGGATATGTCCAATAAGAATGGTGTGCCACCCCTTCAGTACTGTTCCTAAAACCTGAACATTCAATATTTTACTTCTATGCATCTGTGTAATAGCTTTCTTCAACACAAGCAAAACCATTTAGTCAAGTATTGATATAAATTATCTCATCAGAAAGTTTACAAACCTTATGGAGGCGATCCGGAGTGCAAATAAATGCTGCATCTGCAAACTTCTCCCTTTGTGCTACACAGTGCCAGTCTGTACAAACAAAGTATCAAGAGGTTTTAAAGCAGCGCAAATTATTAGTGCAAATCATATTGTTTAAAAACAGAGATCAACTGTTACCATCAAATACATTTTCTTCAGGCACGTTGTGACACTCCTGAAGCTTCTTTCGTGCAAAAAGTCTTGGGTCAGCAATTCCAACTACCTATAGTAACCAAACAAGCAAGAAAAGACATAGAACCTCCTTAGATTCACCTGCTTAAGTAATTGATGAAAACAATCTCACAACAGGACTTCTTTGGAAGCTTATTATTTGGCAACTGAACTAAGAAGTTAACAAAGTTAGGCATACTTTCAGGCGATCAGGGTGGACAGAGGCAAAGTCGGAGTATGTCTCACCGCGGCTCCCAGCTCCAACCACGATAACCTTAACAGGTGACTGCATGTTAGCATGAGCCTAGCGTGTAAAGATATTGAAGCGGGTTAACAGACTCCATTTGTTTTTTTTATTATTATATTTATTAATTTTACATTATTAACAACCAACAACTTGAAAACATAAATACACATTTAACACAGCACCTAATAAATAAATTTAAAAAAAAAAAGAAAAAGAAAAAAGAAAACAGAACACAATAAAACTAACAATTCAACGATTGCGCACATACACTTAAAAGTAAATAACTAACTAAGCTGCCAGGGCAATACAATAAATGTACAACATGCATCAGTAGACTATGAGTAGTTAAATATGTACAGTAGTCCTGTCATTATCCATATATGCAAGAAACGGACTCCAAATATCTAAAAATTTATGCAAGGATTTGGTTCGTGTGTACCTTAATTTTTCCATTCGGATAATAGACACCATTTCCAAAATCCACCTTTGAAAAGATGGCGGAGAGTGGGATTTCCAATCTGTTAAAATTAGCCTCTTGGCTGTGTTCATACCGAGCATCAAAGATTTCTGTAAGGCTTTAGGTAGATTCAGCGTTGATTCTGAACAACCAAAAATTGCTAGTTCAGCATGAGGACTGATATCTTTGCCATATGCTTTGGAAAACCAAGAAAAAATATCTGACCAATACCCTGCAAGTGTTTGACAATGCCAAAAAGTGTGTGACAAAGTGCCCTCTGAAATTTTACACCTGTCACATTGAGCTGAAACAGATGGATAAATCTTGTGCAGTTTAGACTTAGAGTAGTGAAGACGGTGTATGACTTTAAACTGAATTAAATGATGTCTACTGTTAATGGAACAAGAATGTATTCTGGCCATGATTTCAATCCACAAGGATTCAGACAGGTCAATGCTCAACTCACTGCTCCACGCCTTTCATAGATGATCAGTGGGTGTTTTAGTATGACTGATGAAAACAGATACAAACAATGAGACCAACAGACTCCATTTGTTAATATTATCCATCTGTTATATATAATTTAACAGGGGTAAACAGTGATATGCAATCATGCCTGAAATTACTGAAATTATAAGTGTCAAGAAGAATCAAGGATATTTTAAATTACTGGAATTGGTTTAAAATTGTCCAACACATTATTAAAACCTGTAAGGCCTTCAACTTCATGGAAGAAATTTTATTATTATTATTATTTTTTAAGTATGAACAGAGATCACTGAAATGCTTAGGAAAGATACTGTACATGGTAAAAAACTGGCAGTAAAAATCACTGTATTTAATAGTGAAAGTCAGATTAATTGCACATGCGCAATTTGACAAGAACTCACAAGATCGGGATTAAACAGCTATGTGGCCATAAGAAAAACACTTCTTAGTGAGATTAATCAGGGAAAAAAACATGTACATTTGCTAGGGATCATCATAAAGATTGGACTTTGGAATAATCTGAGTTCAGATTGACACTATACCAGAGTGACAGGTGTGTCAGGGTAAGAAGGCAATATATAAATATATACTGATCGACATTTACAGAAGCACAGTATGGATACAGCTGAATTGTGCAAATGGTTTAAAGAAGGCTGTATGGCCGTGAACATCAATTCTGGCCGATGTAGCTCGGATCCCACTGCAGTTGTACCAGTGAACTTGCAGTGAGTTTAATGCCTGATCCTTAAAAATCAATGGATAACTTGTCACCAACTTTCTGAAGATACGCATCTGTCCTTAGAAACTGTAAACACAATCATTCACCAACACCATTTGCACTTTACTGGAGCTGCCCTATTGCGCTTATTGCCACATCTGCCCATACAGTCCTAACATTATTCCAAGACATTTCCACATGTTTGGGCCATTAAAGGAGTTCCTGGGAAGCCAGAGTTTCAGACGTGTGGCAGGCAGTCTGATCATGGCTCCAGCGTATTGAGAAAACTGAGCACTAGTGAAATGCTGGGATAAATGCCTTAGTGTATCAGGGGATTATAAAGAAAAATAAAAGGAGTTTTTACTCTCATAACTGTGTCATTCTGCACAACCAAAAGTCCTGGTTTGACTTGAACACCCCTCATATTAATACCACAGTGATGATTATTACTCTGTTCTGATTTGTCTGAATACGCTGATTATTGCTCTAGAACAGCATTGTATAGTAGATACACAGTAGATGATACACAAAAGCTTTCCGGTTCTGGAATTGATGGAGGCAAAAATATTATGAATATTAAATATTATATTATGGAACATTTTAGATGCTTGGAAATGACTAAAGAGTGCGAAACGCACCTCACCAATCAAACTGCTGTCTCTTGAAAGAAGACTGCAAATCAATAATACTTAGCAACTTAATAGAATAAGGCATGTCAAGCTTTAAGCCGTGGTAGCTCAGTGGTTAAGGCATTGGACTACGGTTCAGAAGATCCCAGGTTCAAACCTCACAACCACCAAGCTGCCACTGTTGGGCCCTTGAGCAAGGCCCTTAACCCTCAATTGCTCAGATGTAATGAGATAAAAATGTAAGTCGCTCTGGATAAAAATGTAAGTCGCTCTGGATAAGGGCGTCTGCCAAATGCCTAGATGTAGATGTACATTGAGATAAAACAACTATTTGTACAAACGCTTTATATTTCTCCCACCCGCATCGTGTTAAATCCTGCCTCCTGCAGTACCATTGGCTAGCGGGACACCCTTACACGGAATCTGCTTCAATCAGCGCCGGCAACTCCTACTCTATCATGAAACTCCGGAAAAGGTGGAAATATTTAGAAAGCGGGTAGGAAAAACAACGCTTTATATACGGTAGCTAGCTAGCTAGCAATTCGCTTGTCTGACGCGCCGGTGTTCTGCCAAATTGTGCTGCCTTGTCAACAAATGCTACCGTCGCGTGATCGTCTATCGATTCGCACTACTCTACTGAAAAATTCTAAACTCTAATGGGGTCAATGTATTATACCAGTAATTGGCGCATGCTTTGATACTTTATTATAACATATATTTATTTATTGTAGAATTTAGAGGTAGCATATTATGATATATATAAAAAATATATATCCCCATCAAATAATGCCCTCATGAATTATTAAAAGTTCCCAAGCTTGTCGGTATTTGCACACGTAGTATCGTTAAGTAACAAAAGAATGATAGTTAACACGGACTGTTATTTAAACTGTCTCCAGCTAAATAAATAAATGCTGTAAGAGCACCAACAACAAACACATACTGACAACACACATACATACCAATAAAATTTCCCACTTGGTCCCACAAACAGCCTTTGCAAAAAATGTTAAACAGAAAGCAATAAAAACTAGTTAGAAAGAGGAGCTGCGATGAAGCTCAATGTGATACCAATGTTACGTGTGACTCCGGAGCTTGTGCCGAATAGAAGGGGCGTTTACAAATATCTCGAAACAAATCACGTTTTTTAAATCACGTGTCGTTTCACTGAGAGTCATGTGACCAATGACAAGCGTTTCCCACAATCACGTGATTGAAACGTTCGGCGATTCAACTGGTTCAAAAGGCTCGGGCACATGGATGTCTCACTTTTCCAGCAGCGCAATGTGCACATAGCAGCTCGAGAGAAGAGAAAGGGGAAATACTTTGGGGAAATAATTTCTCCCGACAATGTAATTCCTGTGAAAAAAAATGCTAGAACGTAGTCAGAGGCCTTTTTTCACTTGATGGAACATTTCATTTTCACAGTGGATTTCATATGCAGACATGTGTCCATATTAGTTGTGCTGCTTGCAATGTTACGATCAGTTTGGGAGACGATGTCCGTGACATGTTTCCAGAACCTCTTTGTGTGGTCACGAGACAAATAAAGGAGAGCTTAAAGAGCAGCGTGTCTAGCAATGTCCTGCTAGAGTCTTTTTTATATATGTCTTTGTAGGGTAGCATCTATGAATACTTTTGTTCATGTCTACATGTGTATTCCAATAAACAATGGCACTGTGTAATTGTTTATCTACCTGCTATCCGTAAAGATTATCTACCTCTTTTTTTTTTTTAGATGTACTGTATATTAATGTCTAAATAGTCAACTTCATTTATTTGCATTTGTTCTTCATTCAAAGCAAAGAGGTCAAATTTGTTGACATTTACATACACCCTAGATGCTTTAAGGAACACGTATAAAATCAGTAGCTTGAGGAATTTGTTCTGCATTACTAAAAACAACTGCCAGTTGACTAATTAAAATATATCAAGACTAACTCCCTGAGCTTTCATTGATATAGACTGAAAGAAGTCGGCCAGCTACAAGAAAGAGATATGGGCAAACCCGACAGCCCTGTCTAATTCCTAAGGGAGCTACTAGCCAATCGGAATGCAGCTATAGTCATTGCTGCAGGGAACCAAGAACCAGAACCTGAATAAAACAGAACTGCCTGAACAGCTTTATTACAGAATGACTTATTTAATTTATATACTGTATTGTCACAATAAACTAAATTAGAACCTAAATATATATTAAACCCCCATATGTAGGTCTTTTATTGCTCAATACATTATTTACGTAATTTGAATTTCTTTACACACTCTATATGGGATAAAATAAAGAAAACATTTAAAAAAACAATAAAAACTATGTTCATTTACGAATTTACACAAAAAGATTTTGAACCAGAAACATTACTGTCATTATACAAGCATACGAAAATGTATATACATGTATGGTTGTGATTTTTTTTTTTCAAATTTAAACCACCTTGATGTTGTATTTAATATTATTTTATTGCATTGCTTTGCATTTATTGCGTATAATTATATGCACACTCAAAATACTGTGTCTCTAAGCGGAACAGAAATTAAGGTTTTAATAAATACAATATCCTTTATCTTTTTTAGATAACTGATACTGTGTGTGTGTGTGTTTTATAGTGTACACACAGATACATCATGCATAACGTTACATAAATAATATACATTGTGTATAATATACATTGTGTATATAGTCAAAAACTACCTGTATATAAACTCTATGAACTGACTTTTAGGTGAGAGCAGACTCTTTATTCATTATAAAGAACCTGAAACATTACTGTCATTATACAAGGATACTAAAATGTATATACATGTATGGTTGTGATTTTTTTTTTCAAACTTAAACCACCTTAATGTTGTATTTAATATTATTTTATTGCATTGCATTTATTGCATATAATTATATGCACACTCAAAAATACTGGATCTCTAAGCAGAACAGAAATTAAGGGTTTTTTTGTAATTCAAATTTTTTTATTGTTCAACAGTCATAATTTCGTACATCACAGCATTCAATATTCTCCTTTCCAATCAGTCACCTAATCAGCCATTAGTCACCATCAACATAACAAAAACAGAAGAAAAAGCACATGGAAAAACAGTTGTTCCGCTCATCTCACCATTTTTATATGCTGCCAAAAATGATCCCATGTCTTTCTCATTCCTCTCTCACCCTGCAATCTTTCCAACATGCACTCATATGATGCGATTTCAATCATCCCATCAATCCACTCTTTCAGATTCGGGGTTTTGGGACATTTCCAATTGCGTAAGGTCATTCTGGCAGTTGTGATACAACCAATCTTAATAAGGGTAAATGCATTTTTTTATATTTTAGGTACAAATGATTTATCTCCAAGAAGGCATAATTGTATTTCTACCGGTAAGTTAACGCCAAACCATTCTTCAAGTATTCTCAGAGTTTTATGCCAGAATGGCTCAACTAAAAGAGCATTCCCAAATCATATGTAAATAGGTGCCTTCTTCTTCCTTACATTTCCAGCTATCCCCATCCTGTAAAGTCTAGATGGTGTATAATAATATCTATGTACTATTTGTAATGAGTGCATTTTCCCCTTGCTTCCCTTACAGTATGTTCTTACCCACATTAGATAAAATATCCAGCAAGTCATTATTATGAATATTAATCCCCAGATAATTCTGCCATATTGTTTTCAGATTGTTACAAGTATCTGCAGTTACATTAAGCATCAATCTGTAACACAGATGCAGTTTGAGTTTCACATGTTAACTTAAGATAGGCATACACAGGGTTATCACTTGCATTAAATTTGTTCTTAACACAGTGTCTGATCTGCAGATATTTCCAAAAATTCCCTTTTTTGTAGCCCACAATACTATATTTTTTCACCAATTCAGAATATGACATAAAAATCCCATTCTCATATAGATCACCAATTACAATTATCCCTTTAAGCTGCTATTGTTTCCAAAACACCCCCGTTTTGCCTATACAAATTTCAGGATTTTTCCACAGTGAAGCATAGAAATTAAGGTTTTAATAAATACAATATCCTTTATCTTTTTTTAGATAACTGATACTGTGTGTGTTTTATAGTGTACACACAGATACATCATGCATAACGTTACATAAATAATATACAATGTGTATACAGTCAAAAGCTGCCTGTATATAAACTCTATAAACTGACCTTTAGGTGAGAGCAGACTCTTTATTCATTATAAAGAGTCCCTTATAATGAATGTTATCTTCTCGCCTGAGATGGAAATCTTAGGAATATACTACAGTATTTTTTTTTAATACATTAAACAAGTAATTCCGTAAAAAAGCTGTTCAGGCAGTTCTGTCTTATTCGGGTTCGGGTCCTAAACCGCAAAGGATTCTGGGAAGGGATCCCCTGCAGCAATGACTCTCTTACTTGCGAGGATCTTTATTTTTATTTATTTAACATGTTTTGCAAACGCTGTTTTCGAAGACCAAGTGGGCAAATTTGATTGGTACGTACGTGTTATTAGCACGTAGGTGTAGTTGGGTATTCTTTTTTTTGCCTTTTATTTCTGTTTTGCTGGAGACGTTTTACATTACCGGTGCTTCAGTCAAGCTAATTGCTAGCTAATTGAGTATGAGGCGTTGCTTAACCTACCCGCTTTCCAAATATTTCCGCCTAGCGTTTCACGATGGAGTAGGATTTGCGGGGGCTGATAGGAGCAGATTCCCCGTAAGGGTGTCCTGTTAGCCAATCGTAGTGCAGGAGGCAGAACTGAGCACAATGCGGGTGGGAGAAATATAAAGCGAGCGTGCGCGCGATCACCTGCTAAAATAACGTATTTATAACAATCACTTGTTGTGGGGTAACATCCACAACTGCGCATGCGCGTCTTGATATATCAGGAGTGTTAACGTAAGGATCCTTTTTTTTTTTTTACATTTACAATACGCTACCCGATATTGACATCCACCTGTGTGTAGGCTTCCGGTGATCTGTCACATCAATCAGAATAAAATGTGTCAGTGGATTGGATCAGAAAAGCTGTGTCCCATACTGATATCAGGGCTGTGGCATTAATGTACTACCACTTAAAGCTGAACTGTGCTCAGAGGGCTAAGGCACTGAGTTACTGATCAGAAGATCGGCGGTTCGATTCCCAGCTCGTCCAGGTTGCCATTGTTGAGCCCTTGAGCAAGGCCCTAACCATGGCTGACCCTGCGCTCTGACCCCAGTTATCCTGGGATATGCGAAGAAGGAATTTCACTGTGCTGTAATGTGTATGTGACAAAATAAAGGCTTTACTTACTTACTTACTTTACTATGTGTTAATAGCATAAAAGAGAACACGTCTTAAGCTCAAGTTGCTAATTATTATGGTTTTGCAATCTTCTTTCAGGAGACAGCAATTTGTTGGTGAGGTGCGTTTCGCACTCTTTGATAGTCATTCCCAAGCATCTAAAAAGCTCCTGGTCGCAACAGAAAAGAATATTTTTGCCTCCATCAATTCCAGAACGGGAGAGCTTTGTAAGTATCCGTTCTCATGTGCTTTACTCATAGCAAGCAGCAACATCCAACATTTAACCCCAAATTCAGCTTATTACTCAAAAGTGCTCTTTTTAGAAGACCATCTGTCCAACTTATTTACAGCTTTTTTCTTTGAATGTTACAAATCCCTGGCACTAGAGACTCTTTCCAAAAATCTAATATATCCTCAGAGAAAACTTCATCAAATCACAGAATACACACCTCGTATATTAAAATTCGTAAATTTACTGATGAAAGTACACTCATCACTACAGTACGGTTATTGAAAAATTTCTAACTAATCAGAATATAGCAATAAACACCGCTGTGGTATTAATACAAGAGGCTTTCAAGTCAAGCCTTTTGATCGTGCAGAATAACAGAATACAGTTATAAAAGTAAGAACTACATTTATTTCTCTATATAATCCCCTGGAACACTAATGCACTTATCCCTGTGTTTCACTACTGCTTGGATATCATCAAGGTAAAAAGTTTTCTCCAATTGAACTGCCTGCTTCAGATCTGTGAAGCTAACCTCTCAGAAATCTCTTTAACGGCCCAAACGTGGAAAAATTACTTGAAGCAAGGTCAGGACTGTTCAGGGGATGTGGTAACTCCCAGCTGAGTTCCTGTAAATGCAAGTGGTGTTTGTGAATGATTACTGGTGATACTGTGCTTGAAGTTTTCTGTAAATGACGGTTTTTATGCATTGATTCACAAGAAATTTCATCACAAATCTCAGTTTGACTTGAATGCCCCTTTATGTAATTAATAACATTTAGTAAAATCCCTTGTGTCTATAAAGCAAATGTAAATAGTATTACTGTTATGGACACATTTTGCTTAGGATGAAGTTCTGATGATCTGTCCAAAGTATGTTCCAGTCACTTAATAGTGATATTTAAAAAAAAAAAAAAAAAAAGCTGTAAGTTTGATAATGTAGTAATCAACACATTTATTTGTAAATAAATATAACTTTATATCTTATAAATGAACTAATCTCAAATCTTATTAGTATATTTTCCAAAATGATAAGATGTGCTATAAATAAGATTGATATAGAATGATAATTTCACTGAATCCCTGTTTCTGATTTCAGTCTGGAGACATGTGGACAAGCCAGGACCAGAGGGTCACATAGATACATTGCTGGTTCATGGGCAAGGTAAAGATGAATCTGTATGACTCATCTCCTTGAGAAAACCCTTCCAATGGATGTACTGTTGTAATACATTCTTTAATTTCTTTATGTAGATGCCGTTGTTGTTGTTGGGAATGGACGTCTACTGCGTTGCTGGGAAAGCACCATCGGTGGCCTGAATTGGGAGACCGTGCTCGATACTGGAAGGTTGGATTCTAATAAATGCCAGATTGTACCTGCACCGTTTCAAATCACACATGTAGTAACATTGTAAGTAATATCTTTTTCAATTTAGCTTTCAGTCTGCTGTCTTTGTCGGAGTGCATGACCTGGTGAAGTATGTGGCAGTGCTTAAGAAATCTGCCGTCTCTCTGCATTACCTCTCAAATGGCCATCAGAAATGGGTGGAAAATCTCCCAGACAGGTAAACCAAAGCGTGTATAAAAAGTTTTTTTTTTTTTTCACCGATTTCATAAGCTAATGTAGACGTCCATTAATAATTATGGCTATGTCAGGAAGAGATGTTTTTGTCTCCATTGTATTTGTACCCTACAGTGACACTGTTCAGTATCAGATGGTCTATTCCGGAGGAAACGGACCGCTTTATATTCTTGGTGTGGTCCCCAACTCTCACGTCGTAATTGTTGAATATAACATTGAAGATGGAGAGATCATGACACAGGTAAATTGCTGATTATGGCACATTTTTCTTTAGTGACTTAGTGCAAGTGAAACAGGCTCAGTATTTGTTTCTCTGACGGTGTTTTTTTTTTTTTAAAGGCCCATTCTAATTTACGATTATAATTTCAGAAACATGTTTTTTTTTTTTTTTTTTTTTTGCAGTTAACTTCACATCTTTATTTCCTTTGATGTTTTCATTGTTCTCAGAAATCAGTAGATGCTCCGTGGGTAAGCAGCTTACAGTCGAGTTGTGTGATGGTCGGTCCTGGAATACTTTTATGTGTTGACTCAAGCACAGAGTCTATATATACCTTGCCACTGCAATCTGAGGATCAGTCAAAAGCAACCCAAATTCCACTCCAGGTATCATTTTATTAACCCAGATCTCATCTTTACTCTGTATTTAACAGGGCTACTTTTTTGTTCTGTGTGGAGAATGTTGTGATATTTTTCTTTCCAGACTGTTGGTATAGAGGTGGCTTCAGGGTTTCAGCCGTATCTGATCTCCACTCAGCCTCACCCTGCCCGTCCTCCTCTGCCTGAATTCTTCCTGCAGCTCGGGCCGGATCATCACGTCTTGCTACAGCTTAACCATGGCGCTGTTGCTCTTCTCAGAGACTTTAACCCAGTGCGCTGATTACATTTGAATCGTATTTATATTTATTTAATCGAAACTAATTTAGTTATATTACTTATAAACTTATACCTTTCATTTTATTTCTTCCAGTCATACCTGGTTGCTTTTGCAAATACTGGGGAAAAGACAGTGGCTGCTGTGATGTCTCCAAAAAATGAAACAGTGAGTAAAGAGCCAAGTGGTGGCTAATTCATAAGTAGCAATTATATGTAAGATAATTCTATTTCTATTTCAAGGCATGTACCATCAACCTGTTCAGTGCTGATGCAGGAAGGAGGCTACTTGATACCTCTGTCACCTACATACTGGATCCTAATGGAGGAAAACCAACTAGGGTATTTGTTTTCGTATAACATTTAGAACAAAGATCATCATTTTGGACCACAGAGCTAAGCAAATTTAATTGGTTCTTCCAGTTGTACGTCAACGCCTTCTTGAAGAAAGATGACTCCGTGGGTTACAGGGTGATCGTACAAACTGAAGATCTTCTTCTGACTTTTCTACAGCAGCCTGGTGTGTATGAATGGAAGCTGTATGTATGGAATGGTTAAATTATATGTTTGATAAGTTGATTTTTTTAATTTTTTTTTTATAAAAACACATGCCAATATGTTTTTCTTCCCCTCATACACCAGAGAAGTCTGTCAATGATTACAAATTTTAGCTAATTACTGAAAGATGTCATACTTTAGAACTATTTTTAGTTGTTGTGGAACTGGTTAGTTCCAGTTATCTCTTACATCACGACAGCTATACACAGCCACCCCTAATCAGCCTCACTTTTTCCTCACGGTCCAATCCCATAAATTGCTAAAAAAGCTAAAGGTAGCTATGATGGAAAGGTGTCTGACCGCAGTGCATCGCAGCTTGTTGAATATGTGGGTTTAGACTGATCCTGTCCCATTTCCACTGGCAAAAGAGCCTAAAATAGGCCTGTGAGTATCAGAACTAGACCATAGAGTGAGGAGGAAAAGTTTGGCCTGATGTAATGAATAACATTTTCTTTTACATCATATGGACATTTGGGTGAATGTACGTCACTTATTTGAGGAAGGGATGGTACCAGGATGCATTATGGGAAGAACGTAAGCTAGCAGAGGTGGTGTGATGAAAGCATGGGCATACTGGCATTCATTTGGACATGTGCCACCTACGTAAACATTATTGCAGACCAAACCCCTTTATTGCAACAGAGCTTCCTAATGGCAGTGACATGTTTCTAACAAAAATCGTCACGTTCTTGAGAATGATTAGGATTTCTCAGTGCCCTACTATCTAGGTTGTACCCTAAATTTAAAAAGCAATCTAATACACTTCTAATGTGCAGGCCGGGTAGTGTGGACTAGAGAAGAGGCTCTCGCTGATGTGGTTACTATGGAGATGGTGGACTTGCCACTTACTGGAACACAAGCAGAACTGGAAGGCGAATTTGGAAAGAAAGCTGGTAACGTTTACTGTGATGGTTATTATAATATAATGTACTTTATCTGCTTTATTCTGGTGATTGTGATTTAGGCTGGTGTATTTCAGGATGTTTGTCTGTGCACAATACTAATATACCTTTACCTTTTCTGTTTCACTTATCCAAAAAACTGCTGTAAAAACTTGAAGCTGAAAGTTCATTCAAATTATACTTTGTCCTGAATATTTTGAATTTCATAATGCTGCCTTTTACTCACACTGCTTCTCCTCACTAATGCACTAGTCTTTCATCTGTCCAGTGCACTCTTGACTTGTCTTGTGCTGTCTTTGTATTATTCTTTCCTTTTGCGCTTTCATTTTGCTGCACTTGGATCCAGCTATTCAAGGTAATTTGCTTCTGCTTTTATTTTATTTATTTTTTTATTTTTTTATTTTTTACAATGTGCAATTTATGTGACTTAATGGAGGCTAACAAATGTTAATTGCTGTATGATGCCCATTAGCTAAAACATGTTAAATGATTCCTGTCAATATTTACAACGGCAGTGACACGGGTACTAATAAAAAGCCAATAAGTCTTAGTTTACCAACACTGCGTTACTGTAATGTTTGCAGACGGGCTGCTGGCCATGGTTTTAAAGCGCCTCTCGTCCCAGTTTATCCTCCTGCAGTCCTGGATTGGCCATCTGTGGAAACTCTTCTACGATGCTCGAAAGCCTCGCAGCAATGTGAAGAATGAAGTCACTATTGAAACCTTGTCTCGAGATGAGTTCAACCTGCAGAAGATGATGGTGATGGTGACTGCCTCAGGGAAGGTATGATGCGATAAGGTTTTACAAAGGTGCTTTTTGGATAATGATTGTTTTACATAAACTTTGATTTTGTATAGTTGTGTCAAAGATCAATTTCTTGAAGGCCTGTTATCTTAAATACAAACATATACAACTAAATAAAATCAAAATGGTTATATTTTACTGAAATAAAATTTGTCTACTCATTTTTCTTCCTCAGCTGTTCGGCATTGACAGTAAGTCTGGGACCATTTTGTGGAAGCAGTACTTGGAGTATATTAAGCCCAACTCGGTTTTCAAACTCATGGTGCAGAGGACAACTGCTCATTTTCCTCACCCACCCCAATGCACATTACTCATTAAGGATAAGGTGGGTGGTTATATTGTATTATTAAAATATCTGAATCATCTTTACCACATATAATCATGCTTAATTAACTGCTGTTTAATTAAATAAGATTCATATCAGTTATAAAATAATGTAACATTGTAAGAAAAAAGGTTTACATAAAATGCACAAATGTACAGTACATTTCCGTAGCAGTTGCTAAGAACCATCCAACATGTTATTAAAACCTGGAAGGATAATGCTGAAATGTCAACTTTAAAAAAAGAAATGTGGTCAGGAAAAGAATTAATGAATGACTGTGATTGGAGATTGCTTGAACAAAACTTAAATAGACTTACAGTAGAAATCACAGCTATTTAATTGTGAAAATAAGAGCATTTCCACAAGCACAATGCAATGAGAACTCACAACATTGTGCTTAAACACCTGTGTTCGATATAAGAAAATCACTTGCCCAATTTCCTTACACAGTGGAATGGCATGTTTTTACATTGTTCATCAGCTAATCCACTGTTCAGCCCTACTCCCTTTAGTTTATCTGATAACAGCTATCAAAATACCTGCTGCGTTCCTGTACCACAACTGAATTTGGCGAAACCAGAGTGTAACTTTAGTTGTAAATGTAAAAGCTTCCCAATGTGAAGGGTTTTCCAAGGCTGCCACACAAATATTCCACCATTAATAATCTGTAACTTTTATCACCCAACCCTGTCCCTGTCCATTTTTCCATACATCTTCAAACCATCAATTAGAGCACAGATGTCAAGCCTAAGTCCCATAGGTCAAAGGCAGCCTACTTTTGTCATTTTATTCCGCATGTGTAAGGAAAAATAATATCGAAAGACCCGATAGTACACTTCATTACGTATACAGTATAATATTTCTGCAGTAAAACTCTCCTCAAGGATGTCAAAAAGATAAAAAGTAAATGATATCTTTTTCAAATGATGCACTAGTAATGTATAAGTAATGAGCATTTGTGCTTTTTTTGTTAAAAGTTATAAATGTGAACTGAACCCCAATATTGACATATTTTCAGTGCTAGATATTCACCAATAGGTTTACTTTTGGTCTTTGTTTTACAGGACACAGGCCTGGGAAACCTCCATGTCTTTAATCCTATCTTTGGCAAGAAGAGCCATATTAGTGTTCCAGCTTTGCCCAGACCTATACTTCAGTCCCTGCTGCTTCCCATAATGGATCAGGACTACTCCAAAGTTGTTCTTCTGATAGATGATCAGTATAAGGTAAGTCTTATTTCAACTGTTAAAAGAGGTTTCTCTGAAATACATTATTTTAATAACATGAACCTGTCTGTCTGTTTGTTCTGCAGGTCACAGCTTTCCCATCCACTAAGAATGTCTTGCAGCAGCTGCAGGAGATGGCATCCTCCATTTTCTTTTACCTGGTGGACTCGAGTCAGGGCAGGCTGTCTGGTTTCCGCCTTCTTAAGGATTTGTCCACTGAACTTATCTGGGAGGTGGTCATCCCAACTGAGGTCCAGAAAATAGTGGCAGTGAAAGGCAAGCGTGCTAATGAGCATGTCCACTCCCAGGGCCGAGTCATGGGGGACCGCAGTGTGCTTTATAAGGTATTCCTGATCTCATTCTCAATTAGTGTAAGACTGCTAGGCCAAGGTCACCATAACATGGGTAAATTTATCCATAAACAAAAATGGTTTCAATGACAGGAAGGTCATTGAGCAGACACCCATTGCATATGCTCAGTATTCCTTAAAAAAAAAAAAAACATTTTATTGTCGACAAGGGACAATAAAATTTACCCCTTAAAAACTAGGTTTTAAGAAAAAACAATTAAGGAAAAACAGTTTGGTTGTCCTTTTTAAAAATTGTCCCTTATTGTACATTTCTCTTCCAGTATTTGAACCCCAACCTGCTTGCAGTGGTAACTGAAAGCACAGACATCCATCAGGACCGCAGTTTTGTGGGGATTTTTCTAATCGATGGCGTTACTGGCCGTATTGTCCATGAAGCTGTGCAGAGGAAGGCACGAGGACCTGTTCACTTTGTGCACTCGGAGAACTGGGTAGTGGTGAGTACTCAGGCTTCGTCCATTTTTTTCGTTGTTAAATCTCTAAATTAGAAATATATTTTCCATTTGGAGCGCATTATGTTAAAACGGACATATCAGTTAAAATGTCCTTTGGGGGAACGTTAGTAAGGAGTTTTGGTTGTTGTATAGTTGTTGTTATATGACCAGGCTTCGGAATAAATGTCTAGGATTTATTTTTGTTCATACGGCAACTGAGAATAAAATGTGAACTGATCAGTAATGTGTACATCAATGTAGTACATAAGTCACACAGGCAAGTGACTTGTGCACCCTGACATTCTTTAATGCTGTGCTTTATGCTTGTTTTTCCTCTAGTATGCGTATTGGAACACAAAGTCTAGGAGGAATGAGTTCTCTGTGCTCGAGCTCTTTGAGGGAATGGAGCTGTATAACAGCACAGTGTTCAGCTCTTTGGATAGACCTCACCTTCCTCAGGTTCTGCAACAATCCTACATATTCCCTTCTCCTATAAGCACTCTAGAGGCCACACTGACTGAGAAGGGCATTACCAGTCGTCATCTTCTTGGTCAGTTCAGCTCTCTTTAATGTTATTTAATGTAAAACTATAGAGAACATCTCAATGGGCTCTGATGTGTATGAACTAATTCTGCTGTTGGTGATTTTTCAGTGGGACTCCCATCAGGAAACATCCTGTCTTTACCAAAGCTGTTTCTGGACCCACGGAGACCAGAAGTGGCCTCAGAACAGAGCCGGTGAGCATCAAGGCTGATTTATGCTTCTGTCAAGTGCAGCAAGACTGCAGCAACTGTTATTGGTCTGTCTGGTAGCAACACATTTATGACTTTCAAGCTTCCATTTTTTTTTTAATCGAGTTGAACATAAAACTGATCATCACCTCTGGTTTCCTCATTGCAGTAATTTGTTAATTAACTTGTTCAACAACAATTAGATCCAACTCCAAGAAGATCCCTTCGCCATTGTTAGTAGTACACCAAAACACTCACCAGATAGTGACTCAGCAAATTAAACTGTTATTTGTGTTCTCGGGTGATTATTGATGATTATTTAGTTAATCGCAGATTGTTAATATTATGTTTTGACTAAATGTTTTGTTTGTTCTAGAGAGGAAAATCTAATACCATATTCTCCTGAAATGCCAATACGCACTGAGTGGTTTATTAACTACAACCAAACTGTGTCAAGAGTAAGGGGCATCTACACGGCCCCATCTGGCCTGGAGTCTACATGTCTGGTGAGGAACTTTTATTTTAAATTATAATATTTTTACTTGTCACTTGAATTATCTATTCATTTTTAACTTTAATGTGTTATTATAATATATAGTATTATACAGTATAGTGCAAAAATCTGTGTGCCAAAATGCATTGATTTTACCAACAAGGCGTTTAAGGTTTCACAAGAGTTCCTTCATTACAACAAACCGCAATAATGGTCATATATTAAATGTGATACATATGAGAAAACCTAAATTATTCCATGAAAAAGGTTGCATCCCCCTTTCTGACTATGTAAATAGTCATTGTAGTTGTTTTAGTGTCTTTAAAAAAAATTATTTAATATTTTCCTCTTAACTTCTCTCATGTTTTGAATCATACCCACATCTCATTTTAAACGTCTAGGAGTGTTTATTTTAGGAGATCATGGCTATTTTACAATACATTTAAATTGTAGTATAAAAAAGGATGCAACCAATTTTCATTTAATTTTAACCAATCTCACTTTAGTACCACTACATTACACGGCTTGAAAGATTTTCTTCTTTTCCTTCTATAGGTGGTTGCATATGGCCTTGATATCTACCAAACCAGAGTTTACCCTTCTAAACAATTTGATGTCCTTAAGGATGATTATGATTATGTGCTGATCAGCAGTGTTCTCCTTGGTCTGTTCTTCGCTACCATGATCAGCAAGCGGCTGGCAGAAGTAAAATTACTGAATCGTGCATGGCGATAAAACCCAACTACTTGGCCTGACAGCTGCAGTCTGCCCATTTAAGAAATGTGATTGACACATTGTTGGCAGAAGACCAGCTGGTGCCCATGTTAGACTGCAAGATTACAGAGAATGATGTGAATGACAGCTGTTTGGGGTGATGGACGTTTTTTTTTTTTTTTTTTTTAATAAAGAAAGGCTTACTGTCTTAAACACAAGAAAGGTATAAAAATTGTTTCTTCACTCCACTGAGTAGTCCATCCTTAAATTATTTATTGTAAATGTTTTAGGAAATAATTTTCTATGGAATGTTAATTTCCATACAGATAACATAAATGCAGTGAATTAATGCAAGATATTAATTTATATATACTGATTGTGTGTGTTATGCTACTGTTGGGCAAATTACATGAAACAAACCTCTTAAATAAAAATTAACTTTAAAGGTAGATTCTTCTGTTTGATAGAATTCCTAGCCTACATCTTTTTGAGGATACATACTAGTTTTTAATTCTAGGCCCCAAGTGTACCCTTTTAAACTGTTGGTTAAGTACTGTGTAATTTGTATTCATGGAAAAAGGATGAATGCAGATGACATATTAGTCAATACATATGAAAATATCAAAGAATTAATGCAATTTGGGATTTTGTGGTAGTCAATAAAGTTCACGGTTTGCTGTAGGAATGGGAATACGTTGTCAAAACCAACCATCTGAACTAAGTGCTAAAAGTTTCTCTTTTTTTTTTTTCTTTTTAAAAACTTTGTTTTTCCAGTTGTTGCTGTGGTTAGCATTGCTGCCAAATAGCTCCAGGGTTCTTTTTTTTTTTTTTCCTGGACATGATATTTGACTATGATGTAAAGTTTTGCATGTTGCTCACATGTCGAATTTCACTCTTCCTCTCTCTTTTTTTATTTATTTATTATTATTTTTATTCCCACCTTCCAAAACCGAGTGTGTGCATGGTGCACTGTGCTCGACTGATACTGGTACCTTCTAGAATGTATGCCTGCTTAAAAAATCTCCTCTTTTATGTGTTAACTGCCTCCACTAGCTGAAAACAGTACTTCATCGAGCATTTCTACCACAGTTAATTTATATTTAGAACTAGAACTAATTAAAACTATTTGCATCAGGCCTTGATATGATATGAAACCTGCAGTTGCGTTTTAGGTGAGACGCAGCTTGTTTACTTTGGTATCCTCACCCCAGTCACTAGATCTTGAATACCAAGAGCCTGTGTGTGTGTTGTTTTAGATTGGATATAATTGTTCTTTTAGTCATGCTTTTTAAGTGCACGTACACCAGAAGACAAAAATAATGTAGTAATTTGAAATACATCCCTAACTATTGCTAATAAAAAAAGAGAAACACCACTTGACAATTAGTTCTTGTTTATTATTATTCTGGTTTATACCATATGCTTACATTGCCCCCACTGTTGCTCCATCTGATACACACATAAGCAGCATGTCTCAAGTATTTTACAATTTCAGGACCTCTGACAATCAATACCCAAACCATGTTGTGTCGGCAGTGATTTTGTAGTGGCGTCACAGTGGCTTAGTGGTAAGCACTGTCCAGTTCTGATGCACTTGTTTGAGCTGCGGACTTGGCTTGCCTTTTCTGGTCGTGGAGATGATGGGCTTGGTGGGAACACGGTGCATGTTCAGATCACATGTGACGTTTGCCCAGACTGTTCTGTATGACACAGACAATGGCAGCAATGTTGGGGATTTCTTTTCGACGATGCACAAGTTGACAAATGGTTTCGACATTTTTGGGGGTTGAGTTGTTGAAGGTCTCCTCATCTCTCGTTGTTTTCTAGTGATGTTCTTCCATTCTTGAAGCATGCGTAACATTCAAAACACCTGAATGACTCATTGTAGCATCGCTGTAAACTTGCCAACTCATGTCAAGCGTCACACAGAATTTTATGTTTACTCATTATATGATGAAATAGCAGATGTGGTAACGCACATGGTCAGAATAGCACCAGTTGCAAAACTCCCGATGTTAAGGTGTTTCTCATTCAATAAGAACGTATATTCTCCAGTGCGCTCAGTAAAATCTAATAGCTGTTTTACTTACAGTACTGTGCAAAAGCAGCATTTGACACAGTAAACCACAGGATTCTCTTGCAGATGTCTATCCTTGCAAGCCTTGGAATCTGGGCCACGGCATGGCAATGGTTTGCTTACTACCTAGAAGGTCATATGAGATAGTATGGAGGGCTTCCACATCTACTCCACGCAGACTCTCCACTGGTGTCCCACAAGGCTCAGTACAGCACAGTTTGTCTCCTGTTCTCCCTCGATACTTGGCCTCTTGGTGAGGTCATATCTGGGTTTTCATACCTTTGTTATGCAGATGACAGGCAACTCAGTCTCTGCTTTAATTCCTTAGACACTCAGATTTCCACCTGGATCTCAGCATGTCTGGCAGACATCTCATCTTAGATAGCAGCTCATCAACTGAAACTTACTCTCAGTAAAACTAAACTGCTGTTCATATCAGGTGATCCATCCCCCTGTCAGGATCTTATGATCTCCCTGCACAGCAGTCGGATCACTCTTTCGGTCACTGCCAATAACCTTGCCTACGGACCTTTCTGGTTATTAGATATTTGGGTTAACCCCCCATACCCCCACCACCACCACAAAAAAAGAGTAATTCCATACACAGTGGTATAAACATTTTTTTACATTACGCTTATGACCTCCCTCAGACGGCTTTAAACAAACAAACGAAAAAAAAAAGATTCCAACAATGTTTGACTGGTGGTACATATGACTATTAACCTAGTAACCAGGGTAAGGATCTATCTAATGACGGAAACTTCAAAGCACTTTTGTAAGCCGCTCTGAATAAGGCCGTCTGCCAAATGTACAGTAAATGTGAAAAAGAAATCCCATAAGGAAACATGCTTTTGAAAACATGTCTACATAAGAGAAACGTCTATAAAGGTCACTAAAGAGTACTAAAATAAACAGTAAATACTGGAGTGAAAACTCTTTGCTTAGGCAGCACAGTGGCTTAGTGCTTAGCTGGATCCAGGTTTGATTCCGGCCTCTGATCTTCGATAGATTGGCACTCCATTGGCTCGTGCCCTAAGTGTTCTGGAACAGGCTTCAGGCTTCAGAGATGATGAGTGAGCGATGACGACTCTTTGCTTGGAAATAATCAGTGGTATTACAAAGAGATTTGTGCAGTTTAATGAGTAAAAACAGCTGAAAGGGTTTTACTGAGCGTGCTGGAAAATATACCTTCAGAACCTGGAGTTCTTGTGGTAACGCTGCTTTCTATTTTCATGCAAAACCCAAGAGTATACATTAGGGTTTTTTCCATCTGAAAAATGCCTGTCATGTAATATGTTGCTTTGTTTACAGGTCCATAAATATTCTTTTGTAATGTAAATTATTTCTTCTTTTTTTTAAATGAATTCGAGATTTTAGATAGAACTTTGTCATTGTAACATGTACAACAATATTAGAAAAAAATAAGGCATCCTACAGCACTTCATTCATACAGCCATACAACACTACCACAACCCCACTTCAAAGTCAGAATTCCATTGATCCTCTATTTCACACGTATTCCATGTATTTCTATTCAGTTTGTGCTTGCAGTATTCAGTACAATTATTGCAGCTGGATAAAAGCTCCTTTTAAAATCTGTTTGTCATTGCTTTTATTGCTCTATACCGTCAACAGTTCAAACATAATGTCCAGGGTGAAATGTGTCTTCTGTGATATTTTGCACTTTTTTGAGACAGCTGGAGTTGTGTAGTTCTTCCAGGGAAAGGAGAGGGCAGACGACGATCCTCTGTGCATTATTAATGACCCTCTGGAGTGCTTTCTTCTAGGCCACTATACAGCTGTTATAACACAGAAACAGTACGTGAGGATACTATCGATGGAGCTGTGGTAAAAAGACACCAGCAGTCTCTGTGAGATGTCATTATCCCCTGAATTCTCAGGAAGTGCAACAGCCCAACGGTGTTTACTTCCCAGGTCAAGTTCTCCTCAATGTGGACCCCCAGGAAGCGAAAATCTGACACCCTCTCCACACATTCCCTGCTGATGTATAGTGGTAAAATGTACATTTATTTTTTCCTGTAGTCAATTTTCTCCTTGATTTTAGATGTATTAAGGAGATGGTTGTTTTCTCTACAACACTCGGTCAATTTCTCCAATAACTTATTCTCCCTTTGAGATGAGCCCCACCATGTGGTGTCATCTGCAAACTTGACAATGGTGTTGCTGTCATGGATAGGCTTGCAGTCTTGGGCTCAGCACATAACCCTGTGGTGAGCCAGTGCTGAGACTGAGGGCCATGGTGATGTGGCTCTCACTCTCACTCTTTATGTGCTGAGAGACAGGAAACCTTTAATCCACTTGCAGTTTGAATGTAAAAGTCCCAGGTCCATCAGTTTGCCCACCAGTTTGTGAGGGAGGTATTAAATGCTGAACTATAATCCACAAAGAGCAAACAAACATACAGTAGTTCTCTTGCTGCTCCGAATGGGATAATGTGGCATGAAGGGCTATCACAACTAATTCCTTTGTGGATCTACACTCACCTAAAGGATTATTAGGAACACCATACTAATATGGTGTTTGACTCCCTTTCGCCTTCAGAACTGCCTTAATTCTACGTGGCATTGATTCAACAAGGTGCTGAAAGCATTCTTTAGAAACGTTGGCCCATATTGATAGGATAGCATCTTGCAGTTGATGGAGATTTGTGGGATGCACATCCAGGGCACAAAGCTCCCGTTCCACCTCATCCCAAAGATGCTCTATTGGTTTGAGATCTGGTGACAGTGGGGGCCATTTTAGTACAGTGAACTCATTGTCATGTTCAAGAAACCAATTTGAAATGATTCGAGCTTTGTGACATGGTGCATTATCCTGCTGGAAGTAGCCATCAGAGGATGGGTACATGGTGGTCATACAGGGATGGACATGGTCAGAAACAATGCTCAGGTAGGCCGTGGCATTTAAACGATGCCCAATTGGCACTAAGGGGCCTAAAGTGTGCCAAGAAAAGATCCCCCACACCATTACACCACCAGCAGCAGCCTGCACAGTGATAACAAGGATCCATGTTCTCATTCTGTTTATGCCAAATTCTGACAGAATCGAGACTCATCAGACCAGGCAACATTTTTCCAGTCTTCAGCTGAGTGGTAGTAGTAGACTTAATGTGGGAGCCCCCTAAAGATGGAAAATAAAATCAATCAATCAATCAAATAAAGATAATATGGTGCATATATACTTTTGCATAGTACTATATATATAGTTATATAAAATTATGTAGTAATTGTTTATTTTTGTCACATTACAAAATGCAAATTGAGCAAAGAAACGAAAAAATCTAAATCACATCAATATTTGTGGTAACTACCCTTTGGCTTCAAACCAGAATCAATGTTTACACTTGCACAAAGTCAGGGATTTTAGATAATTAGTGTTGGGTGTTTAATTAAACAGTTATACCCTGAAAACCAGGACCCTGAAAGTGCAAGGTGACAGTGATAACCACTTTGCTGCCCCCACTTAGTGTTGTTCATAAACTGAGTCGTGCTCACAAATATGGCCCACGACACATAAACGTTTTATGTGTAAAAATGTGTAAATAAATTAGAACAGGACTGGCAAATTTTACACCATATTTGCTATTGTCTTTACTTGTGACGACACATCCTGTTGTTTTGCGTCTGGTGATTAACCTCATTTCCTCCGCCAGCTTCTAATAGAGAAGTCGCAAGATGGCGTCGAGTGGCGGAGATGGAGAACCGGAGTGGACCGCGGCTGTGCGGCCGCTTTTATCCGCGTCGTACACGGCTTTCGAAACTAAAGAGCTACCTCAGCTTGTAGGATCCATCGTGAACAGGTCAGCGCGGGGGTTATGTCGTCAAGTTGTTTTTGTCGTTCTGCAAAATAACTAATCAACCTGGTCTGGCTAGTTAGCTAGCTTGCTACGATAACACTTGTCGCTAATGCTAGCTAACCTGTATGGGCCAATGCGTTAGGGGTTAGCATAGCTTGTTAGCTAGCTAGCGGCGTTGAGATTCTGCTTCATCATCAGGCCGAGTAGGAGCGTCCTGTCTGGGCTGGAGTCTGTGAAACATAGCGCAGGGTCTTTTGGTGGTTTTTAGTTTGGCGTTTAAGCTTGGGTTTTTGAAACGAATGCTAACCATTTGTACTAACGCTGTATATACACATATATTTAACTCATTTTGCTTGTCATTTAAATAGCCACGGAATTTTTAGCTACCTAACTGGCTAACGTTTACCTGTTTAGCCTGCTTATGGCAGGAATATGTAGGAGAGGCAAATGAAAGTGAAGACTGTTCAGTTATCCAAACGTATTTTTTTTTTTATAAAGTCTCGAAAATATATATTATCTACTCTGAGGTTTGTAATTCACGAAATATTAAATGACCGGCTAGCTTGTAAGTATAGTAATATCAAGCTAACCTTGCTAGCCAGATATCATAGCTGAATGGTTAGGTAGCACAAGCTTAAATATTTGACAAAAAAAGACACCATTTGCACTACAGTGACTGAATGTCAGTCAGGTTGCAGTCATGTGTTTTACCTGAGCTAGCTGTCCTGCTGTCAACTTGGTCAAGTGTCTCTCTGCGTTGTTTCTTGCTCAGTTATGTCAGTCAGGGAGCTCCTTGTTAGTGACTCCTGTGTAATATAATACTTTTATTATAATTTAATATTTTTTGTTTGTATCCAAGAAATCTTGACAGACTGTTATTATTGGTGACCTTTTTTACATAAAACTAAGTCTGATGAGATCTGTTTTATGCTTTAGATGTATCAATAGTATGGGAAAGTAGGGAACAAATGTTTACGTTTCTATGTTTTAAATACTTTTTCAATATCTTATTCAATGGGTTTGCAGTTTGATCACTCACTGTTAAAACGTTTAAAACCATTTTAGTCTTAAAAGTACTTGTTTTGCCTTGTTACACATTCTCCAACAATACAATCTGCTTTTAGTGAAGAGTTGTCAGATGAGTAAGCACTGTTGATATTGGAGTAAAACACTGCAGAGCTTGCTTGTTTTTGGAAAATAAGCCATGACAGGGTGGTGTCATGTTTGCTGACATGAAACAGACTTGCTCTTACTGCCCCAAGTTTGCTTATATTTCATTAACAGCATGTTCTGGATTGTTTGTTCATTCTATATCAGTGTGATTTGCCAGCAATAAGCCTTAAAAAAAAAAAAAATTTAATGAGTAGCATGCTCTTGAAACAGTCTATAGTTTCATATAATGTTGTGGAACATCAGTGAAAACTGTTTGTTCCTGTTTTATCTCTCTCTCTCTCTCTCTCTCTCATCTCTTTCCAAGATAATGGGACAGTGTAACCCTAAAACACTTCTGTTCATGTCTTGTTTTGAAAAGCTTCGAGACAGTTTGAAACACTGGCACTGGAGACTCCTTCCCCTGACTCACTCACCCACTCACTTGAGTATCGTCTATACCGCTTTATCCTGTATGCAGGGTCGTAGGGGCCTGGAGCCTATCCCAGAAGACTTGGGGCATGAGGCGACGTACACCCTTGATGGGGTGCCAATCCATTGCAGTGAACACGCGCACACTAGGGACAATTTGAGAACTCTAATTAGCCTAATCTGCATGTCTTTCACTGTGGGAGGAAACTGGACTACCTGGTGGAAACCCACCAAGCACGGGAAGATCATGCAAACTCCATGCAGACAGAACTCGAAGTGGGAATTGCACCCAGGACCTGGAGGTGCAACGTGACAGTGCTAACCACTAAACCACCATGCCACCTGAGACACCTTCCATAAATGTTAAATCATGTCTAGTTTCTGACTAGAAAGCCTCATTATATCAACAATGATATTATTAGGCTTGGATTATACAGCTCTCCTTTGGGATGGAGCAGACCATGTAATAGAAGCCACATTTATAAATATAAACTGTTCGTTTCTTTTCAGTAAGTGTCCCAAGCCAAGCAGGGTTTTGCAGTGGATCTTGTGAACACTGGGCATGAGGCAGGAATTCATTCTGAATAGGACGCCAGTTCATCCCAGGGCAAACACACATTTACACTATGGTTGGAAATTAGCACAAGCCAAATGCAGATAATTTTGTGTAGTTGTGGGAGAATGTATTTGACCTGCTAACTGTAGGAAGGTGAAAATTAGAATTCTGCATACAAATGATGCATTTAATGCATTTATTGTAAAATGCATACACAGTCCCAAAATTAATAGCTATAATGTTAATGTTTGCAACATCAACATAAAGTTAAGTATTACCTAGCTTTCCAATTGTCCAATTTCTTTTTTTATTATTATTTAAATATTTTTATTGTTTGAAATTTTAATAAACATTCACATGTAAATACATTTTCTTTAAATACAGACATAAATCATCAAAATATCAACAAGAACAAATAAATACATTTCCCCCACCCAACAAAATAACCCATAAGTGCTGTCCCATGGTAAAACACAAGTGTGTAAAAAAGAAATAAAAGGGCACCAGATTTTTTCAAATAAAATCTTATCTATTAGGGTATACCTAATTCTTTCAAGATGTAGGGTACCCGTCAGCCATAACTTCAAAGTTGGAACTTCTTTTTTCTTTCAAAATAAGAGGATAAGTTTTTTGGCAGAGATCAACCCATATGAAACAAACTGTTGTTGTACCCGTGTAAGTTTGACAAATTTTTCAGAAACTCCAAATATAAATAATATAGGATCTGGTACAATAGAAATGTTCAAAGTATCTGAAAAAAAACTTAAATATTTTGTTCCAGAGAATCTGTAATTTTGGACACAAGACATAGGAATGAGACAATTGTCCCATTTCTACAAGTATGAAGGAAGGAATCTGAGATGCTGAAATTTTCAACTATATATACACAAGAAGTGTTCACACATGTCACCCACATGCGATACCTTGTCTCCGATACCAGTTCCTGAACAATACTTTGTTTGATACCAAGATCGACTTTAACACAGAGTGCACATTAAGGCACATACATTTATGTTTTAACTTTTTAATTTTATATTTCAGCTACCTGCCATTTACAACAGTCAATTTGTACAACATGAAAAAGAAAAAAGAAATGACTACATGTTGTTGTCTGTTAAACACCTTACAATAGCTTAAAGTTCACACATTAAAATTAACTTGTTCATTTAATATTATATTTAATATTATAAATATTATTTTTAAACCAGGATGTCACTGGAGGGTTGAAAATCATGTGATTTGCTTAACCTCTAAGTAGTCTGGCTAGAGAAAGAGCGAGCATGCACAGTTCTTTCTCTAGCTCACAGAATTTTAGCGATTTAAAAAAAAAAAGGTGAACGGAGTCTTTGCTGCAGCCTTTGTCAGCACCCTGCATGTTAATGATGCTTGCTTTCACTTTCGTTTGTTGCAAACTAATCCTTTCGTTTCACCATTTACCAAATAATGAGCATATGCAAAGAACGGTGCTGTTTTAGTTTTTTTAACACACCACTGTCTGTTTAATATTATTATATAAAATTGTATAAAAGGCAGACTCAAACTGGGAATCTTAATATTACCAGACAGCTGCTGTACTTCTGAAGCACTAATTGAGTGAAGCTTTTGATTTCATTTTGCTCTTTGCTTTCTCTGGTCATAAGCTAAAGCTACACTCAGACAATATCTAAAGTTACAAGAGGGTCCCACTTTAAGTTACCAGCAACACACCTAATAGATTATTGATAAGTTTAGTGAATGCTGTGTACAAGCTGGCAAATGTTTAGTTGCTAAACATTACTTGCCGTCCTTATAAATATCAGAGGGATGGGAATCCAGTGGTGGAGATTTTCAAGGAAGTTTATAACTTAATCGGAACTTGAATGATGAGAGAAGGATGGCTGTGGTTTGTTTCTTGTGGAGTTGAACTTTCTACTCTTAATTTTATTCCATGCACATTCAGGTGTCTCATTAATTAAATCATGTATTCAGTCTGGATTTCTGTGTCGTTTTTGTGTATATACTGCATCACATGCGGTTATAATCATCAAGGATAATAAACAGGAGTCATAACTTTTGATCACATAGACATTTTTACACCTACTATGCGACACACTGTAGTCAAGCCTCTCAGAATACAGCACACGTGAGCCTCATCTGAGTGTTTTAATGCTTACTGATTCAGTGACTTACTGACTGTACTGTAGAAAACAAATTATAAGCCATTTTTATGGTGTGCCTTCTGTTCATTATGAGTTGCTAGTCTAATTTAATATTTTTTTATTATTATATTTCTTATTATTATAACATTATTAGAATCACTTACTAGGTTTAGGCTACCGCAATAATCAACCTCTCCTCCATTTCGTTTCGGAACTAATGTAGCCGAAACAAAAGTTACAGGACTGCGTTCCTCTGAATCCTCTAAAGCAGAGGACCTCTACTGTTAATTGGTTGCCGACCAACCCTGTCATAGCTCATTACTCTAAAGTTGAGCTGATTTCAACTCCCTTTGCTGCTCTTGCCGGGCTGCCCTTCCCCGCCGGCTCTCATTGAAAATGAATGACTTCCGGCCGCTCTTGCCGCGTTCAGTGTGAACGCACAGTAAAGGTATCCAAGTTCAGAATAATAATCAGATATTTTTGGCGTAATTATTTACTTACCTATTACCCATACAACCCTGATAGCCAATCCCCAGAACAACTGACACTTTATCTTCTCTCTCTCTCTCTCTTTTTTTTTGGAAAATATTTTTGTAAGCGCTTGAATATCCAGAAGGGAACGGTCCAAGCTGTTCTAATATTTTTTAAGGTGTGATGAGTGAGTAATGATGCCAGTGCATGAGTAACCCTAAAAGTTGATGTGAACCACTCAACCACATAATGAGCATAGTTGTGTGTTAGTGTGCAATTGAATCACTAATGCAGTTTAAACAAAACGTCAAGTTTCAACTCCGAATCGATTCATACTTTTTTTTGAACTATTTAGCTAAATATTTACAAGTAAAATTTTCTAAAGTTGACCAATTCCTTAAGATATACCAGATTGTCTACAGAAAATGCAAACCTCTTGCATCTTCTGCATTTTGCAAGGGAATTGTTTCTTTTGGGTTTATTGCCAGTTGGTACGATATCAGCCTCTACTGGACTGGAGCGTAGCACAGAAGATTGGCTGGCTCTTTGTCCTTTAAATGAGCAACAAGAAGTTACACAGCCTTTCAATCTGCATTAGACACTTTTTTTGTACTTTTTAATACTTTAAAATATATAATAAATTGTTTCCCTTGGAACAAGAAGAAGCACATATAGTATTATGTCACATTGACTTCTAGTAGACATTTTTGTTTTAACAACTTGCACACGAAAAATAAGCTTTCAATTACTTATGTAACTATATGGATTATATAAACCAAGCAGAGGTACCTAAAACAAAATCTGTTAACTGCTTGGGATTCATTTGGCAACTTATTTTTGGAAACTAATTGGCTTTTATTCTGAAATATTGACAGAACGCACATTGCTACACTTGTCTTATACAATATAATATGCATATAATATTCACATTAGGTTTTCATATTACGGTACATATACAGAATGTAAGTGAGGATTGTCGGGTCATTTTCCTATTTGATTGTTTCGTACCTAGATAAGAAACTTTAAATCCAAGGTAGCAGTTTAGCTTAACGATGTGAATGTTCCAAACTGTAGCTTTATTTTGACGGTATTAAAGATCGACTATACAAGACCGTTTTCCATGACATCACATTCAGCAGTAATACATGAACTGTAGAATATAGAAAAGAAAAAATAAGTTCAGCGAAGTAGCTATTCAGTGTGACACTGCAGTAAAACTACTTGTAAGTTACACACATTCAGCTGCAGTCTACCATAACTAAAAGGAAGTGCTACTTTGTGGCATTGTTTGGTATTACAATGTTGCCGCTTTGCTAAACTTCCTGTACTATTATACTGTATGACTTGTTTTAGGTTTGAGTGGTAAATATGGGGAAAATTTGATTCAGATTAAGTTATGCATCACAATTTCTTTGTGGCAGTGATTCATGTATAGCCTCACTGACTCCATCGGTTTTCTTTAATTATAATATTATATAATAATAATATTTTTTTGGATCAGCAACAATAGTGAGTGAAAAATATAATGCATATCTTGGTATTAAGGTTCAAGTTTTTTTGTTTGTCAACACCACCATATGTGCAGACATACAGAAGAATTTAAATATCGTTTCTCTTTACTCTCATCATGTGTTTACATTGGTAATGCCATATGGAAAGTTTGTGTAAAATAAATAAATAAATCAGCAGTTAATGCAATATAAAACAGTATGAAGGTAACAGCAGTATACTTGTAATAAATAGATATAAATAAACTGTGAATATAGCTCATAAACATCTGAATGAGTATACATCCAAGTGAATGTAAACAGTGAATTCTGTTAATATGCAAATATATCCAAAGGTCGATTGTTTACAAGAGCAAATACTGTATATCTCTAAATGTATGTGATTGTTCAGTAGTTCTGAGTATGAAGGCATTTGTAATAAAAATAAAAAAACCTAGCTTAGTTGTAGGGAACTATATTATTTTTTCCATGCAGTTACACACTGTTGGTTAAAACAACAACGTGGAGTGGGAAAAATTGAGTGGTAGATTTTGGAGTCCACCACCTACAGTGGAAAAGCAAAGTTAATTTCCAGGTCAGATTTACATGGGCTCATAGTCTACTGATGTACATAACAGTATGCTTTTAGAAGGCACAAAAAAAAAGAAAGTATCTTGCGGAAACTTTCAGGTACATGGGGGGGGAAGGGGGGCGCGGGTGCAGCAGGAAGAAGTAACCCGAGTTCATTGAACTCATACCTGTGAGTCAGCAACGTGCTGTTTGTTTAATACAGCCCACTGTGAGCTCTATCCTCAGGGCTGCTGTTATAGAAGACTAATCAACACTTTCTGACCAATCAAGTATAACTTGACAGCATTTGATTATAATTCTGCATAATAGCACCGACAATATTTTTAGTGTTGGCCTTTAGGAGAGACGATTTGGTAATTTCCAGATTCTTGGTAACATGCCAAGCTGTCATTTAGCCTGTTGTTTCAAAGGTGAAAATAAAGAGACTGGTGAGGTAACAACTATTATAGTTCTTTTAAGGTGAGTGATAGCCATGTGAGCAAATTGTTGTGGTATAAGAGGAGTAACACTTTGCTGGAAACTAATGCTGTTAGAAAATCAATACAACAGGTTATATTGATTGTTGTCTGATAACAGCACATCTTGTGTTTGAATCCATACATATACACTGAAGAGTCCTTAATAATAATTGGAAAGTGCCGTAGCTTTAGCAACTCTGAGTATGTTTGCATTATTTTTGTGTCCACTTAAAACACACAAAAAATATCAACGGTTTCATTTCTACATTTGTTTAAAAGCCTCTATTTATCCTTTAGTGATCCCCAGTGTGCCAAAAACTCACCAGTAGAAACTTTTTTTTTTCTTTCATTTTCTTTTCACTTTCACATCTATCAGCAAATTGGCAGTGTAAACCATTGATCGATCACTCATTTTGTAAATATATGTATTACGAAACCTGTTTTGAGTAGCTTCTTTATCCCCCACTGCTCTACAGTGCCCCTGGTGATAAAAGTTACATTAGTGCTCTTCTAAGTGTTTTTGTGAAACTGAAACTTTGCACTTCTGAGGGATAATCGATGTGTGATATGTTAAAGCAGAGTGGTTTTGTTTTTAAAGGTCTCTACTGGTCTGGGTTTATTGGTTATACAACTTTATTTAACTTGATGAACTACATCTGTAATTTCCTTCGTTTATTAAGTCACCTCAAGTATTAAAAGTCGGCTTATGTATATTTTCAGAGTTGTGTTCTATTTGACGTATTAAATGTTGAACATAAATAAATGCCTAGCTGTAAATAAAGTCCAAAATGGTAACTGCCTGACCCTAAGATTTAAAAGCTTATAAATGCTGTATGAAGATCTGTCTGTATATTTTAATTATTCACATGAATGCAAGGACACCTTTTTTAAAAAACATTTCTTTCCTCTTTTGAAACTGTTCATTGGGCTTTGGAGATAATACTGTATCCTGGTGAATTTAAAAACAGCAACAGTATCCCTTTAATTACCATCAGCTAAAAAAACAAAAGCTACCATGTTATGTGTGCTGTTTATACTATATACACACCAAGTCCTGGATATAAACAAGATCACATTTTCTAGATCTGGAATAGTCATTTTGTAAATCTCATAGGATTTTAGAAATTTACTTACTTCATGTTATATTAACACAAATTTTTAGCTTGGATCTCTGTTTCCTTTTTTTTTTTTTTTTTTGGAAACATAATCCTTCTTTTGAATCGAATCACAGGGGACCAAAAATGTACGACAATTGACTGCTTCTTAATATAACATGTTCACATTAATATATAACATGTTTTAACTGGTACAGGAACTCACAACAAGCATGGTTAGTTTTTGGTGTTAGATTTGTAGTTTAAAGCTTTTCTCATTTTTGTCTGATCTTTCTCTACAGTGAATCTGAAATACTTCATCACGATAAACAGTATGAGCCGTTCTACTCGTCTTTTGTGGCGCTCTCTGCACATTACATCACCACAGTTTGTGGACAAAGTAAGTGGATCTGCATTGCTATGAGGTGTCTTAAAAAATTTTTTTTTATTACAACAGGTGTTCAATGCAAACCTGGACTTGTGATGAAATTTCATAAAGGCACAAAACTGACCTTTTATAAAAGACTTATAGTGCTGAGCATATAGTGATGAGATTCTTAGCCGCAGTAACATGAACATTTCGAGTGAAACACGTGAGAAATGAAAATCAGTGGATAACTAGTCGCATCGTGAGAGTGGGAGTAGGAACTGTACATACAGTCATTTACAAGAACCACTTGCACATTACAGGAACTCTGTAAAAGCTGGGAGTTATTGCCAGATCCCCTCTACGGTCCTGATCTCACTTCAAGACATTTCCACATGCTTGGGCCATCATACTCTCCTTATTCAAGTGATGCAGGCAATCCAATTATGGCTCTGGTGTACTGAGAACTTTATACCTTTATTCTCATTACTGTGTTCTGTTATTCTGCTCAATCAAAAGTTTGATTTGAACTCCTCTTGTACTTTGTCGAAAGTAAGCCGTGTAGATATGCCATTGATAGAAACAAGCACCAACAAATTATTAATCATTGTTTGTTTTCCCCCTTTACTTTTTTGCTAGTCCCTAGAAATCAGTTGCTGTCAGTAGCTGCAGCATGTAAAGTATTGATTGAATTCTCATTGCTGCGGCTCGAGAACCCAGACGAAGCATGTGCAGTTTCGCAGGTGAGCTGTTGGTTTTTGGTGTTTTATACAGTTATTAGTTCCTCCTATTTTCCGTCATTAATTTTGGTTAATTCCCTATTCTTTTTCAGAAACACCTAATTCTCTTAATAAAAGGGCTTTGCACCGGTTGCAGTCGGTTAGATCGAACAGAGATCATTACTTTCACTGCAATGATGAAGTCTGCCAAACTTCCACAGACTGTCAAGACCCTTTCTGATGGTGAGGAATGTGTTGACAATTAATAGTATGTCTGTCACTTTTAATAATAAAAAAAGGTTTCTTATCATCATTTCTTTTTGTCCCCCCCCCCCCCCCCCCCAAAACAAATCTCTCGAATAAGCCCAAAATATGAACACGCTGTATATAAGAACGCAATGTGTTTATTTGTTTTATCCGCTTATTTTTTATTTTTAGAGAGACATTATTACCCCTTTATTCTAATATTGGATGGTTTCAAGTTGCATGTGGTGGCATACTGCTTATAGAATGTCAACTTGGTTGTTCCACTGGGTTTCTGCTTTTCCTTAAAATAATTTTTCTTTTGGATTATAAAGGTAAAAGGAGTTTTATGCATTATTGGGATAGTGTGTCAGAACATTAGGGAAATAAAGATTTAAGCATGGTGCAAAGTATTGGTTTTTAGTTAATAGTTTGTTAATAAATAGGATGATTCCTTGATGTGTTTCAATTCAATTTTTTGGAACGTACAAACTAAAAATAAGAGAGGCCAAATTATCAAAATAAAATGTTCAACTTAATGTAACGATAAAAAAAGTGTTTAATAATAAATATTATAAATGAATAAATACATAAATTATTAATAATAATAAAGAGATAAGACTAAGCTTTTTCATTTGTTTAAGACAAGGTTTTATAGTCACTGTTGAATCGTGCACATTATCTAGGTAGAGTGATGTTATGTTACTTCACAGGAGTAAAATTAAGATTAGCTTTGAGCCAATATTTTCTTGGTACCTCATGGGCAGTCTTTGGAACCCCATAGTACATTCATAACCTGAACAGCTGTTTAGACAATGTCTTGGGTTATTTGAGTGTATTATTCTCTTCCCTTGCACCCTTCTACCCCCTGACCAACAGACTGAGATAAACCAAGCTTTGTTACGTTCCCACTGTCTACTGTGCTTTGCAGCCTACTGTTTCCCGATGGGTTATCAGAGCTGGGGTACTTATATTGTTTTTTTTCTTCTTTTCTTTCTTTTTCTTTCTTTCTTTCTTTCCCTTGCTGTCTAGTGGAGGACCAGAAGGAGCTGCCCTCCCCAATCAACCCTGAGCTCCGGCACAAAGAAGTACAAATGAACTTCTTCAATCAGCTGACCTCAGTGTTTAACCCCGATATTACTGTCATGTCCTCACCCTCAGGCCACATGCAGGTTAGCAAGTTAGACACACAGAGTTACCAAGTTTGTATCAGTATATAAACTGTGTGTGCAAAACATAAAAAATTTATCTTTAATTTTGTATCACAGGCAGAGGGTGAAATTGATGACCAAACAACGACAGATCAGGCTGCACAGGCCAAAATGAAGAATGCCTTCATCTCACAAAATGTGTCCAGTTTACAAGAATTGGGTGTGTTTTCTAAAGCGTAAAGCTTCAGGGTGTTTCCACGCATGCAGAGTTTTGTCCATTTGAATCAGACCCTGGTCCGTTTTCCCTTGTGTGCTTTTGTTCATGCAGGTGAGAACACAGCAATCGCACTCCGTTACAGAGCTTTACAGCTGGTCTGAGATTGAAGTCTTGGTCCAGTTGCAAGTAAACTGTAGCATAGTTTGATTGCAGTGAAAAAGTGATATGACCATGAATCAACCCCCAACTTGAGGAATCCAACCAATCATTTCTTTGGGTGCTGTGAGACACAATGTCTTTTAGCACCAAACACCATCAAACATCATTTGCTTATGGTTTGGTTAGTGAAGTTCAGTGTGAGACTGAACCTAAATAAATAGAAAAAACTATCGATTTTACTCTGATTCAGACTTGACAAATGGACGTGTGAAAGCAGCCTTAGTGTTTTGAGTCTGTAGTATTACTAACGTACAGTAAACTGCTCTAAGGCATAAATATTATTTCGTCTCATCACAGGAGGCTCAGAAAAATTGCTGCGCGTGTGCCTCAACCTGCCCTACTTCTTGCGCTACATCAACCGCTTTCAGGATGCTGTATCAGCCAATTCGTTCTTCATCATGCCGGCTACTGTTGCAGATGCCACCGCAGTCCGGAATGGGTGAGGCTGACTTGAACTTTTAGTGTCTGATGGATTTTTTATTCACTTTCAATTAGTCAGATTTAATTTATTAAGTATCACTTTATATTTGTATTTTTTTTTTTTTTATGTCTTTGGTGCATCTACCTGTCAGATTCCACTCACTTGTGATTGACGTAACAATGGCCTTGGACACTCTGTCCCTACCTGTGCTTGAGCCTTTAACTCCTGGGCGACTCCTAGATGTGACTGTCCTAGCCCTTAGCTGCCTCTATGCAGGTAGGGTAACTAATAAAACCTGACATATATAATAAATAGCACTTATTATTATTTGTGAAATATGAAAAAATATTTGGTCATCTTTTGCAGGTGTAAGTGTAGCAACATGCATGGCCATTCTGCAAGTAGGCAGTGGTCTGCAGCTTCGAACTGCCTCAACGGGCTCTAAGGAGGAAGACTACGAGAATGACGCTGCAACAATTGTGCAGAAATGTGTACGACAAGACTTATTTGTGCCATTAAACTGTTTTTGTAATGTTAAATGATGTGCTTTCTGATTAGATTCTGCTCACTATCTTTTAGCTGGAGATATACGACATGATTGGACAGGCAATCAGTAACTCTCGACGAGCTGGAGGGGAGGTAAATAAGACCCTGATGATGTAGAGTATCACATCTGGATTTGCCAGTGCTCTTGGATGTACATTATTTTTAATTATTGGTTTGTTTGTTTTTTTTCCCAGCATTACCAGAACTTCCAGTTGCTGGGTGCCTGGTGCTTACTGAACAGTCTGTATCTGATATTGAATCTAAGCCCCACGGCCCTGGCAGACAAAGGAAAGGAGAAAGACCCCCTGGCAGCACTGCGAGTTCGGGACATCGGTACCCGCACCAAAGATGGAGCAGGATCTCCTAAACTGGGCCCGGGCAAAGGGTAAGCCTCAGATAAAATTTTTTTAGATATGTTCTGTATTTGGGAGCGTCGTTTTAATGTTTTCCCATCTTTGTTCTGTGAAGGCATCAAGGTTTTGGGGTTTTGTCAGTCATTCTTGCAAACCACTCAATCAAGCTGCTCACCTCATTATTCCAGGACCTACAAGTGGAAGCATTGCACAGGGTAAATAATGTTTGATTTCAGATATGTTTACTCTTATCCATTGAAGTTTGAAGTGTTTCCTGAACAGGTGACTTGAATTGTTTTTTGTTTTAGGGATGGGCAAGTGATGGGCCTCCAGCAGAACTAAACATCATGGCACAGAGCACATCAATTCAGAGAGTTCAACGGCTTATCGACTCTGTGCCTTTAACCAATCTGCTCTTTACACTGCTCTCCACCTCCTATAAAAAGGTATACACTTTTGTGGCCTGTTAACGGAACATACAAGCATTTTGTGCCTAAAATCTACCATAATACAAAACACCACAGGTTTAATGTGTGTTTTTAAAAAAAAAAAAAAAAAAAAGGGATTATAGACAGGCATGGGCACTTGAAACTAAACTGGCTATGTTGGTAATATCACTCATCTAATATGATGAATTATGCAGTTGTAGGCCCTAATTTACAAATATGCTAAGTATTTATGAAAAATGGGCTTTCTGTGTCATTTTAATTAAGTAGTAAATTCACATGTCATGGATATTAAAAAGGCTTACCTATGAGTGTGATCCTTACCGTTTAAAGACTCCCTTGCATGGCTCTGATTTTTGTATCGCCCAGGCCTGCGTACTGCAGAGACAGAGGAAAGGTTCAGTAAGCAGTGATGCCAGTGCCTCGACTGATTCAAACACTTACTATGAAGATGACTTCAGCAGCACGGAGGAGGACAGTAGTCAAGGTAACCAATGCTGCCGAGTACTCTTCGAATCAGACATTACAGACAGGCTTAGGAAGGGTAGGTACAGTCAGTCACTCTGAAATAAACAAATTTAAACCACTAGAAATTAGAATTAATTGACCAATATTTTTTATGTGTTTTTAATTATAAATTTCCACTTGCACTAAATTCAGCACCGAATTCTCTAGCATAGACCTGTCTGTAATTTAAAAACAAAAAGTCTTGGCTGTTTTCTTCACTGGCCAAGTTAGATTCAGGGGTCAGGCGAGGGTGGAATAATTTAATGCGCTTGCTGAAAGCTGCATACAGTAGTAGGCGGACCAGAGTCAGCTTAGAGACAGGTCAGTTAAATTCTGCTGCAGAGTGCTGTTGCACACAAAGCATGCTCTGCTTAACTGCACCGCCATGGCAGCCTGCACGCCTAGTGACAGTGTCCGTTATTTCAGCAGAGAGAAGACAGGAGAGGACAAGAGCAACTTGTGTCTCAGGTCAGCAGATTTCTGCATTAGCTCAGCCTTGTAGTGTCTCAATGTGCAACTTTTCAACAATAAAGACTTCAAGAAGTCTGATCCACGGTTTGTGGAGACAGCAGCTCTGTTGTTCTGCATACACTTCAATGAGTGAATTTGGAGATGAACTTGGCTTTCTGCATGTCCACAGATGATGACAGTGAGCCCATTTTGGGCCTTTGGTTTGAGGAAACTATCTCTCCCAGTAAAGAGAAGGTGGCTCCTCCACCTCCTCCACCACCCCCACCTCTGGAGACCTCGCCAAGGCTCAAAAGCCCTAGCAAGCAGAATGCAGGAGAGAATGGCAACATCCTGGCTAGCCGGAAGGACCCTGAGCTGGTGAGCAGACTGCTGGGTTTTCAAGCAGACCTGTGAAATCTAGGGATGCAAAATTTAAGGAACCAGCTAGATTGAATTATTTGAGATATCAGTATAAAGATTAAGGAGCAGTTGTCAGTCATGAACAAGCATAAGACCTCTAATAGATAAAACATAATGCAACACAATTTCTCTCCTCAAACATAAATTATCGGTGGTTGACTTTAAAATTCTTTTTCCTTCTTTTTTAAAAAAGAATCACCCATGCTGTGTTATATTGGTCCATGCTGTGGCTTTAAAGAAGCAGTCTATTCTTGTGTGTCGTCTTATTTTAAAAACATCGCAGTGAAGTCTATATCCACTGCATCTGACAATTGCTCCTTCTGTTTTGCTAAGCTCATGTCTCACTGCAACTTCTGTTTTTGTGTAACTTATTTTCAAATTGCCTGGCCAATAATCACTCGTAGTTTAAAATGCCTTGGTGTAGAATAAAAAATAAAAAAGAGAGAGATTTTACTTATTTAACTTAAGTTTACTGTCTCTCAATTTATTTAATTTAAAGAAGGTTTTGTTAGTGAATTATTTGCAAAATTCTGAACTGTTAGACGAAAACTGTAATCTCTGCAATGTTTTAATAGAATTGAGCATTTTTCTGAATATATGTAACTTTTATTAATGTTTATAATGTTTTATAAATTAAATTTGGTCTTTAACCTGTTTTGGTCTTAATCACTGCAGTAATGCAAAAGTAAGGTCTGTGCAAGGTGATTTTATTTGTCTGTGTATATATTTTCCTTTTTCAGTTCTTGGGTCTGGCCTCTAGCATTTTGAATTTCATCACCACATCTATGCTGAAATCCAGGAACAACTTCATTCGTAACTATCTGAGTGTGTCCCTCACTGAGCAGCACATGGCCACTCTGGCCAGCATCATCAAGGATGTAGACAAAGATGTTAAGGGTAAGACTGTTTCTTTATATGTACACATCGACCGAAAAGTGACTGGTCATTAATTTGAATTCTTGTACAGATCAGGACATTCATGTGTCTGTGTTGGTTTTATGTTCTGCTTTTCTACAGGTTCCTCTGATGAAGAATTTGCCTCTGCTTTGTATCATTTTAACCACTCTTTGGTAACATCAGACTTGCCCTCTCCGGCCCTTCAGGTATGTAGATTAGATTGTATCAATAGTGCTTATTAATTTATTTGTCAGATATAATGACTGTTTAGCTATTTGGCTAACATTGTGTTTACGATCATTTAGAATACATTGCTGCAGCAGCTCGGTGTGGCTCCATTCTCTGAAGGTCCCTGGCCTATGTACATCCACCCCCAGTCACTGTCGGTGCTTTCTAGACTGCTGCTCATCTGGCAGCACAAAGCCAGCCTTCAGGGCGATCCTGATGTCCCTGAGTGCATGAAGGTCTGGGAAAGGTGAGCATAACCATCCCATTGCACATCATTCCAGAACTTTGTGCATTGCTTGTCTGTCATTCTTTACATTTTTTTTTTTTATTAACCTCACAAAAATGCAATGATGCATGTGTAAAGTAGGAGTTAAGCAAAATCAGTAATGCCTCATGCCCATTTTAGGAGGAGTTGTCTAAATGTAAATAATTTCTTAGTGAAGTTGAGGCTTTTTTAGTTTTGACTTAAAGGCTGCTATAATGGGTACATCCATTCCTTAGTGATAATCCACTCTGTAGTCTCAGTGCAGTTACTGCAAAGACACTGTAATCTTTATCCATTTATTTGCTGCATGCTCCAAGGCAGCTGATGAGTGAATTTAAGAGAGTAGCACTGAGTAGTTGTGTTACTAGTACACGGCTGAACCGTTTTTCCTTCTTCCCAATGTAGGTTTGTCGGCACCCTGAAGCAGAACACTTTGCAGGGAGCAATGCCCAGCGAGGAAGATCTTAATGTCGAGCATCTCCAGCTGCTGCTTCTAATCTTCCACAATCTGTCAGAAAAAGGCCGTCGTACTGTCCTGACTCTTTGCACACAGGCCATTGCTGAAGTGGCCTCTCACATAGACTCCCAGCTCCAGGCCGTGCCCCTTAACTTGGCTCGCATTTTACTGGTCTTGGACTACCTCCTGCACCAGTACTCTAAAGCCCCCGTATATCTGTTTGAGCAGGTAAGAAAATAATTAAATGTATTTTTTTTATATATAAAATGTTTGTGTTTGGGGATGATAGTTAGACATTGGTTATTTGATCAGGTGCAGTACAATCTTCTGACTCCACCTGCATCTGGAGCCAGCTCTGCCCAGGAGGGCATGAAGAAAGGTTCCACACCACTTTACTATGGTTTCAAAGAAGTAGAGGAAAACTGGGCCAAGCACTGTTCAGCAGATCGGAGTAAGTCACATCATGCTAATCCTGTCATTATCAGATCTGTGTGTAGCCCATTTTGGCAAAGAAATTCATCCACTGTTGACTATGTGTTCTTGTTTAGATTCTAACACACAGCCCAAGTTCTACTGCGTCCTTTCCCCTGAAGCTTCAGAAGATGACCGGAGTCGACTTGACACCAAGGTAATGGCAAACACCATGGCAGCACAAAATGAAATTCTTTTGTAATAATAATTTGAAAGTTTTGGTTAAAATCTGGTCCTCACTGCATTGCAGGTCTTCCAGGTGTTGTTCAGTGGAGCTGTAAAATATGACAACTTGTATTACTCTCTCATCTCCCTCCTGGCTGCGGGGTCTCGCGTCGACACAGCCAGGAGACAGGAAAGCAAGCCTATTACCCCAGTTGTGAGTAACATTCTGAAATGGTTTTCCACAGATTTTGTTTGTGGCTTTTCCACAATTTTTTTTCCCCTAATTGGATGTGTATAGAATTTAAAAAAATATATTTTAGCTAACTTTGTGAGACATAAATTGACGTCTATTTGAAATTGAAATATAATTTTACATAATTCATTGCTGGTACTCGCTCCATGCAGGAGGCCTGCTCTCTCCAGTACTATTTTCTGATCCTCTGGAGGATTCTAGGAGTGCTTCCCCCTTCTAAAGCCTATATTGAACAGCTGAAAACCGGCAATAATGACCCCAGTGAGAGCGACATCCTGCACACGCTTAGATGGTCGTCTCGATTAGGTGTCGGCACATACGTTAGCTGGATTAAGGTGTGTTTCTGAACAGCATAGCATCAACTAACGTTTCTATGTTTTACTGCAGTTTGTTTATAGTTTGCTCTCATTTACATTGGTCATTCTTCTCCTCAATCAGGAAAACTTAGTGAAACAGGGAGTGAAAGCAGATCATGCCACTTCTTTGGTAGAAGCGGTCTCTTCTAAATGCAGTGCAGTGAAATATGATGTGGAGATTGCAGAGGAGTACATTGCCCGACAGGTAATGGCCAATTGGTTTGCATTGAAGATTCTCCTTTATTACTTGAGATGAATTATAATCAGGAACGTCTTCTTGTCTCCTCCTCCCTTTCCCAGATCTCATCCTTCTGTTGTGTGGATCCCAACAGCATCGTACCTTTTCACCAGATTCCTTCACTGCAGATCATTTACACACTGGATGCTGTAATCTCCAAAGTGCAGGTTTCACGAAATGAGCATTTCTCCAAGGTGGCAGCAGAGACGGACTCGCACAAATCCTTTGAGATCACCAAAAATCTGCTGCCTGCTACACTGCAGCTTATTGACATCTACACAGCCTTCACCAGGTTCATACTATATTTTTAACTTTCATCGATTATGTAAGCAGCCTTTATCTATGTGAGCTGTAACATTACCTTCTCTTTTTTTAAAATCTGAGTGAACCAAGTTTCTCTTGTCTTGTTTACATGGATAGATCCTACTTGTTAATGAGTCTCCCTGTGGATGGAGAGAACAAGCCAACAGAAACTAAACTACAAGGGTATGCTGCCGTGTTGTCTATCGGGTCCACACGCTGCAAAGCTAATCAGCTTGGTAAGAATACTATGGCCTTTTTCCCCCATAAAAATGCCCTCCACCAATATGAACGTTGACTAATTTGTGGTCTAAGGCGGGCATCAATAAACTGCGGACTGCGGTTCTGATCTGGACCAAGCGACAGTTCTGTCTGGACCCTGATGCTTTTCTGATAAATGAGAATAGTTAATATACCAGTAAGATTATTCTCTCGAGGTTGGGCGCTGCTATACACATCTCTTAAGAGTCAATAATTGCGATTGTTTATCATGTATCGACAGTGTGTGCGGAAGAAACAAAAGCGAAACACGATATGGCTTACTCCAAGAAAAGAGACGAAAACTGAATCTTCAGAGATGAGTGGAATAGATTAATATGTTTATTCTTCCTGTGGAAGTTTAAAACAAACAAGTTTAAAAATGCTCATAAAAAACAGTAATGTCAAGCGACACTATGAGACAAAGCTCTGGTTGTTAGAGCAAACCTATCCGGAGCAGTCAGAGGTGAAGGCGTGTAAAAAATATATTTTTTTAAAAACCTGAACTGAGAGCCTGGAATTACAGAGCAATCAGACTCTCTTCACATTCATTTACAGGCCAGCAGCGTGCAAATGAAGATTGACCGAAGATTGTTGTAGTTCAGACTGTCCACATGTTTCACATAGTTTGTGAAAATTGACAATGCCATTTACCTACATTTTGTCTCATATGCAGTTAGATTGAGTAGATTAAACTTTACCTAGCCTCAATATGTTATATTAATTAACAGATCAGTCCTTGTATTTAACTTTATCAGCATGACCGTATGCATGGACGGTATTGGCAAAGCAATCTACTGATGCTTTTATATGAAAATTTATACAAACTACAACTAATATTTTGTAATTTCAGGTCAGGCAGTAATGCAGAATTTGCCAGCAGCACTTCAGACCCTATGTGAGACATGGAACAACATTCACACTAATGAGTTTCCTAACATTGGCTCATGGGTGAGTTTGCTCCTGCCAGTCAGATTCATCAACTGAATAGAATGGTTGCTTATCATTTAGCAACATGCTTATTCTATGTTTGTTTATTTATTTATTTATTTATTCTTTATTTTTTATCAACAGCGAAATGCTTTTGCCAATGACACTATTCCTTCAGAGAGCTACATCAGTGCTATCCAGGCAGCCCACCTTGGTACTCTCAGCAACCAGTCTTTACCATTAGCTTCCTCCCTCAAACACATCCTGCTCACACTGGTGCGCCTTACTGGAGATCTCATTGTGTAAGTTACACAATCTGTTCACCTGCATTAAATTTTTTCCTTTTGGGAATATCGAGGAACTTGAAATGCATTGTGTAAAATAAATAAGCCTTGGCACATTATTTGAGCCCACTGTCTCATAAACATCATTTCCTTTAGGACAGAGGAGCTGAATCCTCCCCAGGTGATCCGTACATTGCTGCCACTGTTGTTGGAGAGCAGCACAGAGAGTGTTGCGGAGATCTGCAGTACCTCTTTAGAGAGGATCCTGGGCCCTGCCGAGTCCGATGCCTTTCTGGCACGTGTATATGAACGTCTAATCACAGGCTGCTACAACATCATTGCTAACCACTCTGACCCCAGCAGGTGAGCCAGGAAAAGTTCAATGTTGTCTGAGATCTTAAGCATAATTTCAACTTCGAAAGCTTCCATGATGACTCTACCTTGTTGGCTTTTTCTCTCAGTGGTCTGGATGAGTCTGTGTTGGAGGAATGTTTGCAGTATCTGGAGAAGCAGCTAGAGAGCAGCCAGGTCCGCAAAGCCATGGAGGAATTCTTTTCCTTTAGGTAATTCACAACCTAGTGCTTTTTTTTTTCTTATCCTCAGCAAAACTGCTTGGGTAAAATGAGCCTTCACTTTTTCTTCTGCAGTGGTGAATTGGTTCAAATCATGATGGCAACCGCAAATGAAAATTTATCTGCCAAGTTTTGCAACAGAGTTCTGAAGTTCTTCACCAAGCTTTTCCAGCTCAGTAAGTTATCAAAAACCATTGAGTGCTAATCTCTAGGCCATGTACGGCCCAGTATATTTAATGTATTGCTTTCTGTTTGTCCTGTGTAGCGGAGAAGAGCCCCAACCCTAGCTTGCTGAGTCTGTGTGGTTCTCTGGCACAGCTGGCCTGTGTAGAGCCAGTGAGGCTGCAGGCCTGGCTCACTCGCATGACCGCATCTCCCCCCAAAGACTCGGACCAACTGGACACAGTGCAGGAGAACCGGCAGCTGCTGCAGCTCCTCACTTCTTACATTGTGCGAGACAACAGCCAGGTGGGTGAGGGCGTGTGCACTGTGCTGCTCAGTACCCTCATCCCCATGGCCACAGAGATGCTGGCAAGTGGAGATGGAGCCGGCTTTCCTGAACTCATGGTCATTATGGCCACATTGGCCAGTGCTGGCCAAGGAGCAGGACATTTACAGTTACACCGGGCTGCAATCGACTGGCTGAGTAGATGGTGAGTCATAAAAAAGATGACGACTTTCCCTCACCCTAAAAATTTTTTTTCAAAGATTTTGCATAATTTCCAAAAATATTTTGCCTTGTACCTCTTATATATTGTGTGCGTGTGTGTATGTATATTCTATATACTTTTTTAACTTTAGTTCCAAGTTGTTTGTCAAGTTAACATTTATTTTTATTAATTTTTTTTTTAGTAAAAAATATTTATTTCAAAAGAACGTTGTGGAGAAAGTCACCGCCAATGTTTCACAAGGAAAAGTAAGCAAAATAGTTGTAACAATAGTTAACGAATCTTTGTAAGGAAGTTGTTTAAACTCTGGTTTATTTTTATATATTTATTTTTTGCAGCACACCAGCATGTTGGAGTGTGCATGCCACATAATCTCCTACCTGGCAGATGTAATGAATGCACTGAGGCAGAGCAGTGGTCAGGGCTCATCCCAGCTTTTAATGGATGGAGAGGAGAAGGCCATTGAGGTGGACTCCGACTGGGTAGAGGAACTGGCTGTGGAGGAAGAAGACTCGCAGGCTGAGGATTCGGTCAGAACTTTGTCACCTGTCAGGGTCTATAAATTCTCCAATATATACTTCTGCTTTCAAGAGAGTTAAATACCCTAAAGTTGGAGCTGCCTTTCAGGACTCCATGGTAGTAGAAGCCTAATTCCTTCTTTCTGTTTTGGGTTTTTGTTTTGTTTTTCTAGGATGAGGATTCTTTGTGCAATAAGCTTTGTACCTTTACCATTACACAGAAGGAGTTCATGAACCAGCATTGGTAATTGAAGAACTAGTCATCTCCTTTATGTACCCACCTACCCCCTCTCCAGTGACACACTATATTGATTTAAAACTGCAGCCGTGCCCTTACTGCTCTCCTTTCCCTATACAGGTATCATTGTCACACCTGTAAGATGGTGGATGGGGTAGGTGTGTGCACAGTGTGTGCCAAGGTCTGTCACAAAGACCATGAGATCTCCTATGCCAAATACGGCTCTTTCTTCTGTGACTGCGGGGCCAAGGAGGATGGCAGCTGCCAGGTGAGACCGAATACTTCAAGTCATCATGGGAAAAGAACAACAGCGGTAACTTTGGCTTGCAAATCAGTTATCATTGAAAGTCATGAGCCCATCCCATTTTCCTTCAGCCCATCAGGATTTTTAGTATATTTCATGAATCATCATATTCCTTCCATGTTTACTTAATGATACATTTAACAGGTGATTCAATGAAATGTAAGAGCATGTTTGCTTATAATTTCAGCATTAATATACTAGAGATTAAAATACTTTTACCTATGGACATGTTAACATTAAATCATTGCATCTCATGCATGTCCCTTTGAGCCTGGATTATACTTGCCTTTAAACACAAGTGTATACAAAATGTCTGTACCATATATCCTGCAGTGGTTTGTAGTGTCCTTGACTCTGTTTTTAGAAATTAATGCTACATATCCGAGATACAATGCCAGTCACAGTGGCATCTCATGAAACCATGTCTCTAACTGATTAAACCAACTAATGTTTTGTTTCAAATTACATGTAAGACATACAGGATGTTGAGTGCCAAAAGTAACTATTTTGCCATTAGTGTTGGTATTTAAATTTTAAAACCTCTTATCTAGACTTTAAACCTGATAAAAGTTCTTTCTTGCATACGAGTGTTCTGGATCATCTAGATTGTAAATACGTCTGAATATAAATGCATAAGATGAGTCTGGTAGTTTTGATGATGGAGAAACTGAGCTCATCAGTGTATTTAACATAGCTGTGCATTAAAGCACTAATATTTCACAGCTTAAAATGAAATCCTGACACAGTATGTGTGACATGTGGATGTAACTTTTAATCCCCCCCCCCCCCCCCCACACACACACACACAGTTTAAATAACCTAATTCTGTGATGTGCGCAGATGAGCGTGTGAGTAATGCCGTTTGCATTACAGCTGCTTGCACACGCGCAAAGTCACTCACCAATTATAATCCAGGCCATAATGGAATCACAATGCATGTAAAACTAATCAGTATGTTCAGTTAACTCTGACATGTACTGTTAAAAATCAAGCTTGCTCCGTTAACTCCTTTTGTATTCCATGGTACCCCCATTTAACATGAATAAAAGTATTCTGTTCAAGGTATCCCAAATGCATTCCTTTCCATGTGTTTAAACTTGTTCCCATATGCGTTTGTTACCCAGGCCCTGGTCAAGAGAAGCCCCAGCAGTGGAATGAGCTCTACAATGAAGGAGTCCTCAGCTTTCCAGAGTGAGCTACGCATGCCCGAAAGTGCCATCCGCCATCAGAGTGCTTCACCTGCTGACAAGGGAAAAGTCACCATCTGTGATGGCAGGAGCAGCGATGAAGAAAAGCCCAAGAAAAGCAGCGTGTGCAAAAACATTGAAGGCTGTAGAGAGGACCTTCTTGCCCAAGTGGTATGTGTGGTCACTACATGTTAATTCATGTACTGAACTTTTGATTCCGTATAGTAGCTGAACATACCGGGTACCTTTTATGGTGTTTTTGATGCAAAAATATTAGTTTAATGCAAATACCCGAATATCAATGCTGTAATTTCCACAGTTTAAATCAGACGTGAGTGGACTGTTATTGTGGTGACTCTATAACCATTTTTTAAACTTAAAAAAAAATAAATAATAAATTAACACTGCATCACAGGAATTTTGTAGTGGCTTGATGTTATTTATTTGATGCTTGTTTAATAACTCAAGATGCCCCTTTTTTCCATCTAGCATTTGGCTTTGTGGTTGTTTGTACAATTTACCTGTTCCTTGCTTGTATCTCTCAGGCAACTTCATCCACAGCAACCCTAGTGTTGGACCTTCTGAGCTTCCTAATGGATGCCATCCAGACCAATTTTCAGCAGGACTCAGCTGTGGGCAGCAGCAGCCGTGCCCAACATGCTCTCAATGAATTGCACACCCAGGATAAGAGTGTCGAGATGACTGACCAGCTCATGGTACAAACATTATCCTGAGCAGTCTGCTTGTTATGGACTTTAATGTCTAGAAATACATTTAAGAATTGTCCTTTGTTGTTTTTGACTTTGTGTCCAGGTTCCCACTCTAGGCTCGCAGGAGGGTGCGTTTGAGAATGTGAGGATGAACTATAGTGGTGACCAGGGACAGACCATCAGGCAACTCATCAGTGCTCACGTTCTGCGTCGTGTAGCCATGTGTGTGCTGTCTTCTCCACATGGACGCAGACAACACCTTGCTGTCAGCCATGAGAAGGGCAAGGCAAGTTTACTGATGAAGCCTTGGCGCTCAATTGACTCTTTTTGTGATTGACTAGTTGATAGAAAAAATGGGCATTGTTGTAATATATGAAAAATTGACACCGCAAATATATTATAGTAGTTTGTTAAAATTAAATTCTATTTCATAAATTCTTATTTATGCCTGTTAATCGTTTATGTATAACATTTAATCTGTAATCTTATTCCTCAAAGATTACAGTCTTGCAGCTGTCGGCCCTCTTGAAGCAGGCGGATTCTAGTAAGAGGAAACTGACCCTGACCCGCCTTGCCTCGGCACCCGTGCCCTTCACTGTCCTCAGCCTGACTGGAAACCCATGTAATGAAGACTATCTGGCTGTTTGTGGCCTTAAGGTAATGCAAGTCTGCATATATATGCATTTTAATCAAACCTCCTTCTAAGAGATCAAATGGTTGAGCTGCTTGTGTGTCTATTCTTATGTCTCTCTAATTTGCAGGACTGTCATGTACTCACGTTCAGCAGTACAGGCTCTGTGTCAGATCACCTGGTACTGCACCCTCAGCTGGCAACCGGAAACTTCATAATCAAGGCAATCTGGCTGCCTGGATCTCAGACAGAACTAGCGATCATCACAGCTGACTTTGTAAAGGTGAACCAGTCTACTGATATTTATGCTTCAGTTTTGAAATTGCAAAAGCTATACCTACCATAATTGGAATACACAAATGCTACATGCTGCTACAAGTTTTTTTTTTCTTCTTCTTTTTTTTAATGAAAAGTTGTTTTTCTTTGCAGATCTATGATTTATCAGTGGATGCCCTGAGCCCCATGTATTACTTCCTACTTCCAAGCTCAAAGATCAGAGATGCTACGTTCTTATTCAGTGAAGAGGGCAAAAACATTGTCATTATGTCTTCAGCTGGTTACATGTACACTCAGGTGATGGATGAAACCAGCAGTGCCCAGCACGGCCCTTTCTATGTTACTAACGTGTTGGAGATCAGCCATGAAGATTTAAAGGTTATTGACCCCTTATAAAGAGTTAAATTTGATTTTAAGCATAATTGAATTGTTGTTATTTGAGGAATGTCTCACAGGTTTGCCGTGTTGCTGTGCTTCACAGGACAGCAATGGCCAGGTGGCAGGAGGAGGCGTGTCTGTTTACTACTCTCACGTGCTGCAAATGCTGTTCTTCAGTTACAGTCAGGGCAAATCTTTTGCTGCCACAATCAACCGAAGCAGCATGGGCACACAAAGACTATTCACCATAAACGTTAAAGGGTATCCCACTTTCCTTACATCTTGTAGTCTATCTTGGTATGATGTTTAATCTATAAAGAAATTCTTATAGCATCAGGGCCTTTTAAGTTTTCTGTTTTCTTCTTAATTGAAGGTCAAATGGAGGCAGTAAAACTTCTCCAGCTCTTTGTCAGTGGTCTGAGGTGATGAACCACCCAGGTCTAGTGTGCTGTGTGCAGCAGACCACAGGGATCCCTTTGGTCATCATGGTGAAGCCAGACACCTTTCTCATACAGGAGATCAAAACTTTACCTGCCAAAGCCAAGGTTTGTCCACAGACAGAGCAAAGGAGTAAATTTGGAGGGGTTATGATGTCGGCAATGATTCTGAAGGCTTATTCTTTCCTGCACAGATCCAGGACATGGTGGCCATTCGTCACACGGCCAGTAACGAGCAGCAGCGCACTACTATGATCTTGCTCTGTGAGGACGGCAGTCTCCGCATCTACATGGCAAATGTGGAGAACACTTCCTATTGGCTCCAGCCATCTCTGCAGCCCAGTGGTGTCATCAGTATCATGAAGCCTGTCCGGAAACGCAAAGCAGCAGCAGCTAGTAAGTCACACCAACCTACAATTTTAAATAGTTATGGGCACAATAATGTAGAAACGAATCAGTATTTAAACTTTTTTAAATTTATTTATTCTTTATCATCCATTATTATTTTTATTTAGCCATTTTTAAGTAAAATAGTGTGTAACAACTGTGTTGATATAAAATAAAACGGTAAGCAGTTTTCTATGTCATGTACATCATATGTATATTAACTCATGTATAAGGCTGCAGCTTAGTCACATTAACTGACTTGCACTTAAGAAATAACATTTAGATTAGTAAGTTTGCTTCATCAGTTTTGTAGGTTGTCTTCAACTCAATAATATTTTTTTGTTCAGCTTATTTCTTTTCCCACTTTGTTTAATCTTAGACTTTGTCACTTTTGCAGCCACACGCACTTCCAGCCAAGTGACGTTCCCTGTGGATTTCTTTGAACACAATCAGCAGCTCACAGAAGTGGAGTTTGGAGGCAATGACTTACTGCAGGTCTACAACGGGCAGCAGATCAAACACCGCCTCAACTCCTCCGGGATGTATGTGGCCAACACTAAGGTAAAGAGAAAGATTTGTAAAAATGTTTTAACAAATTTATGTAAATAGTTTTTTTTTATGTAAATAGTCCCTTCCATAAAAAAATGCCTCCATTTTCCTAGTAAAAGTTGTAACTGTGGTGTTTTTCTCAGCCTGGCGGATTTACAGTGGAGGTGGTCAACAATAACAGCTCTATGGTGATGACTGGAATGAGGGTGCAGGTTGGTACTCAGGCCATAGAAAGAGCTCCATCGTACATAGAGATCTTCGGGCGCACAATGCAAATGAACTTGACTCGCTCCCGCTGGTTTGATCTGCCCTTCACTCGAGAGGAGGCCCTCCAGGCTGATAAGAAGCTCTCCATTTTCAGTAAACACTTTTTTTGTGAATTGTATTTTTTTTTCTGGAGGTTTGTGATGTCATCATGCATTATCTAATGTTTTCCTCCCTCTTTTTGTGTCTGACTTTCACAGTTGGAGCATCTGTAGACCCCACAGGAGTAACAATGCTAGACTCCATTAAGATCTATGGCAAAACCAAAGAGCAGTTTGGGTGGCCTGATGAACCACCTGAGGACTTCCCTTCTGCCTCAGTCAACAATGTGTGCAGCCCCAACTTGAACCAAGGCAATGGCACTGGAGACAGTGATATAACCACACCCACTTCCACCAGTGGCACAGTACTGGAGAGGTGAGCCTAGCCTTCTTAAGGCTTCTGCTGCTTAGCCTTTATTCAATACTATACTCCTTGAAGCTGAATTCAATGTTTTTATATGCAGAATGTCCCGTCTTCATGTTATTAGTATATGTTTGGTCTAATTTGCATTAACAATATACAATGCAAGAAGGAGAGCAGGGAGGTGAAGTGGAGTGTGTGACGTGTCCAGTGCATGGCTGCCTTCATAATGACTTGTGCTTGCATGCTTACATGTCTTCTGTTACATACAAATCATTTTTACTTGTTTCTTTCTGTGAACCTCACACATATTTCTTTTTCTTTGCTCCCAAAAACAATAAAATAAAGTTGCGAAACTGAGTCCTTATCAACATTGGACCGGTTAGTAACCGCCCTTTTTCTGCTTGTTTGCATGGTGTGTGTGAGTGTGTCGGCACATACAAGGCAAAAACAAAGCAGTTATTCTAAACTTGCTATGGCTTAGAAAAAAATTCAAGCAGTTTTCACTTTCATGACATCTCACAATATTGCTTACTTTATGTGCTTTTAACTGGGTGTATTTTTGGGGCAGTGATTTGCTGTTAATATTTGGTAGTTATTTGCATCGCTCTGAATTGTGTGGGTTTTTTAAGCTTATACTTTTTCTTCATTTTTGCATAAACAAGGACTTATACATACTCTTACCTCCTGGTTTTTTCTAGGTTGGTGGTCAGTTCTCTTGAAGCTCTAGAGAGCTGCCATGCAATTGGTTCTGCCAGTGAGAAGGTTGGTAAAACTTTGGGGGGTGACCTAGGGAAAGTGCAAAAATAATTGTTAGAAAATTATGTTTAAGGCTAGTGTTTGCAACTTTTTGTTGATCTTCATTTGTTTAGGAGAAAAGTAAAGCTCCATCTCTGGAGTTGGCCACTCTTCTATTGTCTATGCCAACTCCTGCTGGAGTTCAGCAGCAGACCAAAGGCCTTCTGGCCAGCCTACACACTAGTCGCACAGCCTACCATAACCACAAGGTACTGACCCAAGTTACCCACCTCTAGATAATTAAGGCATCTTCTTTTTCTGAAAGATTCATATTAATGAATGAAAGTGTAGGATGCTATTTAACTGTGGAGTCACTTCTTTTCAGGATCAGTCTCTGCTGAGCAACGCTGTGCAGTGTTTAAATAGCTGCAGTAAGGAAAGCAAGGATTTGGACCCTGAAGTGTTTCAGCGACTTGTGATAACCGCCCGCTCCATCGCTATTATGAGACCAAACAACCTGGTGCATTTCACAGAGTCTAAGATGCCTCATCCAGAAACTGGTATGTTAGAGTTAATGCTCTTAAAAACCAACAGTGCTACTACGAAGAATGGTTAACACGACAGCTATATCTTAATATTGCTATCGCACATATCCAGTTATTTATCCTTTTCCTTTCCTTTTTTTTTTTTTTTTTAAGATCCAAGTGAGGATGGACTGAAGCAAGCAGACACTGAAGGCTGCAGTTTTATTATGCAGCTTGTCAATAATTTCTGGAAGCTCCATTCTCTCAAGCCCAAAAATGTATTCCTTGCGCCAGCTTGTTTGCCTGGTAAATAGATGCATCTTAGTGTTCAAGACTATTTAATTCATGTTTATAAAGGCTGCTTCATTTAACTTCATTTTTTCTGTCTTTTTCAGGACTAACCCATATTGAAGCCACAGTAAATGCACTCGTGGATATCATTCATGGCTATTGCACCTGTGAGCTGGACTACATCAATGTAGCCTCTAAAATCTACATGCAGATGCTGCTCTGCCCTGTAAGATTATGTTGATGCAATTTTCATATTTGTTACGTGAAACATGATCGAAATTGCACTATGCATAATCCAGACACTTTGTAGAAATGGTTATATTTGCATTCCTTTCAGGACACTTCTGTAAGCTTTGCCTGTAAACAGGCCCTAATAAGAGTACTGAGACCCAGAAATAAACGTAGACATGTGACCCTGCCCTCTCCACCACGCTCCAACACCCCCATGGGTAAGTCCTAAAACTAACTCTATAACTATCTCTACAATTAGGGCTGCACTTTCCTGAACAATTTTGAATCATGATTCTTCTCCCTGGGAATGGAGATTACGATTCTTATCCTTATTTTATAAGTTAAATAAAAAGCTTTTCAACATAAACAGAATGTCAGCAGTAATAAATAAATTAACTAATTAATAGCATCTTTGCTTTTGGACACTCTGTCTATATACTCGTACTATACTACTTTTTAGTACTGTTTAAAATTAGGCACGCATTGGTAACCAGATATCCTGTTATCCTCCCAAATGATGTCTTAATGATGTCTTAATTCCCTGTCAAATCTAATATGTTAAGTGCATTACTTGTCACACCTTCTAGTGTAACAAAATTTTAACAATGCTTGTAATTTTACAGGTGATAAAGATGATGAAGATGACGATGATGCTGATGACAAAATGCAGCCCTCTGGGATGACTGGAGGAGAAAGCGGCAGGCAGGAGAGCCAAGAACAAAGCGAGGTGGATCATGGAGATTTTGAGATGGTGGTGAGTTTTGCCCAAGTGTCAGCTTTTTCATTCAGTTAGTGTCATATTATAAAGGCAGTTATTATGTAATTCTCTACCCCCCCCCCCCCCCCCCCCCCCCCCCCCCGCCCCCTCTTGTCTCTATAGTCTGAATCTATGGTTTTGGAGACTGCAGAGAACGTGAACAATGGAAACCCATCTCCTCTAGAAGCTCTGCTGGCTGGGGCTGAGGGCTTCCCTCCAATGCTGGACATCCCTCCTGATGCTGATGATGAGACCATGGTTGAGCTTGCTATAGCTCTCAGTCTCCAACAGGATCAGCAAGGTTAAAATCTGGAAATGATTATTGTTACAGTATACAGGCTTAGGAGTATAGAAATTCTCATATCCTGGTTTAAGATGTGGGACATGTTACTTGTGTTTTACTGAAGTTTTTATGACTTTATTTTTTTTTTTATATATATAATATATCACAGTTTGGTTTTTGAAGTGTTTTTTTTTACTGTGACAGGGAGCAGCAGCAGTGCTCTGGGACTACAGAGTCTTGGCCTTTCTGGCCAAGCTCCAAGCTCCTCCTCTCTGGATGCAGGCACCTTATCAGACACAACTGCATCAGGTAACTGCACCTATCTGAGCAGTGCTTTTCTTGGGTACATTCATAGAACAGTAATCCTTCATTTTAAAGAAAGAATTACTCATGTGAAACTGCTGCCCTGCACATTTTCTTTTTTCCCCTGATCAGCTTAATAACCAACCTGAATTGTTGGAATTAATAAAGGTAAAACAGCAAAATGTGCAGGGAAAGGGTTTGCTTTAGGACCAGGATTATGAAACACCAAGTTAGAATGTTTCTGTACATAGACCTTTACATACACTTACTCATTCTATTAGGTAAACTTGCCATTTAGGTGGGAATGTAGTATACAGGGAAGAGGGTTGTCTATTTACTATATACTTATAAAAGGCTTTGATGTACAGTACAGACCAAAAGTTTGGACACACCTTCTCATTCGAAGAGGTTGAATTTGTATTATGGCAAAAAAAAGGAGCTAAGTAAAGAAAAACGAGTGGCCATCATTACTTTAAGAAATTGGGAAAACTTTGAAAGTGTCCCCAAGTGCAGTCACAAAAACCATCAAGCGCTATAAAGAAACTGGCTCACATGCGGACCGCTCCAGGAAAGGAAGACCAAGAGTCACTTCTGCTGCGGAGGATAAGTTCATCCGAGTCACCAGCCTCAGAAATCGCAGGTTAACAGCAGCTCAGATCAGAGACCAGGTCAATGCCATACAGAGTTCTAGCAGCAGACACATCTCTAGAACAACTGTTAAGAGGAGACTGTGTGAATCAGGCCTTCATGGTAGAATATCTGCTAGGAAACCACTGCTAAGGACAGGAAACAAGCAGAAGAGACTTTTTTGGGCAAAAGAACACAATAAAAAAAAAAATCTTTGAATGAGAAGGTGTTTCCAAACTTTTGGTCTGTACTGTATGCATTTAATAAAATTGACCATAAGTTCTAGAGAGGTAATAACTAAAATCGTCAACTGGGAATATACAGTAAACAATGCCGCATTGTAATAGTTGTAATTGTTGTTTGATTGTGTATTGTTTGCCTGTGCCATTAGAAAACCCCCTTGCAAAGCCTGCTGTTTTTTTCCTGTAACAGCTCTGGTTATACTTTCAGCCCCAGCCTCGGATGATGAGGGGAGCACAGCGGCCACAGACGGCTCTACGCTGCGCACCTCTCCTGCCGAGCATGGGGGTAGTGTGGGCTCTGAGAGTGGAGGCAGCGCCATTGACTCTGTAGCTGGAGAACATAATGGTGAGGGAAGTTTTTGGTTGGCAGGGGGTGTGGAGCTGGCTTTGTTAAAACTTTAAATGCTGAAGTTTCGCCGCAGTCAATCTATAGATTGTACTTAAATTTTGCATTTGGCTGGCCATAACTATTACAATCCTGCTGGTTACAGTCTCGCTAGCTATATGTATTGCTGGATTTATAGTAATTGCTATTGGCATAGAGCTTAAATTGCTGAGCAGTTTTGCAGCCTAATATTGGTTCTAATTAGGATTATGGGATTATGGCCATGTTTCCATAATGTTACTGTCTGAACTAAAGGCTGACAAAGCATTTTTTTCCCCCCATTTATTATTATTTTGGTAGTTTCTGGGCGCAGCAGCGCATATGGGGACACCACAGTCGAAGGCCACCATGCAGGGCCAGGCAGTGTGAGCTCCAGCACTGGAGCCATCAGCACCACCACTGCCCAGCAGGAAGGAGATGGTTCTGAGGGAGAAGGAGAAAACGAGGGTGATCTTCACACTAGCAATAGGTCTGTCTTTTATTTTTTATTTTATTTTTTTTTCCTTATATATACATAAACACCAAGAAGCACTGCACTGCACTAATATTTAATATGTATGATTAAGTTATAGAAAAGGTGGCTATATATTTTACAAGTTACCTACTCAGCAGTTAATCTGTAATCGAAATTCTGTGTTAACCTCCTTGTTTAGGCTGCACATGGTACGGTTAATGCTCTTAGAGCGGCTCCTGCAGCACCTGCCTCAGCTGCACAGTGTGGGTGGAGTACGTGCCATTCCCTACATGCAGGTGATTCTCATGCTGACTGCTGACCTGGATGGAGACGATGAGAAGGACAAAGGTGCATTAGATGATCTTCTGGCGCAACTCATTGGAGAACTTGGGATGCACAAGAAGGTTAGTAAAACTTGTTTCCAGATTTTCCTTTTTCACATAGTGAATGCAGAAAATTATTTCAAATTCACCAAGAACATATACCATATTCCCAAACTGTACCAGGTTTTAACCTCAAGATTTTCCTTTGTTTCCATTCAGGATGTCTCGAAGAAGAATGAACGCAGCCCTGTAAACGAAGTGCATCTGGTCATCATGAGGCTGCTTAGTGTCTTCATGTCGCGTACAAAATCTGGTTCCAAGCCTTCCTCTGAGGTATTCTAGCAGCTCAGATGTTTTTCACTGTTAGCTCACTCTACAAATAAGTCATTTAAGTTTATCCTGTTGACTTATGCCCTTATTTATTTCATTAACTTGCATTTTTTCAGTAACCATACAGTATACCAAAACCACATGTTTACAATGTTTTGTTTTTATTTCCCTACAGTCTTCCTCACTCATTTCTAATGCAACAGCTACTGCTCTGTTGAGTCTGGGAGCGATAGACTACTGCCTGCATGTTCTCAAGTCTTTACTAGAGTTCTGGAAAACCCAGCAAGGGGAGGAGGAACCAACTGCTGCTAGCCAGCTTCTCAAACCCCACACCTCTTCTCCTCCTGACATGAGCCCATTCTTCCTGCGGCAGTATGTCAAGGTAATGCACATTGTTTCAAATAATCGGATCGGTCCTGAAATCCGACTCAGAATCTGTCACATGTAAAGTAATGTGTTAAAACATAACCAGATAGAGGGGAAGTCATCTAAGCTTGTTCTGCTTCCTCAGGGTCACGCTGCTGATGTTTTTGAAGCCTACTCCCAGCTACTTACTGAAATGGTGCTGCGACTACCCTACCAGATCAAGAAGATTGCTGACACAAACCCCCGCATTCCACCCCCCATTTTTGATCACTGTTGGTTTTACTTCCTATCTGAGGTAATTCGGTCACACCCTACCCAACTAGACCCCTGGCCATCACACCCATGTTATTTCTTTAAACCGTTTCTACCAAGTTAAAAGTGCACATTGTGTATACTGTAGCATTAAGATTTGAGTCCAATAAGACTAAGCACATATGGGTTTGATGGTCAACTACACATATGTTTATATGCTTATTCAACTTGTATAGTATTAAATTTAACAATGACCCATTTGAACTCTGATCTGCCCTTCTGCAGTACCTAATGATCCAACAGACTCCATTTGTGAGGAGGCAGGTGAGGAAGTTGCTGCTCTTTATCTGTGGTTCAAAGGAGAAGTATCGGCAGTTGCGAGATCTCCATACGTTAGACTCTCATGTCCGCAGCATCAAAAAACTTCTGGAAGAGCAGGGCATCTTCCTCAGGGGAGGCATTGTCACAGCAACCTCTGGCTCTGCACTACAGTATGATACACTCATTAGTCTGGTGAGTGAATGGGACCCTGGAAATACTGTGTATTGATGTGTCTGGTTTCTGGTGTGGCAATGCTTTGGAGTTAACATTTTTGATGGTTTGTCTGTTTAAGATGGAACACCTGAAAGCTTGTGCTGAAATAGCAACCCAGAGAACCGTCAACTGGCAAAAGTTCTGCGTCAAGGATGACTGTAAGTCTTAGATTTTTAGTAGAGCAATTGTTCAAAATGTATGGGCATGATGTGTCTAAGGATTATGTCTAAACTGTTTACATAACGGAAAAATAATCAGTGATGGGTGTTATAATGTGAAGGCTAATTATTTTTCAATTACACATTTTAAATTGTTTCATTCTCAATCAATTTGACTGATACATTTTTTTATCCAAGTATAACACATCATACTTTAGATGTTTTATACTCAGCAGTTAATCTGTAATGGAAATTCTGTGTTAACCTCCTTGTTTAGGCTGCACATGGTAAGGTTAATGCTCTTAGAGCGGCTTATGCAGCACCTGCCTCATTCTTATATTTATAGTCATGTATAATATTGTGAAACATCTGCAAGTCAATTCAGTTCCTGTTTCGACTTGCATTTTCCTCGAATATCCCCTTTTTCAATCAAAAAGTTAAGTCAAAATGCTGCTTTTAATGCTGCAGAAAGCTTCAAAGCCCTTCGTCCTACAGACTTTCTCTTGTCACAGAAAGATCTACTGCTGATTATGCTACGCCGACACTGGAGACTCCTTCCAGGAATGCTAAATAAATGTCCCTATAAATAATAATAATTTTAAAAAAAGTATGTGTGTGTATTTAAAAAAAAAAAATTAAAAGATGGACTCTTTGTGTTACATTCCTGCAATCTTTTCTCCTTCATCGGCAGCTGTTCTGTACTTCCTACTACAAGTGAGTTTCCTGGTGGATGAGGGTGTTTCCCCAGTGCTGCTTCAGCTGCTCTCCTGTGCACTGTGTGGTAGTAAAGTCATGGCTGCCACCTCTGGAGGTTCATCTTCAGGAGCTGCACAGTCCTCCCAGAGCAAGTCCTCTAGCAAAAAGAGCAAAAAGGAGGACAAAGAGAAGGACAAAGAAGGTGATTACTTATTCTGCCATGAACTAATTGTACCTGGATGAGGCTGTGTGTGTTTAATGCTAGATTTCATTGTGGGTTGGATCTTGGTAAGATATTAACCTATAATTATTATTTTGCTTAACTCTGGAACTTGATTCTATAAATCGAAAGCATGTGTTCCCATTACTAGGTTATACTGCTTCAGTTGTCTTTTTTTTCTGCATTTTGTTTTGCTCTGAACAGGTGAGGGAGTGGCAAGTCAGGAGGATCAGTTGTGCAGTGCTCTGGTCAGTCAGCTCAACAAATTTGCAGACAAAGAAACTTTGATTCAGTTCCTGCGCTGCTTCTTGCTGGAGTCCAACTCTTCCTCTGTGCGCTGGCAAGCCCACTGCCTGGCTCTGCACATCTACAGGTATGGAGCATACATAAAAGTTTTAAAGATCGAAAGCCATGACTTTACAGTAAAAATGATAATTAAACAAAAAAAGAAATCAATTAAAGCAGGACAATAACATGAGAGCATACATTTTAAGTCACAGCATAGGTTTTCCTTCTAGGAATTCTACCAAAGCCCACCAGGAGTTACTGCTGGACCTGACTTGGGCTATCTGGCCTGAGCTCCCTGCTTATGGACGTAAAGCTGCTCAGTTTGTTGACCTGTTGGGCTATTTCTCACTTAAAACCCCTCAAACAGAAAAGAAGGTTTGTGTCACAAGTAATCTCTGTAAAGGTGTACTTTTATTCTGCACCATAAATAATAATGAAATGGTAGTAAAAAACATTTATGCATATTTTTTTATTTTCTGCTGAAAGAAATTTCTCTTATTTTCCTTCCTCATAGCTGAAGGAATACTCTCAAAAAGCTGTTGAGATTTTGAGGGCACAAAACCACATACTTACTAATCATCCCAACTCAAACATTTACAAGTAAGTGGTCAGGATATTTTGTCTGTCTGTGCATTGTAAATCTCAATATCTGTGTGTCTTATTATTTCTGTTTTTTTCTGTTTTGTACAGTGTATTTTATTTATGTTTAATGTGTTATTTGTTGCAATAGCTGCGAACAATTAATTATTTTTCTTTTCTCCCTACTACTTCAAGTACCCTATCTGGCCTGGTGGAATTTGATGGATTTTATCTTGAAAGTGATCCCTGCTTAGTATGCAACAATCCTGAAGTGCCCTTCTCTGTAAGCCAGACAGAGCATTTGAGTTCATGTGCACTTTTTATAAGAACAGTCCTCCATTCTGTAAGTCTGATTTTGGGTATTGCTAATTCACTGCTAACTGTGCTGTTTTTTTTTTGTTTGTTTGTTTGTTTTTGGCCAGAACATCAAACTGTCCTCTATCAAAGTGGACACTCGTTATACAACCACACAGCAAGTGGTGAAGCTGATCGGCAGCCACACTATCAGCAAACTAACTGTAAAGATTGGTGATCTCAAAAGAACAAAAATGGTGCGCACTATTAATCTGTACTACAACAACAGGACTGTTCAGGCCATTGTGGAGCTAAAGAATAAGTATGCATTTTTTTTCTATAATCAAGTCATCTGATCTCTTTTTATTAGTATGATTTAAAGTCAAACAATATCTTACAATAACAATATTCGTCTGTAGGCCTGCCCGCTGGCACAAAGCTAAGAGGGTGCAATTGACCCCTGGACAGACAGAGGTGAAGATTGATCTGCCTCTCCCCATCGTGGCCTCCAATTTAATGATCGAGTTCTCAGACTTCTATGAGAACTACCAGGCATCTACAGAGACCTTGCAGTGCCCACGCTGCAGTGCATCTGTACCTGCGAACCCCGGAGTGTGTGGCAACTGTGGAGAAAATGTCTACCAGTGTCACAAGTGCAGGTCCAGACATATCCTACATAATGAAAGCTTTTGCATTAATGAAAAACTATGTTTAACAAAAAAAAAAATTCAATTTATAGGTCAATTAATTATGACGAGAAGGACCCCTTCCTGTGCAATGCCTGTGGCTTCTGTAAATACGCCCGCTTTGATTTCATGCTCTATGCAAAGCCTTGTTGTGCTGTGGATCCCATTGAGAATGAGGAAGACAGGAAAAAGGCAAATAAAAAAAACCTCTTTGCACAAGATTTTACTTTTATATTAAAATGAGAGAGCAATATTAATCAAGCTGTTCCCTCTCCCCTTTAACTATATAGGCTGTAACTAACATCAACACTCTGCTTGACAAAGCTGACCGTGTGTATCACCAACTCATGGGCCATCGGCCTCAGCTAGAATCTCTGCTGTCAAAGGTTAATGAGGCTGCTCCAGAGAAACCTCAGGTCAGTCAGCATGTCTCCACTGGTAATCATCAACAAGCGCAGGCTGTAATTGGTGCATTCTGACATGATATAATGTTCTTTGTAATTGTTAAAGTGCTTCAGAAGTACAATAAATATGTATTATAATTATGGGTTGTCTATCAGGATGACACGGGTGCAGGAGCAGGCCTGGGCAGCTCTACAGCAAGTGTGAACAGGTACATTCAGCAACTGGCTCAGGAATACAGTGGAGATTGTAAAACTTCATTTGATGAGCTCTCCAAGATCATACAGGTAGGAATTCCATTCTCACACATTAATCTGTTAAACTAGGATTAGTTTCCCTTTTTTCCATTGTTTATTTGTATTTTACATTCACTTTTATTGTTCTAAAGTTGACATTTAATGGAGTAGAGAAGTCAGTTCTCTTATGAGAAGTCAGTTAATTTATGTTGTTGGTATCTACCCCTTGCAGAAAGTGCTTGCTTCTCGTAAGGAGCTACTGGAATATGACTTGCAGCAGCGAGAGGCTGTTACAAAGTCCTCGCGCAGCAGCACCCAACCCACCTTTACTGCCAGTCAGTACCGGGCCCTCTCTGTGCTTGGCTGTGGTCACACTTCTTCCACCAAGTGCTATGGCTGTGCGTCTGCAGTCACAGGTCACTGCATCACTCTGCTGCGTGCACTGGCCACCAACACTGCCATCAGGCAGATTCTGGTACTGCAGGGCCTCATTCGAGAGCTGTTTGAGTACAACCTTCGCCGTGGCACCAGTGCCATGAGAGAGGAGGTCCGTCAGCTTATCTGCCTGCTCACAAGGTACATACATGTGCGCAGATATGCTCACTTTTTTTGCTTTTGGAATGCAATTACCAATTTCCATTCAATATTTTCTGCTGCTTATTTAATTTACAGAGATCACCCTGAGGCCACTCAGCAGATGAATGACCTCATCATTGCAAAGGTGTCTGCTGCCCTGAAGGGACACTGGGCAAACCCAGACCTGGTACAAACCTTTGTTGATTCACAGATTCTTGGCAGCTTTCAATTGATTTATCTGTCTAGTTTTGCCAGACTGTACTATGATTTCAATAATCAAACGCACATGGAGTGTGGAGGGTATTTTTCAGCTTTAAAAGTAGTTATTTAAAAATGTATATTTGATTACTTCTGTATGGAAGTTGAATAAAAATTAAGACTACATACTAAGCAAATCTTAAACTTTGTCAGGAAATTTTTTTGTGATTGCTTGTCTTGGTTGTATTTTCCTTTAGGTCAGTAGTCTGCAGTATGAAATGCTGCTCCTCACTGACTCCATAGCGAAGGAAGGAGGTTGTTGGGAGCTGAGGCTTCGCTGTGGTGAGTGCTCTTAGTGTTGCATTTTTTCAGGCTAGCTAGAATCCATCCAACTAGTATTAACACAGTTTAACTAAGTGGCTCCGAAAAATGAAGCCAATGTGGAAGCCAAATCCAGCAGTTCTCTGAACGTCCACTGGGGACTGGCTCCAAACATATTCACAGCCTGGTACAAAAATGGTTTTAATCTCAGTAGATTAATTTCCTATTCATGATGTCTGTACAGAGAGTGATTATGACTTAAGAGTTAGCACTTAAAATGAGATTAAGTCATAAATTATGCATAACAAGGAGGCTTGGCCAATTTAAGTGACAACTACATTGCAGGTGTCAAACTGTTAGCTGTTGGCTTTGTATAATCAGCTAACATAAATCGTTGTAGTTTTACTTGCCACAAGACAAAATAAATACATTAGCATATATATTAATGTTATCAATTTAGCTAAGCTAAAGCCGCGCTCACTAGCTTGTGGTTGTTAACTGAATTAGGTAAGCTTGTTCCAAACATCAGCCAGGCACTGTTCAGTCTGACTTCACACTTGTGGATTAATTGGGGTATATGCAGAGTCAGCTCCTTCCAAAATGGGGACAACCAGAGCTTCCCTCTTTTGAGCTTCAAAACCGTTCTTCAGAAAAACCTATGAGTGACCAACAGTCTGTGATTGTAACACATCTTTTTTAGTTGTGTAACTCTCAACCAATTAATTGACTATGCACTAAGTGGCCTGTTTTGCTTTCCTCAGCCCTGAGTCTGTTCCTAATGGCAGTCAATATAAAGACCCCAGTAGTGGTGGAGAATATTACTCTGATGTGCCTGAGAATCTTACAGAAACTCATAAAACCCCCTTCGCCCACTAGCAAGAAAAACAAGGTACAGTTGAATACTATTTTTTTTTTTTTATTATTATGTATCTGTATTGGCTACATTAATTTTCATTAATGGGGTGATTCTTCTGTGTTAGGATGCTGCTGTTGAGTCTCTGACTACAGTCAAACCGTATTGCAATGAGATACATGCCCAGGCCCAGCTCTGGCTCAAGAAGGATCCCAAAGCAGCATACGATGCCTGGAAAAAGTGCCTTCCTGCTAGATGTGAGTGTGGTTCATTTAGGCTGAAATTTGGTTTTTAGTTTATTTTGTATGAGTTATACGACTACAAAGCGTCAAAATGATAATAAATTTGTCATCTTGTCTGTTTTAGGCCAAGAGACTGCTTCTAAGCCTTTAAATAAGGCAGAGATTAGGCGGCAGTACCTGATGGAAAAGTATGTGTGGAAATGGAAGCAGTTCACGAAGTCGAGGTCAGAGGGCCTGTTTCCTCGTCTGCTCAAGCTGGGACACAACAATTGGTTGAGACAGGTAAAGGTTCTCTGAAACAACCTGTCCATTGTGCTGGTGCATCTGATCTGTAATTCAGTCACATGTGCTTGGGAGACATTGTCATGAAATCAGCTGTTTTCTCAGGTGCTCTTCACCCCAGCAACTCAGGCAGCAAGACAAGCTGCATGCACCATCGTAGAGGCCCTGACAACTATTCCCAGTCGCAAACAACAGGTCCTGGACCTTCTCACAAGGTAGAGTGGGCATTACCTTTCCAGAGAGATACTGGGTTTTTCATGATTCTTCTTCTTTTTCCAGTTGATAATCTCACCTCAATACTGTGGACTTAATCAGTAATCATAATGAGTTCCATTTCAACGAGTTTGCTCATATCCATTCTTTCTCTCATACACATCCCGTCAATATACTTAATATAATTTCACTTTGTATACAGGCAATCAGTGTACATAGAAATGATTCCACTATCCAGTGACACCCAGAACAAAATGGGTTGCCTTTTAAGTTTGGAGTCTTGACCCTGTTACCATCTAAACCTGCAGTCAGATTTGGAATGGGACTTATTTGATTGATCATAGGTGTGGTCTATCTTCAGGTGTGTATATATAACTCAGTGGAACTTGTGTCCTTTAGTTACCTGGATGAGCTAAGTGTAGCAGGAGAATGTGCTGTTGAGTACCTGGCTTTGTACCAGAAGCTCATTAAGCCTGCTCACTGGAAGGTGTACTTGGCAGCCCGTGGCGTCCTGCCTTACATCGGCAACCTTATCACCAAGGTACCAACAGCTAAAGCTTCGCGTACCAGTACATAACCTAGACTTTTAGCTTTTCATCCAATGTTTTACTTTTTATTTCTTTAGGAAATAGCTCACCTCCTAGCCTTAGAAGAAGCAACACTGAGCACAGATCTGCAGCAGGGGTATGCACTCAAGAGCCTCACTGGTAAGGAAGAACATTTTTTGTTTGAACTTTGTTTTTTTTACATATGGAAGTCTAGAAAAACCTTTAAAATATAAAGTATAAAAGTGCCTTACACTTTTATCTATAATTATCTACCTAGGCCTTTTATCCTCCTTCGTGGAAGTGGAGTCTATCAAACGGCACTTTAAGAGCCGGCTAGTGGGCACTGTGCTGAATGGATACCTCTGCCTGAGGAAGCTGGTGGTCCAGAGAACTAAACTGATTGATGAAACTCAGGACATGCTGCTCGAGATGCTGGAGGACATGACCACAGGTACTTGTGCATAACATTTTGGAAAGTCTTTGAGCTTGCTCGATTATTGGGTTACTGGATTGCAAGCCTGTATACTAACAGTCGTATTGTATTTGCAGGGACAGAGTCTGAAACAAAGGCTTTCATGGCAGTGTGTATAGAGACAGCAAAAAGATACAACCTCGATGATTACCGCACTCCTGTTTTCATCTTCGAGAGGCTTTGTAGCATAATTTATCCTGTGAGTGGATCCCTTTTTTTCTTTCTATTTTGAGTCTAATGTGTGGACATTCCCTTTATGATTAAATGCTAATGCTTTTTTTTTTCTTCTTCTTCTCTGCCTCTCAGGAGGAGAATGAGGTGACTGAGTTCTTTGTTACTCTGGAGAAGGATCCTCAGCAGGAGGACTTTCTGCAGGGCCGCATGCCAGGAAACCCCTATAGTAGTAATGAGCCAGGCATCGGTCCACTCATGAGGGACATCAAGAACAAGATCTGTCAAGACTGTGACCTTGTGGCACTATTAGAGGATGACAGTGGCATGGAGGTAGATAATTCAGACAACCTTGTGGGATTCTGTTAGGATGGTGTTTTTAGTGACATTTATATGCGAATAACTTTTTTAATGCTTTGTTTAGCTTCTTGTAAACAACAAGATCATCAGCTTGGACCTGTCTGTGGCTGAGGTTTACAAGAAGGTCTGGTGTCCAACCAATGAGGTAAAGTCAAAATATTGTACAGTGTTTGATTTTGTTTCTATTTAACATTCTTTGATTGCTTTGGCTTTGGAAAAACAAAGAATCTAACACTGTACCCATTTTCAAGGGTGAGCCAATGAGAATCATTTACCGTATGAGAGGTCTTTTGGGTGATGCCACAGAAGAATTTATAGAGTCTTTGGATTCTACCACAGGTATGTGAAAATTAGTAACTGCCATAAGAAGTCCTTTAAATAAGTTTAAGACCATAAACTAAATATTTACTCCTCCAATTACAGATGAGGAAGAGGATGATGAGGAAGTATATAAAATGGCTGGTGTTATGGCACAATGTGGTGGATTGGAGTGCATGCTAAACAGACTGTCTGGAATCAAGGACTTCAAACAAGGAAGGCATCTACTCACAGTAAGTTATGAAATTGTCTTTCACTTTCCAAATACTGGATGTTGGATATAATAAAATTGCCAGTGTGTAAATATTTATATTAACATTCAAGTTAAATTTGTTTTAGGTTTTATTGAAGCTGTTCAGTTATTGTGTGAAAGTCAAAATCAACAGACAGCAGCTGGTTAGACCAGAAATGAACACACTGAACGTTATGCTGGGCACATTGAACCTGGTGGGTAACATGTTGTTTGCTTAAAAACTTGAGACTAGCATAAATGTGCACACACGTGTAAACGTTGAGTTTTGTGTTTTTCAGGCTCTGGTAGCTGAGCAGGAGAGTAAGGACAGTGGAGGGGCATCTATAGCAGAGCAGGTCCTCAGCATCATGGAGATCATTCTGGATGAAGCTAACGCAGAGACTCTGTCTGAGGACAAGGTGAGCCATGTTTTATGTCACGTCCACAAGCCATTTATTAGGTCAGCCGTAATTCTCACACCTTTTTTTTATTTTGTACCCTTAACTGTGCTCTTATTCACACTGTAGAGTAACCTGCTGTTGACGGGTGATAAGGACCAGCTCGTGATGCTGCTGGACCAGATCAACACTACGTTTGTACGCTCCAACCCCAGTGTTCTACAGGGCCTCCTCCGCATCATTCCCTACCTCTCTTTTGGAGAGCTGGAGAAAATGCACATCTTGGTGGAGCGCTTTAAGCCTTGCTGCAGTTTTGACAAGTACGGAAATCACTTGTTTAATTTTTTGCTTGTGAGGTACTAGAGCAAGTTGAGTTTGGACGGGTAAGGAATGGCATATTACCAGTAATCCTTCAATGTTTTCTTTTTTTTTTTTTAGGTATGACGAGGAGCACAATCCAGATGACAAGGTCTTCTTAGACTGTTTCTGTAAAATTGCAGCAGGGATAAAAAACAACAGCAATGGCCATCAGCTAAAAGACTTAATCCTACAGAAGGGAATCACACAAAGTGCTTTGGACTACATGAAGAAACATATCCCCAATGCCAAAAAGTAGGACAATTGTTTTGCTAAGACTGTTCATTATCTGTTTGCAATATAATATAATATTCATTGCAATCTGTATTGCAGTGGTGGTGGAAGATTTGAAAATACATGTTAAAAGTTTACCAGTCGAGATGAAAAATCTGCTAGTGATATGATTTCATCATTGTAACTGTGAAAATATTAGCAAAAACAGGATGTGGAAAGTCAACTAGTGCCGTTAGCACTTGACCACGCACTCGAGTTAGCGATTTACGTCACGCTGTCACACTGACTTGCAACCTGACTCAAAATTGCACATGACTGTCTCACAACTGTGACTCGAGTGACAGAAGAAGTAACAATAAGTGTCAAATCCTGATATACTATTGAAAGCTAAGAAGAACTAATTAAAAAGGTGGAATGAACACCTGCACAAACCAGCCCTTTCTGGGAAAGAGCTGACAATTACAATCTAGACTGAAGACTTATGACATTTCCATCTGGATACAAATGCCTAACTAGAAGCATCAACCCTGATGGATTATGAACCTAAATCATTTGACAGTTGATCTGTATCACTATTTGAGACGGGTATTAATATCAATAATGTTATAGGGCAGTCCTGATATGGTTATGTGCAATAACATGCGTATATCAACATAGTTGAAAACTTGATGTGGGCTTGGTCAGAGACTTGAGGCTTGCCTCTTTGTCTAGCATGGGCGAAAATCTCTTGGACTCTGCAGCCTTGCTTCTACTGCATGCAGGTCTTGCTTTTTTTTTTTTTTTGTATAGCCCTAACCTTGATATATGCATTACAGTTTGGATGCAGATGTCTGGAAGAAGTTCCTTGCTCGACCAGCTCTTCCTTATATTCTTAGACTGTTGCGTGGTCTGGCCACCCAGCATCCCCCTACACAGGTACTAAATTTTTTATTTTACTTATTTATTTTTTCCTCAAGAATAATTCTGTTTCTTTCATTTTGTTCTGAGAAACTGTTTAATTTTGTGACTTTTTTTTTTAAAGATGCTAATTGGAACAGACTCAATAAGTAATTTGCACAAGCTAGAGCAGGTGTCAAGTGATGAGGGAATCGGCACTCTGGCTGAGAACCTTCTGGAAGCTTTGAGGGAGCATGCGGACGTGAACCTGAAAATTGACGCAGCTCGAAGGGAGACTCGAGCAGAGAAGAAGCGAATGGCTATGGCAATGAGGCAGAAAGCTCTGGGCACATTAGGAATGACTGTGAGTCTCTTACAATATGCTCCATAATTACTGTTATGTAGGTCATGCAGCTAAAGATTGTGGACAGGAAAAACATCCATCTTTTGTATAATTTATAATTCTAAAATAAAATCCTCTTTTACTTGACTTGTACTCTACTGTATCCATAAGTGTACCCCGTCTCAGAGTTAGGAATGTTTCATTTCAGACCAACGAGAAGGGGCAGGTTGTGACGAAGACATCCTTATTGAAGCAGATGGAGGAGCTCATAGAGGAGCCAGGTCTGACCTGCTGTATCTGCAGAGAAGGTTACAAGTTTCAGGTACCTTTGCCGCACTCTCCTTTCTGGTAATAGTATGTTTATGTATCACGAAACATCACTCTGTTTTGCATGTGTAAAGTAACTAGTGTTTCTCTGCGCAGCCGACTAAGGTCCTTGGGATCTACACATTTACGAAGCGCGTGGCTCTGGAAGAGTTTGAGAACAAACCCCGCAAGCAGCAGGGCTATAGCACTGTCTCGCACTTTAATATAGTCCACTATGACTGCCACCTTGCTGCTGTCCGGTACGTACACATGCAAAATTATTTGTCTTGCCTTATTTTAATAAGACTTTGGCCTGACACCTCTCCCTGATGTTTATCAGGCTTGCTCGAGGACGTGAGGAGTGGGAAAGTGCTGCTCTACAGAACGCCAACACCAAGTGCAATGGGCTCTTGCCTGTATGGGGGCCACATGTACCTGAATCAGCATTTGCCACTTGTCTGGCAAGGTATGCAATAGAATATTTTGTATGGGAGTCAATTGCTCTGTTTTTTTTTCTGTGAATTTTACATTGAGGTGTCTTATATTGCCCTACAGGCACAACACATATCTGCAGGAATGCACAGGGCAAAGAGAGCCCACATACCAGCTCAATATCCATGACACCAAGCTGCTGTTCTTGCGCTTTGCAATGGAACAATCTTTCAGCGTGGACACTGGGGGAGGAGGCCGCGAGAGCAACATTCACCTCATTCCTTACATCATCCATACGGTCCTTTACGTCCTCAACACGTATGTTCCTGAACATTTAGATTTAGATACACAGCAGCATTTTAAACCACCCATAGGCACAATGTGTAAAATTCTGTGCATGTGCTATACTTTAGAAATTTCACTGTTTGTTTCTCAGCACAAGGGCCACTTCACGAGAGGAGAAGAACTTGCAGACCTTCTTAGAGCAGCCGTGTGATAAGTGGGTGGAGAGCTCATATGAAGTGGATGGGCCACACTACTTCACTGTGCTGGCTATGCACATCATCCCTCCTGAGCGCTGGAGAGCCACACGCATCGATTTCTTACGCCGACTTCTTGTCACTGCACATGCACGAAAAGTCTCACCAGGGGGCGCCAACAAGTAATGTGTGGCTTGGCTTAAAATGGGGCTTTTTGTTGGCATGTCTGTTCTTTTAGTTTGCCACAGATTTTTATTTTATGTAAATGGTTATCCTTCCAATATATATATATTTTTATATATATTACTTTTAAATCCAATATTATGTTTGGCTTTGACAGACAAAATGTGAGTTGATACTATAATTTTGACAAAAACTGAGCCTCATTGACTAAATTACTGCCTAGTTTAGTGCATGAGTAAGATTGCTTACATAATAAATTATTTTGTCTAATGATTATCTTTGCATTTATTCGCAGACTCACAGACAAAACAGTGAAGGAATATGCAGTTTATCGCTCCCCACTTCTCTTCTGGGGCCTGGTGGACCTCATCTATGACATGTTCAGGGTACAAATACATGCTTTTCTTTTAATGTCCAAGCATTATTAGTACATTGGTCTATATTAATCTTTGAAAGGAAAAGAGAACTCTATATGTTCTATAAACATCTTCAAAATTAATCTTTCCTTCTGAACTTAACAGAAAGTGCCCACCAGTAACACAGAGGGAGGCTGGTCCTTCTCACTAGCAGAGTATGTGCGGCACAACGACATGCCAATCTATGAGGCTTCAGAAAGGGTACTGAGGGCTTTCCAGGATGAGCTCATGCCTGCTGATTCTTTTGCAGAATTCCTGGATGTTGTAGGTGAGTGGAAAGGTGTATGTTTACTCCTATATTGCTCTTGCTGTCACATGATCCAGAGTTGAGATAATACTCCCAAGCCAAATAATGAGTCCCTGGCTAAATTCTTCACAACCCCACAGATGACCAGTGTGGAATTATTAAAACAATAAGGCAGCCCCAAGCGGTGAAGTGGTAACAAGCTCGACCTTTCATCCTGAGATCACAAGTTCGAATCCCGGGTGATGCTGTAGCCTTCCACAGCTGGGGAGCCTAGAGAGAGCTGATTGGCCGAGCAATGTTGGAGGGCAATAAAATTAAATCGACATGACTGTACTCAATGATCAGGTTATCACATCAGTGCGTTCTTAACAGAGTATCTTTTAGAATAGAGGTTGTAGATAGCGCTCAGTGCAGGGTCCTATGCTATTAGAGACGAGTTGTCATATAGTTTACTAAACAGCAGCACATCCTCATACTTTCGTCTAAATGAAGTCGTTTAGGCTACATGTTCGACTAAACAGCAGCACACCCTTGTACTTTCTTATTAGCACATATTGTTGAAGTAATTAATAATTTGTTATAAACTTATTCTGTTGTGTCTCTTGCAGGGCTTCTCTCAGACATCCCAGACCCTGATGGTTTCCTGCAGGACCTGTTGAATTCTGTGCCCTGAGGGTATCCAGCCAGTCCCCTCCCTCTGGGAGTGTGTCCAGGCTGCACAGCACAGATGTTGCTTAGTCATGGAGCCTGTCCTCTACCTGGACATTGCTACTGCAACTCCACAGGGACACCTTGCAATTAAGCTCTGGGCTCCCATATCTATCAGCTCACCCTCTCTCATTCACCACCACCACCACCTCCTGATATTCACTTTGGTTTGTTCTTCGACAGCGTCTTCAAATATACCGCTCCTAATTTGGAAAATTATGTATGTAGTTCAACAAGTAATGCATTTATTGCATATGTTTCTGTAACATCTAATAACACTGAAACATACCATGACCATGATGTTTTGATCCAACATGTTGCAGGTGCTTTGTTCAAGTAACTTTAAATGTTTGAAAATTTAATGACTGTGTGAAACAAATTGTGGCTTTTATTTATCTCCTTTGATTTTTTTGTTTTTGTTTTGTTTTTCTTCTTTTTTGTTGTTGTTTGAGTTAACTTCCAGAGTGGTGAAGAGCAGCAGCTTCACAGAAGTGTGAATTGATCTCTTATAGTATCATGCACTTTGTTTCTGGACATTTTGCAGTGTTCAGTGATTTGATTGTAATTTGCAAGAAAGACAAGGCCTTCCTACTCGATTGGACACGCTTGTGTGAGGTTCTCTCCTTGTGTGAGTGATGAAGAATGCGAGTTGTTTAAGTATGCTAGTTGAATTTGAATGCTTTTGTAATGGGGTTTTACCTTTCACAATGAAACTCAATGACTTTCGGGATAAAAGAATAAAAAAAAAAGGCCTGCATCTTTACTTTGGAAGCATTTTCTTTTCTTTTCGCCTTGTTTTCCTGGTTGGGGTTTGTTTCTGGTTTCCAGTTTACAACACTAGAATTATTATTTTTTTTGTTTAGTTTTTTTGTGGGCTTATTGCTTGTGTGACTTATTTCTCACATACCTACCCAAACGTAAACCAAAATGTGCTGCAGACAAGATTTTCCCAAAGCGCATTTGCTTTTAAGCAAGGTGCCACTGAAAGCAGTCTTGGTGACAAGTAAATTCATAATATATCTCTATATGTATACATGGTATATATACACCTGTAAAGGGTGATCTTGTACTCTGAGCTGAATGCATGGTGTGGAGTTAAAAGAAAAAAAAGAATCCAGTTAGTGTTTATTCGCCTATTCCCGCTGCTACAATGTCAACTGTTGCTGAATGTGAGCTTTTTGAATTATCTCAAATGAATAAAACTATAAGAATCCCACACATGACTCTCCTTGTCATCTGAATCCACAAGGGAATGCAACATTTATTGGAAAATTAAACTAGGAAGCTAGGGGCGCCATGGTATAAACGCATAGTGGTATGGTTTAATTACATCATAGTTTTTCTTCTTCACATGGTCATAAACTGATCAGGAACAAAAACTAATATATGTTTTCTTATTAATTTATAGCTGCCTGAGTACAAGAGCTTTATTATAGAGGAGACCATTTATTACACTCACCACCCTGAGAAACTACCACCACACCAAACTGGTTATTTGTCCTTGTTTATTTAGGAACATTTTTCCCCCCTGCTGCCACCTTAAAATAATTGGGAGTTTGAGGTTTATTGAAACATGATGGATGCAGGCATGATGCACATATCGGTCCTTACCTATATTCAAAGATAAATTAATAAAAGAAAAAAGATACATTTCATATATCAGGGATGACATAAATACAGCCATCTTTCCTATTCTTCTTGCCTCATACAAATCAGCCCTCATGTAGAGCTACTGTATCTAACGCCAGGGCTTCCTTTCAAATCCAGAAGTGGCTTCATGGAAACAGTTTGACAAGATGCGGGGGCATCGCCACTTTTTGAAACCATGTTTTCCTTTAGAAAAAGCCAGATTCATTTAACCAGCTACAGGACCTGCTGCCTAAACACAGGCACTTGGAAACCATGTTTGCAATTTAGTAAGTGATGGTAGGTAGATAGCGGTTTCAAGACTTCCACACCACAGACAGATATATAAGTCTAAACAATTTATCAATTTGTGCAAGTAATAAGGAAGCTGGAAAATGTCTTGTCGGTTTTGATGATGCACCAACTTGGCTGTGTTAAGCTCCTCAGACCAAGCTGTATTTTTCAAGGTGGCCAACAGATGGAGATTTTAGTGGACAGAAAAAAAGCTATATTATAGCATTAATAAGAGCAAATGAACAATATCTTTGAAATTAAGCGTAATCATAAAATGTGTAAAAGTTTAAAAATTGTGTATAATGTGAATTAATGTAAGGCTGGGTCCATAATTATTCTGACATTGAAATTTTCATAATTTTGCCTTTGTATACCACCACCATAAACTGAATATGAGATTTAAATGACTAAATTACACAACTTTAATGTAGCTTTAACTATTGTATTACTAGTTATAGACATTTTTACAAAGCCCCTCCATTTTCACAAGCTCAAAAGTAATTGAACAAACTAAATTTTCAATATAATGATTATTTTTAACACTTGGATGCAGTTCCATCTGAAGTCTGGAACCAACTGATATAAAATGCTGAGTTTCCTCCCTTTGAAATTCTTGGCCAGGCCTTTACTACAGCTACCTCCAGTTGCTTCTTGTTTGTAGGTTTTTTTTGCTTCATTTTTGTCTTCAGTAAGTGAAAAGCATCCTCAGTGACGTTAATTTAAGATAACTGACTTGGCCATTTAAGAATATTCCATTTATTTGTCTTAAGAAGCTTTTCTTTTCTTTTCAACAATATTTGTATTGATTTTAAAAGGGATATAACAGAGTAAACGTGTAGTGTTTCAATGCACATTTTATAATCCCCTTATGAACCCCTATACCACCCACCCCACTCCTCCCTCACTCCTAGCCAGCTTTATACAGTATGTGTAAGAAAGGCTAGATGCCAGGCATATATAAAGAAGGGAAGGAGAGAAATTAAAAAACGAGGAGCTAGAAGTTTCAAGTTTCAAACAATCAAATAGGAAGGGAATTAAACTATAAATGTATATGAAAAAAGCAAAGTAAAGGCCCCCACACCTGTTGAAATTTCAAGTCTGAATAACGGATTGAGTAGTGAATCTTCTCCAGGGATAAACAGAACGTAATATTTCTGAGCCACTGGGTGTGAGTGGGTGATGTGGCATCCTGCCACTCGAATAAAAGAGAACGCCTGGCCAGGAGTGTCGCAAAAGACATGGACACCTATCTTCCTCTCCAGTGATATCAAAAAGAGTAATCAGAGGATCTGGTTCAAGATTGCATTTCAATATGTACAACAAGGTTTAAAATTAGGAAGCTTTTCACTGTATTATTTGGGTCATTGTCCATCTGTACTGTAAAGTACCTATCACTTTTGCATTTTAATAAACTTAAGAGAAAAGCATACCTCTATTCACATCAGAATTCTTCCTGCTACTTTTATCAGTCACATCATTGATAAACACTCCTGATCCAATCACAGTGGCAGTCATGCATACACATGCCATAACATCACTCCCACCATGTTTCACAGATAACATCTTTTCTTTCTTTCTCTATATAATTTTGGTCCAATCACTCTGCTACAAGTTCATCATCGTTTCATTTGTGCAAATATTTACATGGTTTCTAGCAAAGTTTAAATTGGACGTTCTGTTCTTGAGTGTTTCCAGTTGTTTGAATCTTGAGTTAAACCCTCTGCATTTGAATTCATGGAGGCGTCTCTTGATTGTAGAGTTCGACAAGGATATGCCTACCTTCTTAAGTCCAGGCAGACACTATGCAATGTTTTTGATTGTGTATCACATGCTAACTCACCAAAACTCACTAATTAAATGTTTCAAGCTGTCTTCCCCCACGACCCAAATCTGCGCCCTCTCTGCTCATAGTGTCCTTTCTAGCAAGCGGGCACAATGTGAGTTGTTGAGTTTGTTCATTAACAATTTCAATAAAGTTTTATTCAAACAAAACAACAGTCAGTGTCAAATTCTCAGCACAGAAACCAAAAAGGAAACAACCAACCAAGCAAACACAAACACACACACACAGACACACAAAGTAACAGGTGTGATGGTTAGGTAGGATTGTGAAGGCTCTAACCCGGGTGTGTTCACAATGGAAAACGGCTGAACAAAATTTCTGACATGCCCGGTGTCCATCAGATTCTCCTGGAACCAGATTATTTGTGGTTTGAAGGATTAATTGGGCGCTGGGAATCAAATGGCAGCTGATTGGTATGAAATTTGGGCGGATTGTAAAATAAGTCTGGGGGATTGATTTGAGGCTAAAATCAGGCTGAATCCATATAATGTCTGCCTAGACTAAAAGTGACTTCACTAGATGCTATGAAGGGTTTTTTTTTCTTCCCATAAGTAAAGGAAAGAAAAAAAGTTATACATATTACCACAATCTTCCATAACTTTTGCTGTTTCTGAGCTTGCTCTGTTACCATGTTTCTGTTAGTTTTTTTTTTTTTTGGCTTGACTTATTTAGATACTTCATTGGACCACATATTGAAAGTTTCCTGGATTAGATAATTACCTAATGCAAGTTCAGCATCAACTCCAGAACTTTTATCTCTTTAATTTCTTGTAAAATAACAAAGGAACAGCCGTCAGCTGTACATCACTCTGCTTATCAGTCAACTGCATGACTTGGTAAATTGTGCGATTTGTACAATAAATAAAAGCTTATTTCCTAATGCAATCCATCCATCCATCTAGGAACCTCTGTAGTCCAACTAGCGACGGTTGAGGCCAATGGTGATTACCATTGTATTTATTCCCATTCTATTTATTCCCATTCCCATTTTACGACTTTTGTAAGACCTCTGGTCAACATTCACAAGCGTGTTCACACACTACTCACAATTTAATCTGATCTGCATGTCTTTGAACTGTGGGAGGAAACCGGATTACCCAGAGGAAACCCACCAAGCAACACCGGGAGAACATGCAAACCCCATGCACACATGGGACGGAACCCGGGCCACAGTGCTAACCACTACGCCCAAACACAACCCAAACAAAAATTTAATTTCAGTTAATTGTCATTGAAAAAAAAAAAACACATTGTGGAGGTGTAAAGAGGAAAAGCACAAACATTGTGTCTCTGTCCAAATACTTTTGGACCCGACAGGGAACTTTAAAGAGTGCTTAAAATATTGTACAGTGTAACTAGAATTGTATATTTTACAAGCTGTTGTACTTCATGAGAAACAAACAAAAAAAACAATGAATAAAATATTAAACAAATATGTAACAATATTAAAAAAAACGTCTAAATTGTCACTAAATAAGCCTCGCTACAAGAATTTTTCTCATTTTTTTTTTCTTTCAGAAACGCATATCTATTCAGTTGTTCCCTGATAGGGTGTGTGAATGTGTGTGTGCGTGTGTGTTTAGCCTCCTCCTCCTGCCATTTCCCGTTTGGTGAAGCTTATTTTAGCGGCTCGGAATGAGAGCCTCAGTCGCGAGAGGTTTTGCAGGAACGCATTCAGACATACAGAGCGCGTGAGGTCATTTAGCCTGTTAGCACTACAACTCTATGAGGTGGCGTGTATTTCTCACAGTCAAGCGATAGGTTATGTGTTTATATTTGTATGACATTAGATAAAGGGAAGAGAAGGGGGAGAAAGAAAGGAAGAAAGAAAGAGAAGGGAAGGGAAGGGAAGGGAAGGGAGTGCACCTTGCGAGAAGATGACGCGAGCGGTTTTGTTTGAATGAAACACGTCCAGTCCAGGATGGAGGACTTCTCTCATCTCTTCCCCGACCGAAACACTCCGCCACTTCACATGGAAACGCCGTTACCTCGTATCATCGGTGCCTCCGCCGGCTCGGGGGTGAGCAGCGCCTTACGGAACGATTTAGGCTCCAACATCAGTGTGTTAAAAACACTGAATCTGCGCTTCCGCTGTTTCCTCGCCAAAGTCCACGAGCTGGAGCGCCGGAACCAGGCGTTAGAGACGCAGCTCCAGCACGCCCTGGAGGAGTCGCGATACAAGAGCCTGTTAAGCCGGGAACAAGCCATCCAGACGGACTACGAGCTCCCGTTCGCAGGCCCGCTAGGCGAGGCCAGGGCCCCCGGTAGGATCTGGAGTTATTCCCATAACAGGAGTTATGGAGGTCGGCTGGAGCTCCATCACGGGCCCGGAGTTTCCTGGACGCGCCCAGATGGAGTCGGTGTTCAGATCGACACCATCACCCCTGAGCTCAGGGCCATCTACAACGTGCTGGCCAAAGTCAAACGAGAGAGAGACGAATACAGAAGGAGGCAAGTTCATTCCAGGTTCTAACTGGTCGATACTGAAAACACACATACACATTACACACTCTCATTTCTCAGTTAAAGCAGATTTCACTCACTCACTCACACATCATCTATACCGCGTTATCTTGTATTCAGGGTTGTGGGGGGATTGGAGCCTAATCCCAGGAGATTTAGGGGGTGCCAGTCCATCCCAGGGCACACACACCCACACTCACACACACGGGAACCCCATTTAGCCTAATCTGGTGTTTTTGGGCTGTGGGAGGAAACCATAGAACCCAAAGGAAACCCACCAAGCACAGGGAGAACATGCAAACTGCATGCACATAGACCCCGAGGTGGGAATCAAACCCGAACACAGAAGGTGCACTGACAGTGCTAACCACTAAGCCAGTCTGCCACTGTTAGAGAAGTCATGTGATTATTGACCAAGTTTGCATTGAGGTACAGTTAAAACACTGCAAAACACCTCTTACAGACCAGTGTTTACATTTGCATACAAGCATTTGCATCCTTCATGTTTTTTTTTTGTTGTTGTTGTTGTTCAAAAGTAAAATGTTCAGTAGTGCAGTAAGGGAACAATGCATGACAGTCATTCATTCATCTTTAGTCAGTGTTTCATCTGGTTCAGAGGCTCAAAACATTAGTTTTGGAGGCACAAATTGCCACAACAAAGAATCAACTTAATTTCTAATTATCTGAGGTCTGAGAAAAAGACAAAGGTACATTTAGTGTATTCGATCTCACAAATTTTTTCCTTCTTTATCCCTAGCAGTTAAAATGTTACTTAAATTGAGTTTATAAAACATTTATCTATTTTCTTCTTGATTGCTCTGTTCAGATGTCTTATACCGACTTGTATAAATTAGTTTCATTCAGTTTAGTATAAGTTAAGTTTCGTACTATTCTTTATGCAAATCAATTGTAAAAAATACAGTTTTCTTTTTTAAGTCACATATCCTGAGGGATGGTAATGCTTTTTACTTATCTGTGTATATATTTTATAGTCCTTTAATTGTGGCTTGTGTCTAAGAACAGATCACGGGGAACCTTGAAAGAAAAATCGCCTTCCCACAGTGAATGAATGGAGCCGCTGCATTTGTTAATTCATTGGGGAATCTATTGGCTTACTGTGTCTTTAAGGCATTTCCTCTCTAGCCTGATGCTTTATATGACTAAATAACTTGGACAAAGGCCAGACAGATCACACACAGTTTGTATTTTGGTTAAAAGCTGAACAATAGATATTTTAAATGTTTTAAATGTAAATGACTTATTAAATCCTTTTGTTGTCGATGTTTAGTATAGGTTTGGCCATTTTTCAATAGAAATCATATGATTGATATATTTCATGGTAGGTGGTCAATAAAGCTGAAGTGCTCATGCGATGTGTCACCAGCTGACATATAAAACAGTAATAGCCTAGGTATGTGAGCTACTGATGGCAGAGGTGATCCATTTCCAGGAATAGAGGTTTTCCTGTTGTTCTTAAGGCATCCATTGTTTGAGTGTTCAGAACATAAATATTGATAATACAACAATTAAAATAAAAATCTAAAGTAAAAATAGAGATTGCTGAATATTATCTCCTGATGCTGGATAGTAAAACTATTAGGTCATTTTAGTTGAAATGTATTTTTTTTTACATCTAACACAATCTTAATTCTGCTGTCTTTAAATTCCTTAGATTGGAAACACGTTTGTGTGTACACAACGGCACATTTTGGCATGGTGCCACTGTACACAATTCCCATCCTCTAGCAGCTAGACAGCAATTGTATCAGACCATTAATCGCAGAAGTGGGCCAGTCTATTCTACACTGAGCTACTGGCAGGATTTTTACATAACTCAGTGAAGGGAAATGAGCATCAAGTTGTTGAGTTCATCAAGTGCTGCTTGGAAGGACTGGAAGCATTTAATTAGTATCATGACTTTTCTGAGAGAAGTTCTAAATCAGAAGTCTTTTTCTAAATCAGCTTTACACTGTTAAACTTGATCCTGGTTAAACAGTACAGTAGGTAGGGCTGGGGAAGTCATCGAAAATGAATCGACACCGACATCCAGAACCTTTATTCAATATAATCTTTATAAACGCATATATAGGTTTTTTATTCTGTTAAAGTTTTTTTTTTTTTTTTATTCTGTTAATACTTTCCCCACTGTGTGTTCCCTTAAAAGCATATTACCACAAGTGTAGTCACGTGACTCAGCCCAGACAGTCTGCGACATGGTGCCAACATTTGTGGTTACACTAACTTTAAACATTCTTGAAACACCAATCATCCACTCAGATTAGCCGACCTGAACTGTTTTGTATTTGTTTATTTTTATTTTTTTATAACCCCTTTTTTTTTAAGTTTACATTATTGCTCTTATTCGTATCCATGATAGTTTCTATAGTAACAACATACCAATAGACACGTACACGGTATACAGGGTCGCAGGTGAGCTGGAGCCTATCCCAGGGAACTTGAGGCACAAGGTGAGGTACACCCTGGATGGGGTGCCAATCCATTGCAGGGTAGACACAAATACACACACTATGAGCAGTTTGGGAACGCCACTTAGCCTAACTTGAATGCCTGTGTGAGGAAACCAGAGTATACAAACAAACTCTGAAAGAAATCTTCGTGCACCAGACGGAATTTAAACCCAGACCCTGGAGGTGCAAGGCGACAGTGCAAACCCTTAAGCCACTGTGCCGCCATTAAAAAAATTAAAAAATTAAGTTGATAAATAAAATTTGGCAAACATCCTCTTAATCAAATAATTTGTCCTATTATATGGTGTTAGACATTAAAATGATTAGAAAAAACTTTTTGCAGAGATGATTTGCTCATTTAGTGCAATGAATGTTCAGTGCTCATTGCCATAGACCACTGACTTCAGATGACCCCAAGGAAAAAATGTTAAATGATATTGGGTCTGGTTGTTATTCAGTCTTCTATTGTTAGCTTTAAAGGCATATTGAGTATAAAGTAAAAAGAAATGTATCATATTTCATATAAGGAAAATGCTTATGGATCAAGACCTATGGGTCACACTGTATACAATAGGTTTGTTAGAACATGAAAAGTTCAACGACTCTATATGTTACAACCCCTTTTTGAAATAGTTACCCCATTCCAAGCTCTGTTCGCCTCTGGTTATATCTTTGTTCCTCTCCCATTTTATCCCATCCCATCCTCCCACTCTTCTTGCTCCGTGGAATGCTTTAAACGAAAAGCATTATTCTTTGGCTTATCTGCTCACATTTCACAACTTATTTTCTTACTTTTTATTTTTTCTGTTTCTCTATGCTAACCTATAAAGTGTTAAACTACGAAAATATGTCTGCCAGTGTTGCGGTGCAGTCCTGCATCAAATTGAAAACGTGTTATTCATTCTTTCGCTTTGACTCTGTAGTTTAGCACAAGTAGAAACTCTGTGATTCATAATCATGCTCTAAAGGTCTGTGTTCAAGGAAGCTGCTCTTGCTGTGTCATAAGCCATACATACCTCTCGAGGATTGCCTGCCATATGCTGTAGTGACCCTTATGACTCAGCTTGCCAGGGGGCGGCTAGACTCTGCCGGACAGGCAATATGTCAGACTGTGTATTGAGCGGAGGTGAGAATGAGTGTGAGATCATTTCCCAGGGGAATGTCAGGGAAATGGTAGAATTGTGGCAAACTCTGCATTATATCTGAGTGTCTTGATGTCTGGAATATTTGCCTCTGTTTCTATAAAGTCCCGATGATTAAAGAATAAGTTCATTTAAATATGAATAAATATATATTTTTTATTTAATTCAGCATTTCCCAAGGCTATGACAAAAAAGAGCTATAACATAATCCTGTAATTTATTACTAAATCAAGTGAGGTTAATTAAAGTGTTATGAATAGTTTGTTTATTACAATACAACACTGGATTTAGGGTGTTGTCTATCTAAATACTGATGTGACTGATGAGTCTCCTGGTCTGAAAAACAGATGTGCATTTCTAAAAGCCCTTAGGGTCTAAGAATGCAATCCATATACTTTGGCCAACTGGCCATTATTTTGCTGTTGTTTTTTTGTGTGTTTTTTTGCACATAACATTCAGGAGGATTCTAGCCAAGTATTTTAGCTGTAGAATCCCAGAAATCTTACATGTAATGGGCTAATATATAATTAATATATAATTCAAAATAACATGTTAGTTATAATTTAAGGACCAGGCCCTTAAAGGTTCTCAGACCCTTGAGTGTTATATGCTTTACAGTATGTAAAAAGATCAACAATCAAAGATAACCGGGTAGTTTTCCCAGTGGTTGGTCAGTGACTTACTGATAGTGACCTTGTGCACGCACTGTCATGCCTCAGTCAGTTTTGATTAATATACAGTACTACATAAAGGTTAACTGGAAAGAAGAATCACATTGTTTTTTTTACTCATTTCCATGTGAGATAAAAGTCTGTGATCCCGATCACTTCTACAGTTATTCAACAAAAGCCTGGCAGTTTTTCCCAGAGATGACGCTCTGGATTTTTTTTTCTTTTGGGTTCTCTTTGTTCTTCTCATTATGCTGGGACTGAACATGAATGAGTTTCCTCAAAGGTCTATTCATGAATCATGTCAGTGGAGCTGAGGCTGTCTTTTAGGAATCTTTGGTGCTGTAATTAAGCCATATTTATCTACCATAACTGAATTCATTGACACACTGATATGGATGAAAGAAATGTATGTGACTCAATAACTGCAAAACCTCTTTTCTTGTAAGGGGAAAGTGATGTGGTCTTCTGCTGTTTTAAACCCCCCCCCCCCCCCCCCCCCCCCCCTCCGGCCCACCCTCAGGGTTTTGAGCATTGTGCATCCTGAAATGCTTTTCAGCTCACCATGGTTGCAAAGAACATTTCATTGAGTTAGCGCATTACCTTCTTGTCAGCTCGAACCAGTTTGGTCTTTATTCTCTGACCTTGCACATTAACAATGCTTTTGCACAAAGTTGCTACTACTGGATTTTTTTTTTCTTTTTGCAATATTCAGTTTGGATGCTTATGTCAAATTCTGCCTGCTCAGATAACTGATACACTTAAACCAGCCTGTCTGGCACCAGCTGTCACATCACTGTTAAACCAACTAAAACTGAATTTGTCCTCCATTTTGATGTTGGATAGAAAGCCTTTGATCTGTATCTGCATCATTTTTATGCTTTTGTGCACCACTGCCACACATTTGCCTGATTGGATAACAGCATGAATGTGCTACCTAATTCCATATTTAGCTATAATGTTTTATCATCAAGCATGTTTACTTTTGTTCCTAATTTTTCCTACTGTGCACATAGATAATTTACATGCACAGTGTATAGTGTAGTATAATATATTCATACAGCATAATGTGGACGGTGTGGCTTTTCTAAATATCGATCTGCCTACAGCCTTCCCCTCTCTTAATCTGGCAACAGGTGTATGTGTGGGTGTGTGTAAAGACCCCTAGGGATTTTGACTGGCATTCTGTCCATGTTCTTACTGATGCATTCCCTTTCCATTTCCCTATTGCATGCTGTCATGCAAAAGCAGCATATTTCACATGAATAGAAATGGTCCATAACCATGTTCCTGATAAAGAGTTTCACACAGTATGTAGATTGCTGAAGGCATCCAAAATATGCAATAATCTTCTTTGCACAGTTAATGTTGAGATGTGTCTGCTACTCATGACGGCTCTAAATCCGAGGTGCTGCTTGTTAGTTGGTGATTTCTGAGTCTAGTAACTCTAAGTGCACTTCTCCTCTACAGCAGAGGTACGTTTTGATCTTGCCTTCCTGGGAAGGTCTTCATGAGAGCCAGTTTCATCATGGTGCTTGATGGGTTTTTGCCAATGCACTTGACAATACTGTCTAATATGAACTATTAAACTATTGATGAACTATTCCACAAAGGCTGATATCCGTGTCTTAAAATAACAACTGATTGTTGTTGTTACACTTACATAAGTATCTAATTCCATATGTTCAGTTCAATTAAATTTTATTTATATAGCGCTTTTAAAATTTGACATTGTGTAAAGCTGCTTTGCGATTGACAATCAGAATAATTATTTAAGTTAGTCATATGAATTCATATGAAATGTGAATGTGTATGAATCAAAATGATAAGATTATCACTGATGAGCAAGCCGAGGACGGCGGCGACAGTGGCAAGGAAAAACTCCCTGAGATATCAGTAGGAAGAAACCTTGAGAGGAACCAGACACAACAGGGAACTCGTCCTCATTTGGGTGATATCAGATAGCATGGATTGATCTGCATCATACTGTGTGTTAGGAGACTGGAAGTTTAATATAACAGGAGAAGTGTTTAAGTTGATATGGAGTCTGGTTTGTTATTGGAGGCTTAGGTAGACTATGGGAAACTCCGGTCCTGAACTATCGAAGTCCTAGGAGAAGACATGTGTTATTTCATAGTTTTGAAATCCATAGTATTGTTGTAGAATGTAGAAAATACAGTCGTGGCCAAAAGTTTTAAGAATTACTTAATATTGGAAATTGGAAAAGTTGCTGCTTAAGTATTTATAATAGCAATTTGCATATACGCCAGAATGTTATGAAGAGTGATCAGATGAATTGCATAGTCTTTCTTTGCCTTGAAAATTAACTTAATCCCGAAAAAAAACTTTCCACTTAATTTCATTGCTGTCATTAAAGGACTTGCTGAGATCATTTCAGTAATCGTCTTGTTAACTCAAGTGAGAAAGAGCACAAGGCTGGAGATCATTATGTCAGACTGATTGGGTTAGAATGGCAGACTTGACATGTTAAAAGGAGGGTGATGCTTGAAATCATTGTTCTTTCATTGTTAACCATGGTGACCTGCAAAGAAACGCGTGCAGCCATCATTGCGTTGCATAAAAATGGCTTCACAGGCAAGGATATTGTGGCTACTAAGATTGCACCTAAATCAACAATTTACAGGATCATCAAGAACTTCAAGGAAAGAGGTTCAATTCTTGTTAAGAAGGCTTCAGGGCGTCCAAGAAAGTCCAGCGCCAGGATCGTCTCCTAAAGAGGATTCAGCTGCGGGATTGGAGTGCCACCAGTGCAGAGCTTGCTCAGGAATGGCAGCAGGCAGGTGTGCACGCACAGTGAGGCGAAGACTTTTGGAAGATGGCCTGGTGTCAAGAAGGGCAGCAAAGAAGGCACTTCTCTCCAAAAAAAAACATCAGGGACAGATTGATCTTCTGCAAAAAGTATGGCGAATGGACTGCTGAGGACTGGGGCAAAGTCACATTCTCGGATGAAGCCTCTTTCTGATTGTTTGGGGCATCTGGAAAAAGGCTTGTCCGGAGAAGAAAAGGTGAGCGCTACCTTCAGTCCTGTGTCATGCCAACAGTAAAGCATCCTGAGACCATTCATGTGTGGGGTTGCTTCTCATCCAAGGGAGTGGGCTCACTCACAATTTTGCCCAAAAACACAACCATGAATAACGAATGGTACCAAAACACCCTCCAACAGCAACTTCTTCCAACAATCCAACAATAGTTTGGTGAAGAACAATGCATTTTCCAACACGATGGAGCACCGTGCCATAAGCCAAAAGTGATAACTAAGTGGCTCAGAGACCAAAATGTTGAAATTTTGGGTCCATGGCCTGGAAACTACCTAGATCTTAATCCCATT